>JAXIVH010000018.1:8827556-9347556 GCA_036785325.1 Urophycis tenuis | reverse complement strand
CCCCGGGTGTGGGCTTTATAAAAAAATAATAAAAAAAACAAATTCATAAACCCCCCCCCCCCATTACTGAGCCAGGATTGGAAATGTCTAGCCACCCTGGGTGTGGGCTTGATAAAAAAAATAAAATAATAAAAAATCATAACAGACAACCCCCCCCATCACAGAGCCAGGATTGGAAATTTCTAGCCACCCCGGGGGTGGGCTTTATAAAAAAAAAATATATAAAAAAAAATAACAACAGACCCCCCCCCCCATAACTGAGGCAGGATTGGAAATTTCTAGCCAACCCGGGTGTGGGCTTTATAAACAAATATGAAAAAATAAAAAATCATAACAGACCCCACCCCCATCACAGAGTCAGGATTGGAAATTTCTAGCCACCCCAGGGGTGGGCTTTATAAAAAAAAATAAAATAAAAAAAAATCACAACAGACCCCCCCCCCCCATCACTGAGCCAGGATTGGAACTTTCTAGCCACCCCGGGTGTGGGCTTTATAAAAAAAAAAAAAAAATTATTTAAAAAAAAAATTACAAAAATCATAACAGACCCCCCCCCCCATCACTGAGCCAGGATTGGAAATTTCTAGCCACCCCGGGTGTGGGCTTTATAAAAAAAAAAAAAAAAAAAATCATAACAGACCCCACCCCCATCACTGAGCCAGGATTGGAAATTTCTAGCCACCCGGTTGTGGGCTTTATAAAAAAAATAAAAAATAAAATCATAACAGACCCCCCCCCCCCCCCCCATCACTGAGCCAGGATTGGAAATTTCTAGCCACCCCAGGTGTGGGCTTTATAAAAAAAAAAAATTATAAAAAAATCATAACAGACCCCTCCCCCCATCACAGAGCTAGGATTGGAAATTTCTAGCCACCCCGTGGGTGGGCTTTATAAAAAAAAAAAAAAAAAAAAAAAAAATCACAACAGACCCCCCCCCCCCCCCCCCACCCCCATCACTGAGCCAGGATTGGAACTTTCTAGCCACCCCGGGGATGGGCTTTATAAAAAATTAAAAAAAAAAAAAAAAATTCATAACAGACCCCCCCCCTCCATCACAGAGCTAGGATTGGAAATTTCTAGCCACCCCGGGGGTGGGCTTTATAAAAAAAAAATATAAAAAAAATAACAACAGACCCCCCCCCCCATCACTGAGGCAGGATTGGAAATTTCTAGCCAACCCGGGTGGGGCTTTATAAACAAATATAAAAAAATAAAAAATCATAACAGACCCCACCCCCATCACAGAGTCAGGATTGGAAATTTCTAGCCACCCCGGGGGTGGGCTTTATAAAAAAAAATAAAATAAAAAAAAATCACAAAAGACCCCCCCCCCCCATCACTGAGCCAGGAATGGAACTTTCTAGCCACCCCGGGGGTGGGCTTTATAAAAAAATAATAAAAAAAACAAATTCATAACAGACCCCCCCCATTACTGAGCCAGGATTGGAAATGACTAGCCACCCCGGGTGTGGGCTTGATAAAAAAAATAAAATAATAAAAAATCACAACAGACCCCCCCCCCCCCCCCCATCACTGAGCCAGTATTGGAAATTTCTAGCCACCCCGGGTGCGGGCTTTATAAAAAATAATAATAATAAATAAAAATAATAAAAAAAGAAAAAAAAAATCGATACAGACCCCCCAAATTACTGAGCCAGGATTGGACATTTCTAGCCACCCTGGGTGTGGGCTTTATAAAAAGAAATAAAAATAAAAATCACAACAGACCCCCCCCCCATCACTGAGGCAGGATTGGAAATTTCTAGCCACCCCGGGGGTGGGCTTTATAAAAAAAAAATAAAAAAAAAATCATAACAGACCCCCCCCCACCCCCATCACTGAGCCAGGATTGGAAATTTCTAGCCACCCCGGGTGTGGGCTTTATAAAAAAATAATAAAAAAAACAAATTCATAACAGACCCCCCCCCATTACTGAGCCAGGATTGGAAATGACTAGCCACCCCGGGTGTGGGCTTTATAAAAAAAAAAATAAAAAAAAATCATAACAGACCCCCCCCCACCCCCATCACTGAGCCAGGATTGGAAATTTCTAGCCACCCCGGGGGTGGGCTTTATAAAAAAAAAAAAAAAAAATCATAACAGACCCCACCCCCATCACTGAGCCAGGATTGGAAATTTCTAGCCACCCGGGTGTGGGCTTTATAAAAAATAAAAAATAAATCATAACAGACCCCCCCCCCATCACTGAGCCAGGATTGGAAATTTCTAGCCACCCCGGCTGTGGGCTTTATAAAAAAAAAATGAAAAAAAAAAAATTCATAACAGACCCCCCCCCATCACTGAGCCAGGATTGGAAATTTCTATTCACCCCGGGTGTGGGCTTTATAAAAAAAAAATTAAAAAACAATCATAACAGACCCCCCCCCCACCCCCATCACTGAGCCAGGATTGGAAATTTCTAGCCACCCCGGGGGTGGGCTTTATAAAAAAAATAAAAAATAAATCATAACAGACCCCCCCCCATCACTGAGCCAGGATTGGAAATTTCTAGCCACCCCGGCTGTGGGCTTTATAAAAAAAAAATGAAAAAAAAAAAATTCATAACAGACCCCCCCCCTTTACTGAGCCAGGATTGGAAATGTCTAGCCACCCCGGGTGTGGGCTTTATAAAAAAAATAATAAAATTATTTTTAAAAAAAATTAAAAAAATCATAACAGACCCCCCCCCATCACTGAGCCAGGATTGGAAATTTCTAGCCACCCCGGGTGTGGGCTTTATAAAAAAAAAAAAAAAAAATCATAACAGACCCCCCCCCCATCACTGAGCCAGGATTGGAAATGTCTAGCCAACCCGGGTGTGGGCTTTATAAAAAAAATAATAAAATTATTTTAAAAAATTTTTTAAAAAATCATAACAGACCCCCCCCATCACTGAGCCAGGATTGGAAATTTCTAGCCACCCCGGGTGTGGGCTTTATAAAAAAAAAAAAAAAAATCATAACAGACCCCCCCCCCATCACTGAGCCAGGATTTGAAATTTCTAGCCACCCCGGGTGTGGGCTTTATAAACAAATATAAAAAAAACAAATTCATAACAGACCCCCCCCATTACTGAGCCAGGATTGGAAATGACTAGCCACCCCGGGTGTGGGCTTTATAAAAAAAAAAAAAAAAAAAAAATCATAACAGACCCCCCCCCACCCCCATCACTGAGCCAGGATTGGAAATTTCTAGCCACCCGGGTGTGGGCTTTATAAAAAATAAAAAATAAATCATAACAGACCCCCCCCCATCACTGAGCCAGGATTGGAAATTTCTAGCCACCCCGGCTGTGGGCTTTATAAAAAAAAAATGAAAAAAAAAAAATTCATAACAGACCCCCCCCTTTACTGAGCCAGGATTGGAAATGTCTAGCCACCCCGGGTGTGGGCTTTATAAAAAAAATAATAAAATTATTTTAAAAAAAAATTAAAAAAATCATAACAGACCCCCCCCATCACTGAGCCAGGATTGGAAATTTCTAGCCACCCCGGGTGTGGGCTTTATAAAAAAAAAAAAAAAAAATCATAACAGACCCCCCCCCCATCACTGAGCCAGGATTTGAAATTTCTAGCCACCCCGGGTGTGGGCTTTATAAAAAAAAAATAAAAATAAAAAATCATAACAGACCCAACCCCCATCACTGAGCCAGGATCGGAAATTTCTAGCCACCCCGGGTGTGGGCTTGATAAAAAAATTAAAATAATAAAAAATCATAACAGACCCCCCCCCCCCCATCACAGAGCCAGGATTGGAAATTTCTAGCCACCCCGGGGGTGGGCTTTATGAAAAAATAAAAAATAAATAAAATCACAACAGACCCCCCCCCCCCCCCCCATCACTGAGCCAGGATTGGAAATTTCTAGCCACCCCGGGGGTGGGCTTTATAAAAAAAAAAAAAAAAATCATAACAGACCCCACCCCCATCACTGAGCCAGGATTGGAAATTTCTAGCCACCCGGGTGTGGGCTTTATAAAAAATAAAAAATAAATCATAACAGACCCCCCCCAATCACTGAGCCAGGATTGGAAATTTCTAGCCACCCCGGGTGTGGGCTTTATAAAAAAAATAATAAAATTATTTAAAAAAAAAATTAAAAAAATCATAACAGACCCCCCCCATCACTGAGCCAGGATTGGAAATTTCTAGCCACCCCGGGTGTGGGCTTTATAAAAAATAAAAAAAAAATCATAACAGACCCCACCCCCATCACAGAGTCAGGATTGGAAATTTCTAGCCAACCCGGGGGTGGGCTTTATAAAAAAAAATAAAATAAAAAAAAATCACAAAAGACCCCCCCCCCCCATCACTGAGCCAGGATTGGAACTTTCTAGCCACCCCGGGTGTGGGCTTTATAAAAAAATAATAAAAAAAACAAATTCATAACCCCCCCCCCCATTACTGAGCCAGGATTGGAAATGTCTAGCCACCCCGGGTGTGGGCTTGATAAAAAAAATAAAATAATAAAAAATCATAACAGACAACCCCCCCCATCACAGAGCCAGGATTGGAAATTTCTAGCCACCCCGGGGGTGGGCTTTATAACCAAATATAAAAAAATAAAAAATCATAACAGACCCCACCCCCATCACAGAGTCAGGATTGGAAATTTCTAGCCACCCCAGGGGTGGGCTTTATAAAAAAAAAAAAAAAAAAAAAAATCACAACAGACCCCCCCCCCCCCCCCCCCCCCCATCACTGAGCCAGGATTGGAAATTTCTAGCCACCCCGGGGACAGGCTTTATAAAAAAATAATTTAAAAAACAAATTCATGACAGACCCCCCCCATTACTGAGCCAGGATTGGAAATTTCTAGCCAACCCGGGTGTGGGCTTTATAACCAAATATAAAAAAATAAAAAATCATAACAGACCCCACCCCCATCACAGAGTCAGGATTGGAAATTTCTAGCCACCCCAGGGGTGGGCTTTATAAAAAAAAAAAAAAAAAAAAAATCACAACAGACCCCCCCCCCCCCCCCCCATCACTGAGCCAGGATTGAAAATTTCTAGCCACCCAGGGTGTGGGTTTTCTAAAAAAAAAAAAAAAAATGAAAAAAAATTCATAACAGACCCCCCCCCCCCATTACTGAGCCAGGATTGGAAATGTCTAGCCACCCCGGGGGTGGGCTTTATAAAAAAAATAAAAAAAATCATAACAGACCCCACCCCCATCACTGAGCCAGGATTGGAAATTTCTAGCCACCCGGGTGTGGGCTTTATAAAAAATAAAAAATAAATCATAACAGACCCCCCCCCCATCACTGAGCCAGGATTGGAAATTTCTAGCCACCCCGGCTGTGGGCTTTATAAAAAAAAAATGAAAAAAAAAAAATTCATAACAGACCCCCCCCCATTACTGAGCCAGGATTGGAAATGTCTAGCCACCCCGGGTGTGGGCTTTATAAAAAAAAAATAAAAATAAAAAATCATAACAGACCCAACCCCCATCACTGAGCCAGGATCGGAAATTTCTAGCCACCCCGGGTGTGGGCTTTATAAAAAATTAAAAAAAAATTAAAAAAAATTCATAACAGACCCACCCCCTCATCACAGAGCCAGGATTGGAAATTTCTAGCCACCCCGGGTTAAGGCTTTATAAAAAAAAAAAAAAAAAAAATAACAACAGACCCCCCCCCCCCCCATCACTGAGGCAGGATTGGAAATTTCTAGCCAACCCGGGTGTGGGCTTTATAAACAAATATAAAAAAATAAAAAATCATAACAGACCCCACCCCCATCACAGAGTCAGGATTGGAAATTTCTAGCCACCCCGGGGGTGGGCTTTATAAAAATAAATAAAATAAAAAAAAATCACAACAGACCCCCCCCCCCCCATCACTGATCCAGGATTGGAACTTTCTAGCCACCCCGGGTGTGGGCTTTATAAAATGAAATAAATAAAAAAATTATAACAGACCCCCCCCCCATTACTGAGCCAGGATTGGGAATTTCTAGCCACCCCGGGTGTGGGCTTTATAAAAAGAAAAAAAAAAAATCACAAAAGACCCCGCCCCCCCCATCATTGAGCCAGGATTGGAAATTTCTAGCCAACCCGGGTTTGGGCTTTATCAAAAAAAAAAAAAAAAAAAAAAAATCATAACAGACCCCCCCCCCCTCCAAAACTGAGCAAGGATTGGAAATTTCTAGCCAACCAGGGTGTGGGTTTTCTAAAAAAAAAATAAAAAATGAAAAAAAATTCATAACAGACCCCCCCCCCCCCCATTACTGAGCCAGGATTGGAAATGTCTAGCCACCCCGGGGGTGGGCTTTATAAAAAAAATAAAAAAAATCATAACAGACCCCACCCCCATCACTGAGCCAGGATTGGAAATTTCTAGCCACCCGGGTGTGGGCTTTATAAAAAATAAAAAATAAATCATAACAGACCCCCCCCCCATCACTGAGCCAGGATTGGAAATTTCTAGCCACCCCGGCTGTGGGCTTTATAAAAAAAAAATGAAAAAAAAAAAATTCATAACAGACCCCCCCCCATTACTGAGCCAGGATTGGAAATGTCTAGCCACCCCGGGTGTGGGCTTTATAAAAAAAAAAAAAAAAAATCATAACAGACCCCCCCCCCATCACTGAGCCAGGATTTGAAATTTCTAGCCACCCCGGGTGTGGGCTTTATAAAAAAAAAATAAAAATAAAAAATCATAACAGACCCAACCCCCATCACTGAGCCAGGATCGGAAATTTCTAGCCACCCCGGGTGTGGGCTTTATAAAAAATTTTAAAAAAATTAAAAAAAATTCATAACAGACCCACCCCCTCATCACAGAGCCAGGATTGGAAATTTCTAGCCACCCCGGGTTAAGGCTTTATAAAAAAAAAATATAAAAAAAATAACAACAGACCCCCCGCCCCCCCATCACTGAGGCAGGATTGGAAATTTCTAGCCAACCCGGGTGTGGGCTTTATAAACAAATATAGAAAAATAAAAAATCATAACAGACCCCACCCCCATCACAGAGTCAGGATTGGAAATTTCTAGCCACCCCGGGGGTGGGCTTTATAAAAATAAATAAAATAAAAAAAAATCACAACAGACCCCCCCCCCCCCATCACTGATCCAGGATTGGAACTTTCTAGCCACCCCGGGTGTGGGCTTTATAAAAAAAAAATAAAAAAAAAATCATAACAGACCCCCCCCCCACCCCCATCACTGAGCCAGGATTGGAAATTTCTAGCCACCCCGGGTGTGGGCTTTATAAAAAAATAATAAAAAAAACAAATTCATAAACCCCCCCCCCATTACTGAGCCAGGATTGGAAATGTCTAGCCACCCTGGGTGTGGGCTTGATAAAAAAAATAAAATAATAAAAAATCATAACAGACAACCCCCCCCCCATCACAGAGCCAGGATTGGAAATTTCTAGCCACCCCGGGGGTGGGCTTTATAAACAAATATAAAAAAATAAAAAATCATAACGGACCCCACCCCCATCACAGAGTCAGGATTGGAAATTTCTAGCCACCCCAGGGGTGGGCTTTATAAAAAAAAAAAAAAAAAAAAAAATCACAACAGACCCCCCCCCCCCCATCACTGAGCCAGGATTGGAACTTTCTAGCCACCCCGGGTGTGGGCTTTATAAAAAAAATAATAAAATTATTTTAAAAAAAAATTACAAAAATCATAACAGACCCCCCCCATCACTGAGCCAGGATTGGAAATTTCTAGCCACCCCGGGTGTGGGCTTTATAAAAAAAAAAAAAAAAAAAATCATAACAGACCCCACCCCCATCACTGAGCCAGGATTGGAAATTTCTAGCCACCCCGGGTGTGGGCTTTATATATAAAAAAAAAAAATAATACAAAAATCATAACAGACCCAACCCCCATCACTGAGCCAGGATCGGAAATTTCTAGCCACCCCGGGTGTGGGCTTTATAAAAAAAAAAAAAAAAAAAATCATAACAGACCCCACCCCCATCACTGAGCCAGAATTGGAAATTTCTAGCCACCCGGGTGTGGGCTTTATAAAAAAAATAAAAAAAATAAAAAATCATAACAGACCCAACCCCCATCACTGAGCCAGGATCGGAAATTTCTAGCCACCCCGGGTTTGGGCTTTATAAACAAATATAAAAAAATAAAAAATCATAACAGACCCCAACCCCATCACAGAGTCAGGATTGGAAATTTCTAGCCACCCCGAGGGTGGGCTTTATAAAAAAAAAAAAAAAAAAAAAAATCACAACAGACCCCCCCCCCCCCCCCCCATCACTGAGCCAGGATTGGAAATTTCTAGCCACCCCGGGGGTGGGCTTTATAAAAAAATAATTAAAAAAACAAATTCATGACAGACCCCCCCCCCATTACTGAGCCAGGATTGGAAATGTCTAGCCACCCCGGGTGTGGGCTTGATAAAAAAAATAAAATAATAAAAAATCATAACAGACCCCCCCCCCCCATCACAGAGCCAGGATTGGAAATTTCTAGCCACCCCGGGTGTGGGCTTTATAAAAAGAAATAAATACAAAAATTATAACAGACCCCCCCCCCCCCCATTACTGAGCCAGGATTGGGAATTTCTAGCCACCCCGGGTGTGGGCTTTATAAAAAGAAAAAAAAAAAAAAAACAAAAGACCCCGCCCCCCCCATCATTGAGCCAGGATTGGAAATTTCTAGCCACCCAGGGTGTGGGTTTTCTAAAAAAAAAAAAAAAAATTAAAAAAAATTCATAACAGACCCCCCCCCCCCCCCCCATTACTGAGCCAGGATTGGAAATGTCTAGCCACCCCGGGGGTGGGCTTTATAAAAAATTAAAAAAAATTAAAAAAAAATTCATAACAGACCCCCCCCCCCATCACAGAGCTAGGATTGGAAATTTCTAGCCAACCCGGGTGGGGCTTTATAAACAAATATAAAAAAATAAAAAATTATAACAGACCCCACCCCCATCACAGAGTCAGGATTGGAAATTTCTAGCCACCCCGGGGGTGGGCTTTATAAAAAAAAAAAAAAAAAAAAAAAAAAATCACAACAGACCCCCCCCCCCCCCCCATCACTGAGCCAGGATTGGAACTTTCTAGCCACCCCGGGGGTGGGCTTTATAAAAAAATAATAAAAAAAATAAAATCACAACAGACCCCCCCCCCATCACTGAGACAGGATTGGAAATTTCTAGCCACCCGGGTGTGGGCTTTATAAAAAAAATAATAAAATTATTTTAAAAAAAAATTAAAAAAATCATAACAGACCCCCCCCCCCCATCACTGAGCCAGGATTGGAAATTTCTAGCCACCCGGGTGTGGGCTTTATAAAAAAAAAAAAAAAAAAATCATAACAGACCCCCCCCCCCCCCATTACTGTGCCAGGATTGGAAATTTCTAGCCACCCCTGGTGTGGGCTTTATAAAAAAAAATAAAAAATAAAAAATCATAACAGACACAACCCCCATCACTGAGCCAGGATCGGAAATTTCTAGCCACCCCGGGTGTGGGCTTTATAAAAAAAAAAAAAAAAAAAAAATCATAACAGACCCGACCCCCATCACTGAGCCAGGATCGGAAATTTCTAGCCACCCTGGGTGTGGGCTTTATAAACAAATATAAAAAATTAAAAAATCATAACAGACCCCACCCCCATCACAGAGTCAGGATTGGAAATTTCTAGCCACCCTGGGGGTGGGCTTTATAAAAAAAAAAAAAAAAATCACAACAGACCCCCCCCCCCCCATCACTGAGCCAGGATTGGAAATTTCTAGCCACCCCGGGTGTGGGTTTGATAAAAAAAATAAAATAATAAAAAATCATAACAGACCCCCCCCCCCCCATCACAGAGCCAGGATTGGAAATTTCTAGCCACCCCGGGGGTGGGCTTTATAAAAAAAATAAATAAATAAATAAATCACAACAGACCCCCCCCCATCACTGAGCCAGGATTGGAACTTTCTAGCCACCCCGGGTGTGGGCTTTATAAAAAAAAATAAAAATAAAAATAATAACAGACCCCCCCACCCCCATCACTGAGCCAGGATTGGAAATTTCTAGCCACCCCGGGTGTGGGCTTTATAAAAAAATAATGAAAAAAACAAATTCATAACAGACCCCCCCCCCCATTACGAGCCAGGATTGGACATTTCTAGCCACCCCGGGGGTGGGCTTTATAAAAAAATAAAAAAAATAAAAAATCACAACAGACCCCCCCCCCCCCATCACTGAGGCAGGATTGGAAATTTCTAGCCACCCCGGGTGTGGGCTTTATAAAAAAAATAATAAAATTATATTTAAAAAAAAATAAAAAAATCATAACAGACCCCCCCCCCGATCACTGAGCCAGGATTGGAAATTTCTAGCCACCACGGGTGTGGGCTTTATAAAAAAAAATAATAATAATAATAACAGACCCCCCCCCCATCACTGAGCCAGGATTGGAAATTTCTAGCCACCCCGGGTGTGGGCTTTATAAAAAAAAAAATGAAAAAAAAAAAATTCATAGCAGACCCCCCCCATTACTGAGCCAGGATTGGAAATGTCTAGCCACCCCGGGTGTGGGCTTGATAAAAAAAAAAAAAAAAAAAAAAATCATAACAGGCCCCCCCCCCCCCATCACAGAGCCAGGATTGGAAATTTCTAGCCACCCGGGTCTGGGCTTTATACAAAAAAATAAATAAATAAAAATAAAAAAAATAATAAAAATAAAAATTCATAACAGACCCCACCCCCATCACTGAGCCAGGATCGGAAATTTCTAGCCACCACGGGTGTGGGATTTATATAAAAAAAAAAAAAAAAAATCATGACAGACCCCCCCCCCATCACTGAGCCAGGATTGGAAATTTCTAGCCACCCCGGGGGTGGGCTTTATAAAAAAATAGAAAAAATAAAAAATCACAAGAGACCCCCCCCCCCATCACTGAGGCAGGATTGGAAATTTCTAGCCACCACGGGTGTGGGCTTCATAAAAAAAAAATAAAAAAAAACATAACAGACCCCCCCCCCCCCATCACTGAGCCAGGATTGGAAATTTCTAGCCACCTCTGGTGTGGGCTTTATAAAAATAAAAAAATTAAAAAATCATAACAGACCCCCCCCCCCCCCCCCCCCCCCCATCACTGAGCCAGGATTGGAAATTTCTAGCCACCCGGGTTTGGGCTTTATAAAAAAAAAAAAAAAAAAAATCATAACAGACCCCCCCCCCCCCCATCACTGAGCCAGGATTGGAAATTTCTAGCCACCCCGGGGGTGGGCTTTATAAAAAAATAAATAAATAATAAAATCACAACAGACCCCCCCCCCCCCCAATCACTGAGACAAGATTGGAAATTTCTAGCCACCCCGGGTGTGGGCTTTATAAAAAAAAAAATAAAATTATTTTTTTAAAAATTAAAAAAATCATAACAGACCCCCCCCCATCACTGAGCCAGGATTGGAAATTTCTAGCCACCCCGGGTGTGGGCTTTATAAAAAAAAAATAAAATAAAAAAATCATAACAGACCCAACCCCCATCACTGAGCCAGGATTGGAAATTTCTAGCCACCCCGGGGGTGGGCTTTATAAAAAAATAATTAAAAAAACAAATTCATGACAGACCCCCCCATTACTGAGCCAGGATTGGAAATGTCTAGCCACCCCGGGTGTGGGCTTGATAAAAAAAATAAAATAATAAAAAATCATAACAGACCCCCCCCCCCCCCCATCACAGAGCCAGGATTGGACATTTCTAGCCACCCCGGGGGTGGGCTTTATTAAAAAATAAAAAATAAATAAAATCACAACAGACCCCCCCCCCCCCCCCATCACTGAGCCAGGATTGGAAATTTCTAGCCACCCCGGGTGTGGGCTTTATCAAAAAAAAAAAAAAAAAAAAAAATCATAACAGACCCCCCCCCCCCTCCAATACTGAGCCAGGATTGGAAATTTCTAGCCACCCAGGGTGTGGGTTTTCTAAAAAAAAAAAAAAAAATGAAAAAAAATTCATAACAGACCCCCCCCCCCCCCCATTACTGAGCCAGGATTGGAAATGTCTAGCCACCCCGGGGGTGGGCTTTATAAAAAATAAAAAAAAAATAAAAAAAAATTCATAACAGACCCCCCCTCTCATCACAGAGCCAGGATTGGAAATTTCTAGCCACCCCGGGGGTGGGCTTTATAAAAAAAAAATATAAAAAAAATAACAACAGACCCCCCCCCCCCATCACTGAGGCAGGATTGGAAATTTCTAGCCAACCCTTGTGTGGGCTTCATAAACAAATATAAAAAAATAAAAAATCATAACAGACCCCACCCCATCATTGAGCCAGGATTGGAAATTTCTAGCCACCCCGGGTGTGGGCTTTATAAAAAAAAAAAAAAAAAATCATAACAGACCCCACCCCCATCACTGAGCCAGGATTGGAAATTTCTAGCCACCCCGGGTGTGGGCTTTATAAAACAAAAAAAAACAAAAAATCATAACAGACCCCACCCCCATCACTGAGCCAGGATTGGAAATTTCTAGCCACCCGGGTGTGGGCTTTATAAACAAAAAAAAAAAAAAATCATAACAGACGCCCCCCCCCCCCCCATCACTGAGCCAGGATTGGAAATTTCTAGCCACCTCGGGTGTGGGCTTTATAAAAAAAAAAAAAAAAAAAAATCATAACAGACCCAACCCCCATCACTGAGCCAGGATCGGAAATTTCTAGCCACCCCGGGTGTGGGCTTTATAAACAAATATAAAAAATTAAAAAATCATAACAGACCCCACCCCCATCACAGAGTCAGGATTGGAAATTTCTAGCCACCCCGGGGGTGGGCTTTATAAAAAAAAAAAATAAAATAAAAATTCATAACAGACCCCCCCCCATTACTGAGCCAGGATTGGAAATGTCTAGCCACCCCGGGTGTGGGCTTGATAAAAGAAATAAAATAATAAAAAATCATAACAGACCCCCCCCCCCCCCCCCCCCATCACAGAGCCAGGATTGGACATTTCTAGCCACCCCGGGTGTGGGCTTTATAAAAAAAATTTAAAAATAAAAATCACAACAGACCCCCCCCCCCCATCACTGAGGCAGGATTGGAAATTTCTAGCCACCCCGGGTGTGGGCTTTAGAAAAAAAAAAAAAATAATATTTAAAAAAAAAAAAAAAAAAATCATAACAGACCCCCCCCCATAACAGAGCCAGGATTGGAAATTTCTAGCCACCCCGGGGGTGGGCTTTATAAAAAAAAAAATAAAAAAAAATCATAACAGACCCCACCCCCATCACTGAGCCAGGATTGGAAATTTTTAGCCACCCCGGGTGTGGGCTTTATAAAAATAAAAAAATAATAAATAAATAAAAATTCATTAAAGACCCCCCCCCCCCATTACTGAGCAAGAATAGGAAATTTCTAGCCACCCCTGGTGTGGGCTAGAATTTTTTTTTTTTTTTTAATAAATAAAATAAAAAAAATCATAACAGACCCCCCCCCCCCATTACTGAGCCAGGATTGGAAATTTCTAGCCACCCCGGTTGTGGGCTTTCTAAAAAAAAAATAAAAATGAAAAAAAATTCATAACAGACCCCCCCCCCCCATCACTGAGCCAGGATTTGAAATTTCTAGCCACCCGGGTGTGGGCTTTATGAAAAAAAAAAAAAAAAAAAAAAATCATAACAGACCCCACCCCCGTCACTGAGCCAGGATTGGAAATGTCTAGCCACCCCGGGTATGAGCTTTATAAAAAAAAAAAATAAAAAAAAAATCACAACAGACCCCCCCCCCCCCAATCACTGAGCCAGGATTGGAACTTTCTAGCCACCCCGGGTGTGGGCTTTATACAAAAAATAATAAAATAAAAAAATAAAAAAAATAAAAAAATAAAAATTCATAACAGACCCCCACCCATCACTGAGCCAGGATTGGAAATGTCTAGCCACCCCGGGTGTGGGCTTTATAAAAAAAAAAAAAAAAAAAAAATCATAACAGAGCCCCCTCATTACTGAGCCAGGATCGGAAATTTCTAGCCACCCCAGGTGTGGGCTTTATATAAAAATAAAAAATAAAATAATAATAATCATAAGAGACCCCCCCCCCCCCCCCATTACTCAGCCAGGATTGGAAATTTCTAGCCAACCCGGGTGTGGGCTTTATAAAAATAAAAATAAAATAAATAAAAAAAAAATCATGAAAGACCCCCCCCCCCCCATTACTGAGCAAGTATTGGAAATTTCTAGCCACCCCAGGTGTGGGCTTAATAAAAAAAAAAAAAAAAAAAAAAAAAAATCATAACAGACCCCACCCCCATCACTGAGCCAGGATTGGAAATTTCTAGCCACCCCCGGTGTGGGCTTTATAAAAAAAAAAATAATAATAAATAAATAAAAATTCATAACAGACCCCACCCCGATCACTGAGCCAGGATTGGAAATTTCTAGCCACCCGGGGTGTGGGCTTTATAAAAAAAAAATAACACATAAAAATTCATAACAGACCCCCCCCCCCCCCCATTACTGAGCCAGGATCGGAAATTTCTAGCCACCCCAGGTGTGGGCTTTATATAAAAATAAAAAAAATAATAATAATAATCATAAGAGACCCCCCCCCCCCCCCCCCCATTACTGAGCAAGTATTGGAAATTTCTAGCCACCCCCGGTGTGGGCTTTATAAAAAAAAAAATAATAATAAATAAATAAAAATTCATAACAGACCCCACCCCGATCACTGAGCCAGGATTGGAAATTTCTAGCCACCCGGGGTGTGGGCTTTATAAAAAAAAAATAACACATAAAAATTCATAACAGACCCCCCCCCCCCCCCCATTACTGAGCCAGGATCGGAAATTTCTAGCCACCCCAGGTGTGGGCTTTATATAAAAATGAAAAAAATAATAATAATAATCATAAGAGACCCCCCCCCCCCCCCCATTACTGAGCAAGTATTGGAAATTTCTAGCCACCCCCGGTGTGGGCTTTATAAAAAAAAAAATAATAATAAATAAATAAAAATTCATAACAGACCCCACCCCGATCACTGAGCCAGGATTGGAAATTTCTAGCCACCCGGGGTGTGGGCTTTATAAAAAAAAAATAACACATAAAAATTCATAACAGACCCCCCCCCCCATTACTGAGACAGGATTGGAAATTTATAGCCACCCCGGGTGTGGGCTTTATAAAAAAAAAAAAAAAAAAAAAATTCATAAGAGACCCCTCCCATTACTGAGCCAGGATTGGAAATGTCTTGCCACCCCGGGTGTGGGCTTGATAAAAAAAATAAATAAATAAATCATAACAGACCCCCCATAGCAGAGCCAGGATTGGAAATTTCTAGCCACCCCGGGGGTGGGCTTTATAAAAATAAATAAAATAAAACAAAATCACAACAGACCCCCCCACATCACAGAGCCAGGATTGGACATTTCTGGCCACCCGGGGCTGGGCTTTATAAAAAAAAAATAATAATAAATCACAACAGACCCCCCCCCCCCCATCACTGAGGCAGGATTGGAAATTTCTAGCCACCGCGGGTGTGGGCTTTATAAAAAAAATAATAAAATAAAAAAAATAAATAAATAAAAAAATAAAAATTCATAACAGACCCCCACCCATTACTGAGCCAGGATTGGAAATTTCTAGCCACCCCGGGTGTGGGCTTTATAAAAAAAATAATAATAATAAATCATAACAGACCCCCCCCCCCATCACTGAGCCAGGATTTGAAATTTCTATCCACCCCGGGTGTGGGCTTTATAAGAAAAAAAAAAATAAAAAATCATAACAGACCCCACCCCCATCACTGAGCCAGGATTGGAAATTTCTAGCCAACCCGGGTGTGGCCTTTATAAAAAAAATAATAAAATAAAAAAAATAATAAAAAAAGAAAAAAAAATCATTACAGCCCCCCCCCCCATTACTGAGCCAGGATTGGAAATTTCTAGCCACCCCGGGTGTGGGCTTTATAAAATAAATAAATAAATAAATAAATAAATAAAAATTCATAAAAGACCCCCCCCATTACTGAGCAAGTATTGGAAATATCTAGCCACCCCGGGTGTGGGCTTGATAAAAAAAAAAAAAAAAAAAAAAAAATCATGACAGACTTCCCCCCCATCACTGAGGCAGGATTGGAAATTTCTAGCCACCCCGGGTGTGGGCTTTACAAAAAAATAATAAAATAAAAAAAAATAAAAAATTAAAAAATAAAAATTCATAACAGACCCCCACCCATTACTGAGCCAGGATTGGAAATTTCTAGCCACCACGGGTGTGGGCTTTATAAAAAAAAAAAATAATAATAATAACAGACCCCCCGCCCCATCACTGAGCCAGGATTGGAAATTTCTAGCCACCCCGGGTGTGGGCTTTATAAAAAAAAAAAAAAAAAAAAAAATCATAACAGACCCCCCCCCCCCCCCATCACAGAGCCAGGATTGGAAATTTCTAGCCACCCCGGGTGTGGGCTTTATACAAAAAATAATAAAATAAAAATAAAAAAATAATAAAAAAATAAAAATTCATAACAGACCCCCACCCATCACTGAGCCAGGATTGGAAATTTCTAGCCACCTCTGGTGTGGGCTTTATAAAAAAAAAAAAAAAAAAAATCATAACAGACCCCACCCCCATCACTGAGCCAGGATTGGAAATTTCTAGCCACCCCGGGTGTGGGCTTTATAAAAAAAAAAAAAAAAAATCATAACAGACCCCCCCCCCCCCCCAATCACTGAGCCAGGATTGGAAATTTCTAGCCAACCCGAGTGTGGGCTTTATAAAAAAAAAATAAAAATAAAAAATCATAACAGACCCAACCCCCATCACTGAGCCAGGATAGGAAATTTCTAGCCACCCCGGGTGTGGGCTTTATAAAAAAAAAATAAAAAAATTAAAAATCATAACAGATCCCGCCCCCATCACAGAGCCTGGATTGGAAATTTCTAGCCATCCCGGGGGTGGGCTTTATAAAAAAAATAAAATAAAAAAAAAACACAGCAGACCCCCCCCCCCCCATCACTGAGCCAGGATTGGAACTTTCTAGCCACCCCGGGTGTGGGCTTTATAAAAAAAAAAAAAAAAAAAATCATAACAGACCCCCCCCCACCCCCATCACTGAGCCAGGATTGGAAATTTCTAGCCACCCCGGGTGTGGGCTTTATAAAAAAATAATAAAAAAAACAAATTCATAACAGACCCCCCCATTACTGAGCCAGGATTGGAAATGACTAACCACCCCGGGTGTGGGCTTGATAAAAAAAAAAAAAAAAAAAAAATCATAACAGACCCCCCCCCCCCCCCCCCATCACAGAGCCAGGATTGGACATTTCTAGCCACCCCGGGGTGGGCTTTAAAAAAAAAAAAAAAAAAAAAAAAATCACAACAGACCCCACCCCCATCACTGAGCCAGGATTGGAAATTTATAGCCACCCCGGGTGTGGGCTTTATAAAACAAAAAAAAACAAAAAATCATAACAGACCCCACCCCCATCACTGAGCCAGGATTGGAAATGTCTAGCCACCCGGGTGTGGGCTTTAAAAAAAAAATAAATAAAAAAAATAACAGACCCCCCCCCCATAACTGAGCCAGGATTGGAAATTTCTAGCCACCCCGGGTGTGGGCTTTATAAAAAATAAAAAAAATAAAAAATCATAACAGACCCAACCCCCATCACTGAGCCAGGATCGGAAATTTCTAGCCACCCCGGGTTGTGGGCTTTATAAAAAAAATAAATAAAAATAAAAATCACAACAGACCCCCCCCCCCCATCACTGAGCCAGGATTGGAACTTTCTAGCCACCCCGGGTGTGGGCTTTATAAAAAAATAATAAAAAAAACAAATTCATAACAGACCCCCCCCCCATTACGAGCCAGGATTGGAAATGACTAGCCACCCTGGGTGTGGTCTTTATAAAAAATAAAAATTATAAATAAAAAAAAATCATAAAAGACCCCCCCCCCCATTAATGAGCAAGTATTGGAAATTTCTAGCCAACCCTGGTGTGGTCTTTATAAAAAAAAAAAATAAAAAAAATCATAACAGACCCCCCCCCCCCATTACTCAGCCATGATTGAAAATTTCTAGCCACCTCGGGTGTGGGCTTTATAAAAAAAAAAAAAAAAAAAAAAAAAAAATCATAACACACCCCACCCCCATCACTGAGCCAGGATTGGAAATTTCTAGCCACCCCGGGTGTGGGCTTTATAAACAAATATAAAAAAATAAAAAATCATAACAGACCCCACCCCCATCACAGAGTCAGGATTGGAAATTTCTAGCCACCCCGGGGTTGGGCTTTATAAAAAAATAATTAAAAAAACAAATTCATAACAGACCCCCCCCCCATTACTGAGCCAGGATTGGAAATGTCTAGCCACCCCGGGTGTGGGCTTGATAAAAAAAATAAAATAATAAAAAATCATAACAGACCCCCCCCCTCCCCCATCACTGAGCCAGGATTGGAAATTTCTAGCCACCCCGGGTGTGGGCTTTATAAAAAAAAAAAAAAAAAAAATCATAACAGACCCCACCCCCATCACTGAGCCAGGATTGGAAATTTATAGCCACCCCGGGTGTGGGCTTTATAAAACAAAAAAAAACAAAAAATCATAACAGACCCCACCCCCATCACTGAGCCAGGATTGGAAATTTCTAGCCACCCGGGTGTGGGCTTTAAAAAAAAAATAAATAAAAAAAATAACAGACCCCCCCCCATAACTGAGCCAGGATTGGAAATTTCTAGCCACCCCGGGTGTGGGCTTTATAAAAAAAAATAAAAATAAAAAATCATAACAGACCCAACCCCCATCACTGAGCCAGGATCGGAAATTTCTAGCCACCCCGGGTTGTGGGCTTTATAAAAAAAATAAATAAAAATAAAAATCACAACAGACCCCCCCCCCCCATCACTGAGCCAGGATTGGAACTTTCTAGCCACCCCGGGTGTGGGCTTTATAAAAAAAAATAAAAATAAAAATCATAACAGACCCCCCCCCACCCCCATCACTGAGCCAGGATTGGAAATTTCCAGCCACCCCGGGTGTGGGCTTTATAAAAAAATAATAAAAAAAACAAATTCATAACAGACCCCCCCCCCATTACGAGCCAGGATTGGAAATGACTAGCCACCCTGGGTGTGGTCTTTATAAAAAATAAAAATTATAAATAAAAAAAAATCATAAAAGACCCCCCCCCCCATTAATGAGCAAGTATTGGAAATTTCTAGCCAACCCTGGTGTGGTCTTTATAAAAAATAAAAAAAATAAAAATCATAACAGACCCCCCCCCCCCATTACTCAGCCATGATTGAAAATTTCTAGCCACCATGGGTGTGGACTTTATAAAAAAAAAAAAAAAAAAATCATAAAAGACCCCCCCCCCCCCCCCCCCCCCTTATCACTGAGCCAGGATTGGAAATTTCTAGCCAACCCGGGTTTGGGCTTTATAAAAAAAAATTAAAAAAAATCATAACAGACCCCACCCCCATCACTGAGCCAGGATTGGAAATTTCTAGCCACCAGGGGTGTGGGCTTTATAAAAAAAAATAAAAAATACAAATTCATAACAAACCCCCCCCCATTACTCAGCCAGGATTGGAAATTTCTAGCCACCTCGGGTGTGGGCTTTATAAAAAAAAATAAAAATAAAAAATCATAACAGACCCCACCCCCATCACAGAGCCAGGATTGGAAATTTCTAGCCACCCCGGGGGTGGGCTTTATAAAAAAAAAAAAAATAAAAAAAAATCACAACAGACCCCCCCCCCCATCACTGAGGCAGGATTGGAAATGTCTAGCCACCCCGGGTGTGGGCTTGATAAAAAAAAAAAAAAAAAAAAAAAAATCATAACAGACGCCCCCCCCCCCATCACAGAGCCAGGATTGGAAATTTCTAGCCACCCCGGGTGTGGGCTTTATAAAAAAATAATAAAAAAAACAAATTCATAACAGACCCCCCCATTACTGAGCCAGGATTGGAAATGACTAGCCACCCCGGGTGTGGGCTTAAAAAAAATAAAAAAAATAAAAATTATAACAGACCCCACCCCCATCACTGAGCCAGGATTGGAAATTTTTAGCAACCCCGGGTGTGGGCTTTATAAAAATAAAAAAATAATAAATAAATAAAAATTCATAAAAGACCCCCCCCCCCCATTACTGAGCAAGTATTGGACATTTCTAGCCACCCCGGGTGTGGGCTTAGTAATAAAAAAAAATAATAAAAAAAAAATTAAATAAAAAAATAAAAATTCATAACAGACCCCCACCCATTACTGAGCCAGGATTGGAAATTTCTAGCCATCCCGGGGTGGGCTTTATAAAAAAATAATAAAAAAAACAAATTCATAACAGACCCCCCCCACCCCCATCACTGAGCCAGGATTTGAAATTTCTAGCCACCCCGGGGGTGGGCTTTATAAAAAAATAATAAAAAAAACAAATTCTTAACAGACCCCCCCCCATCACTGAGCCAGGATTGGAAATGTCTAGCCACCCCGGGTGTGGGCTTGATAAAAAAAATAAAATAATAAAAAATCATAACAGACCCCCCCCCTCCCCCATCACTGAGCCAGGATTGGAAATTTCTAGCCACCCCGGGTGTGGGCTTTATAAAAAAAAAAAAAAAAAAAATCATAACAGACCCCACCCCCATCACTGAGCCAGGATTGGAAATTTCTAGCCACCCGGGTGTGGGCTTTATAAAAAATAAAAAATAAATCATAACAGACCCCCCCCCCATCACTGAGCCAGGATTGGAAATTTCTAGCCACCCCGGCTGTGGGCTTTATAAAAAAAAAATGAAAAAAAAAAAATTCATAACAGACCCCCCCCCATTACTGAGCCAGGATTGGAAATGTCTAGCCACCCCGGGTGTGGGCTTTATAAAAAAAAAATAAAAATAAAAAATCATAACAGACCCAACCCCCATCACTGAGCCAGGATCGGAAATTTCTAGCCACCCCGGGTGTGGGCTTTATAAAAAAAAAATAAAAAAAAAATAACAACAGACCCCCCCCCCCCCATCACTGAGGCAGGATTGGAAATTTCTAGCCAACCCGGGTGTGGGCTTTATAAACAAATATAAAAAAATAAAAAATCATAACAGACCCCACCCCCATCACAGAGTCAGGATTGGAAATTTCTAGCCACCCCGGGGGTGGGCTTTATAAAAATAAATAAAATAAAAAAAAATCACAACAGACCCCCCCCCCCCCATCACTGATCCAGGATTGGAACTTTCTAGCCACCCCGGGTGTGGGCTTTATAAAAAGAAATAAATAAAAAAATTATAACAGACCCCCCCCCCATTACTGAGCCAGGATTGGGAATTTCTAGCCACCCCGGGTGTGGGCTTTATAAAAAGAAAAAAAAAAAATCACAAAAGACCCCGCCCCCCCCATCATTGAGCCAGGATTGGAAATTTCTAGCCAACCCGGGTTTGGGCTTTATCAAAAAAAAAAAAAAAAAAAAAAAATCATAACAGACCCCCCCCCCCCTCCAAAACTGAGCAAGGATTGGAAATTTCTAGCCAACCAGGGTGTGGGTTTTCTAAAAAAAAAATAAAAAATGAAAAAAAATTCATAACAGACCCCCCCCCCCCCCATTACTGAGCCAGGATTGGAAATGTCTAGCCACCCCGGGGGTGGGCTTTATAAAAAAAATAAAAAAAATCATAACAGACCCCACCCCCATCACTGAGCCAGGATTGGAAATTTCTAGCCACCCGGGTGTGGGCTTTATAAAAAATAAAAAATAAATCATAACAGACCCCCCCCCCATCACTGAGCCAGGATTGGAAATTTCTAGCCACCCCGGCTGTGGGCTTTATAAAAAAAAAATGAAAAAAAAAAAATTCATAACAGACCCCCCCCCATTACTGAGCCAGGATTGGAAATGTCTAGCCACCCCGGGTGTGGGCTTTATAAAAAAAAAAAAAAAAAATCATAACAGACCCCCCCCCATCACTGAGCCAGGATTTGAAATTTCTAGCCACCCCGGGTGTGGGCTTTATAAAAAAAAAATAAAAATAAAAAATCATAACAGACCCAACCCCCATCACTGAGCCAGGATCGGAAATTTCTAGCCACCCCGGGTCTGGGCTTTATAAAAAATTTTAAAAAAATTAAAAAAAATTCATAACAGACCCACCCCCTCATCACAGAGCCAGGATTGGAAATTTCTAGCCACCCCGGGTTAAGGCTTTATAAAAAAAAAATATAAAAAAAATAACAACAGACCCCCCCCCCCCCCATCACTGAGGCAGGATTGGAAATTTCTAGCCAACCCGGGTGTGGGCTTTATAAACAAATATAGAAAAATAAAAAATCATAACAGACCCCACCCCCATCACAGAGTCAGGATTGGAAATTTCTAGCCACCCCGGGGGTGGGCTTTATAAAAATAAATAAAATAAAAAAAAATCACAACAGACCCCCCCCCCCCCATCACTGATCCAGGATTGGAACTTTCTAGCCACCCCGGGTGTGGGCTTTATAAAAAAAAAATAAAAAAAAAATCATAACAGACCCCCCCCCCACCCCCATCACTGAGCCAGGATTGGAAATTTCTAGCCACCCCGGGTGTGGGCTTTATAAAAAAATAATAAAAAAAACAAATTCATAAACCCCCCCCCCATTACTGAGCCAGGATTGGAAATGTCTAGCCACCCTGGGTGTGGGCTTGATAAAAAAAATAAAATAATAAAAAATCATAACAGACAACCCCCCCCCCATCACAGAGCCAGGATTGGAAATTTCTAGCCACCCCGGGGGTGGGCTTTATAAACAAATATAAAAAAATAAAAAATCATAACGGACCCCACCCCCATCACAGAGTCAGGATTGGAAATTTCTAGCCACCCCAGGGGTGGGCTTTATAAAAAAAAAAAAAAAAAAAAAAATCACAACAGACCCCCCCCCCCCCCCATCACTGAGCCAGGATTGGAACTTTCTAGCCACCCCGGGTGTGGGCTTTATAAAAAAAATAATAAAATTATTTTAAAAAAAAATTACAAAAATCATAACAGACCCCCCCCATCACTGAGCCAGGATTGGAAATTTCTAGCCACCCCGGGTGTGGGCTTTATAAAAAAAAAAAAAAAAAAAATCATAACAGACCCCACCCCCATCACTGAGCCAGGATTGGAAATTTCTAGCCACCCCGGGTGTGGGCTTTATATATAAAAAAAAAAAATAATACAAAAATCATAACAGACCCAACCCCCATCACTGAGCCAGGATCGGAAATTTCTAGCCACCCCGGGTGTGGGCTTTATAAAAAAAAAAAAAAAAAAAATCATAACAGACCCCACCCCCATCACTGAGCCAGAATTGGAAATTTCTAGCCACCCGGGTGTGGGCTTTATAAAAAAAATAAAAAAAATAAAAAATCATAACAGACCCAACCCCCATCACTGAGCCAGGATCGGAAATTTCTAGCCACCCCGGGTTTGGGCTTTATAAACAAATATAAAAAAATAAAAAATCATAACAGACCCCAACCCCATCACAGAGTCAGGATTGGAAATTTCTAGCCACCCCGAGGGTGGGCTTTATAAAAAAAAAAAAAAAAAAAAAAAATCACAACAGACCCCCCCCCCCCCCCCCCATCACTGAGCCAGGATTGGAAATTTCTAGCCACCCCGGGGGTGGGCTTTATAAAAAAATAATTAAAAAAACAAATTCATGACAGACCCCCCCCCCCATTACTGAGCCAGGATTGGAAATGTCTAGCCACCCCGGGTGTGGGCTTGATAAAAAAAATAAAATAATAAAAAATCATAACAGACCCCCCCCCCCCCCATCACAGAGCCAGGATTGGAAATTTCTAGCCACCCCGGGTGTGGGCTTTATAAAAAGAAATAAATACAAAAATTATAACAGACCCCCCCCCCCCCCATTACTGAGCCAGGATTGGGAATTTCTAGCCACCCCGGGTGTGGGCTTTATAAAAAGAAAAAAAAAAAAATAACAAAAGACCCCGCCCC
This sequence comes from Urophycis tenuis, assembly GCA_036785325.1. NCBI lineage: Eukaryota > Metazoa > Chordata > Actinopteri > Gadiformes > Phycidae > Urophycis > Urophycis tenuis. The sequence continues at coordinate 9,323,662 of JAXIVH010000018.1, read as the reverse complement.
CCCCATCATTGAGCCAGGATTGGAAATTTCTAGCCACCCAGGGTGTGGGTTTTCTAAAAAAAAAATAAAAAATTAAAAAAAATTCATAACAGACCCCCCCCCGCCCCCCCCCCATTACTGAGCCAGGATTGGAAATGTCTAGCCACCCCGGGGGTGGGCTTTATAAAAAATTAAAAAAAATTAAAAAAAAATTCATAACAGACCCCCCCCCCATCACAGAGCTAGGATTGGAAATTTCTAGCCAACCCGGGTGGGGCTTTATAAACAAATATAAAAAAATAAAAAATCATAACAGACCCCACCCCCATCACAGAGTCAGGATTGGAAATTTCTAGCCACCCCGGGGGTGGGCTTTATAAAAAAAAAAAAAAAAAAAAAAAAAAATCACAACAGACCCCCCCCCCCCCCCCCATCACTGAGCCAGGATTGGAACTTTCTAGCCACCCCGGGGGTGGGCTTTATAAAAAAATAATAAAAAAAATAAAATCACAACAGACCCCCCCCCCATCACTGAGACAGGATTGGAAATTTCTAGCCACCCGGGTGTGGGCTTTATAAAAAAAATAATAAAATTACTTAAAAAAAAAAAATTAAAAAAATCATAACAGACCCCCCCCCCCATCACTGAGCCAGGATTGGAAATTTCTAGCCACCCGGGTGTGGGCTTTATAAAAAAAAAAAAAAAAAAATCATAACAGACCCCCCCCCCCCCCATTACTGTGCCAGGATTGGAAATTTCTAGCCACCCCTGGTGTGGGCTTTATAAAAAAAAATAAAAAATAAAAAATCATAACAGACACAACCCCCATCACTGAGCCAGGATCGGAAATTTCTAGCCACCCCGGGTGTGGGCTTTATAAAAAAAAAAAAAAAAAAAAAATCATAACAGACCCGACCCCCATCACTGAGCCAGGATCGGAAATTTCTAGCCACCCCGGGTGTGGGCTTTATAAACAAATATAAAAAATTAAAAAATCATAACAGACCCCACCCCCATCACAGAGTCAGGATTGGAAATTTCTAGCCACCCTGGGGGTGGGCTTTATAAAAAAAAAAAAAAAAAATCACAACAGACCCCCCCCCCCCCATCACTGAGCCAGGATTGGACATTTCTAGCCACCCCGGGTGTGGGTTTGATAAAAAAAATAAAATAATAAAAAATCATAACAGACCCCCCCCCCCCCCATCACAGAGCCAGGATTGGAAATTTCTAGCCACCCCGGGGGTGGGCTTTATAAAAAAAATAAATAAATAAATAAATCACAACAGACCCCCCCCCATCACTGAGCCAGGATTGGAAATTTCTAGCCACCCCGGGTGTGGGCTTTATAAAAAAATAATGAAAAAAACAAATTCATAACAGACCCCCCCCCCCATTACGAGCCAGGATTGGACATTTCTAGCCACCCCGGGGGTGGGCTTTATAAAAAAATAAAAAAAATAAAAAATCACAACAGACCCCCCCCCCCCCATCACTGAGGCAGGATTGGAAATTTCTAGCCACCCCGGGTGTGGGCTTTATAAAAAAAATAATAAAATTATATTTAAAAAAAAATAAAAAAATCATAACAGACCCCCCCCCCGATCACTGAGCCAGGATTGGAAATTTCTAGCCACCACGGGTGTGGGCTTTATAAAAAAAAATAATAATAATAATAACAGACCCCCCCCCCATCACTGAGCCAGGATTGGAAATTTCTAGCCACCCCGGGTGTGGGCTTTATAAAAAAAAAAATGAAAAAAAAAAAATTCATAGCAGACCCCCCCCATTACTGAGCCAGGATTGGAAATGTCTAGCCACCCCGGGTGTGGGCTTGATAAAAAAAAAAAAAAAAAAAAAAATCATAACAGGCCCCCCCCCCCCATCACAGAGCCAGGATTGGAAATTTCTAGCCACCCGGGTCTGGGCTTTATACAAAAAAATAAATAAATAAAAATAAAAAAAATAATAAAAATAAAAATTCATAACAGACCCCCCCCCCATCACTGAGCCAGGATTGGAAATTTCTAGCCACCCGGGTTTGGGCTTTATAAAAAAAAAAAAAAAAAAAATCATAACAGACCCCCCCCCCCCCCATCACTGAGCCAGGATTGGAAATTTCTAGCCACCCCGGGGGTGGGCTTTATAAAAAAATAAATAAATAATAAAATCACAACAGACCCCCCCCCCCCCAATCACTGAGACAAGATTGGAAATTTCTAGCCACCCCGGGTGTGGGCTTTATAAAAAAAATAATAAAATTATTTTTTTTAAAAATTAAAAAAATCATAACAGACCCCCCCCCATCACTGAGCCAGGATTGGAAATTTCTAGCCACCCCGGGTGTGGGCTTTATAAAAAAAAAAAAAAAAAAAAAAAATCATAACAGACCCAACCCCCATCACTGAGCCAGGATTGGAAATTTCTAGCCACCCCGGGGGTGGGCTTTATAAAAAAATAATTAAAAAAACAAATTCATGACAGACCCCCCCATTACTGAGCCAGGATTGGAAATGTCTAGCCACCCCGGGTGTGGGCTTGATAAAAAAAATAAAATAATAAAAAATCATAACAGACCCCCCCCCCCCCCCCATCACAGAGCCAGGATTGGACATTTCTAGCCACCCCGGGGGTGGGCTTTATTAAAAAATAAAAAATAAATAAAATCACAACAGACCCCCCCCCCCCCCCATCACTGAGCCAGGATTGGAAATTTCTAGCCACCCCGGGTGTGGGCTTTATCAAAAAAAAAAAAAAAAAAAAAAAAAATCATAACAGACCCCCCCCCCCCTCCAATACTGAGCCAGGATTGGAAATTTCTAGCCACCCAGGGTGTGGGTTTTCTAAAAAAAAAAAAAAAAATGAAAAAAAATTCATAACAGACCCCCCCCCCCCCCCCATTACTGAGCCAGGATTGGAAATGTCTAGCCACCCCGGGGGTGGGCTTTATAAAAAATAAAAATAAAATAAAAAAAAATTCATAACAGACCCCCCCCCTCATCACAGAGCCAGGATTGGAAATTTCTAGCCACCCCGGGGGTGGGCTTTATAAAAAAAAAATATAAAAAAAATAACAACAGACCCCCCCCCCCCATCACTGAGGCAGGATTGGAAATTTCTAGCCAACCCTTGTGTGGGCTTCATAAACAAATATAAAAAAATAAAAAATCATAACAGACCCCACCCCATCACTGAGCCAGGATTGGAAATTTCTAGCCACCCCGGGTGTGGGCTTTATAAAAAAAAAAAAAAAAAATCATAACAGACCCCACCCCCATCACTGAGCCAGGATTGGAAATTTCTAGCCACCCCGGGTGTGGGCTTTATAAAACAAAAAAAAACAAAAAATCATAACAGACCCCACCCCCATCACTGAGCCAGGATTGGAAATTTCTAGCCACCCGGGTGTGGGCTTTATAAAAAAAAAAAAAAAAAAATCATAACAGACGCCCCCCCCCCCCCCCATCACTGAGCCAGGATTGGAAATTTCTAGCCACCTCGGGTGTGGGCTTTATAAAAAAAAAAAAAAAAAAAAATCATAACAGACCCAACCCCCATCACTGAGCCAGGATCGGAAATTTCTAGCCACCCCGGGTGTGGGCTTTATAAACAAATATAAAAAATTAAAAAATCATAACAGACCCCCCCCCATTACTGAGCCAGGATTGGAAATGTCTAGCCACCCCGGGTGTGGGCTTGATAAAAGAAATAAAATAATAAAAAATCATAACAGACCCCCCCCCCCCCCCCATCACAGAGCCAGGATTGGACATTTCTAGCCACCCCGGGTGTGGGCTTTATAAAAAAAATTTAAAAATAAAAATCACAACAGACCCCCCCCCCCCATCACTGAGGCAGGATTGGAAATTTCTAGCCACCCCGGGTGTGGGCTTTAGAAAAAAAAAAATAATAATATTTAAAAAAAAAAATAAAAAAATCATAACAGACCCCCCCCCCATAACAGAGCCAGGATTGGAAATTTCTAGCCACCCCGGGGGTGGGCTTTATAAAAAAAAAAAAATAATAAATAAATAAAAATTCATTAAAGACCCCCCCCCCCCATTACTGAGCAAGAATAGGAAATTTCTAGCCACCCCTGGTGTGGGCTAGAATTTTTTTTTTTTTTTTAATAAATAAAATAAAAAAAATCATAACAGACCCCCCCCCCCCATTACTGAGCCAGGATTGGAAATTTCTAGCCACCCCGGTTGTGGGCTTTCTAAAAAAAAAATAAAAATGAAAAAAAATTCATAACAGACCCCCCCCCCCCCATCACTGAGCCAGGATTTGAAATTTCTAGCCACCCGGGTGTGGGCTTTATGAAAAAAAAAAAAAAAAAAAAAATTCATAACAGACCCCACCCCCGTCACTGAGCCAGGATTGGAAATGTCTAGCCACCCCGGGTATGAGCTTTATAAAAAAAAAAAATAAAAAATAAATCACAACAGACCCCCCCCCCCCCCAATCACTGAGCCAGGATTGGAACTTTCTAGCCACCCCGGGTGTGGGCTTTATACAAAAAATAATAAAATAAAAAAATAAAAAAAATAAAAAAATAAAAATTCATAACAGACCCCCACCCATCACTGAGCCAGGATTGGAAATGTCTAGCCACCCCGGGTGTGGGCTTTATAAAAAAAAAAAAAAAAAAAAAAATCATAACAGAGCCCCCTCATTACTGAGCCAGGATCGGAAATTTCTAGCCACCCCAGGTGTGGGCTTTATATAAAAATAAAAAATAAAATAATAATAATCATAAGAGCCCCCCCCCCCCCCCCCCCATTACTCAGCCAGGATTGGAAATTTCTAGCCAACCCGGGTGTGGGCTTTATAAAAATAAAAATAAAGTAAATAAAAAAAAAATCATGAAAGACCCCCCCCCCCCCCCCATTACTGAGCAAGTATTGGAAATTTCTAGCCACCCCAGGTGTGGGCTTAATAAAAAAAATAAAAAAAATAAAAAAAAATCATAACAGACCCCACCCCCATCACTGAGCCAGGATTGGAAATTTCTAGCCACCCCCGGTGTGGGCTTTATAAAAAAAAAAATAATAATAAATAAATAAAAATTCATAACAGACCCCACCCCGATCACTGAGCCAGGATTGGAAATTTCTAGCCACCCGGGGTGTGGGCTTTATAAAAAAAAAATAACACATAAAAATTCATAACAGACCCCCCCCCCCCCCCATTACTGAGCAAGAATAGGAAATTTCTAGCCACCCCTGGTGTGGGCTAGAATTTTTTTTTTTTTTTTAATAAATAAAATAAAAAAAATCATAACAGACCCCCCCCCCCCCATTACTGAGCCAGGATTGGAAATTTCTAGCCACCCCGGTTGTGGGCTTTCTAAAAAAAAAATAAAAATGAAAAAAAATTCATAACAGACCCCCCCCCCCCATCACTGAGCCAGGATTTGAAATTTCTAGCCACCCGGGTGTGGGCTTTATGAAAAAAAAAAAAAAAAAAAAAAATTCATAACAGACCCCACCCCCGTCACTGAGCCAGGATTGGAAATGTCTAGCCACCCCGGGTATGAGCTTTATAAAAAAAAAAAATTAAAAAAAAATCACAACAGACCCCCCCCCCCCCAATCACTGAGCCAGGATTGGAACTTTCTAGCCACCCCGGGTGTGGGCTTTATACAAAAAATAATAAAATAAAAAAATAAAAAAAATAAAAAAATAAAAATTCATAACAGACCCCCACCCATCACTGAGCCAGGATTGGAAATGTCTAGCCACCCCGGGTGTGGGCTTTATAAAAAAAAAAAATAAAAAAAAAATCATAACAGAGCCCCCTCATTACTGAGCCAGGATCGGAAATTTCTAGCCACCCCAGGTGTGGGCTTTATATAAAAATAAAAAATAAAATAATAATAATCATAAGAGACCCCCCCCCCCCCCCCCCATTACTCAGCCAGGATTGGAAATTTCTAGCCAACCCGGGTGTGGGCTTTATAAAAATAAAAATAAAATAAATTAAAAAAAAATCATGAAAGACCCCCCCCCCCCCCCCATTACTGAGCAAGTATTGGAAATTTCTAGCCACCCCAGGTGTGGGCTTAATAAAAAAAAAAAAAAAAATAAAAAAAAATCATAACAGACCCCACCCCCATCACTGAGCCAGGATTGGAAATTTCTAGCCACCCCCGGTGTGGGCTTTATAAAAAAAAAAATAATAATAAATAAATAAAAATTCATAACAGACCCCACCCCGATCACTGAGCCAGGATTGGAAATTTCTAGCCACCCGGGGTGTGGGCTTTATAAAAAAAAAATAACACATAAAAATTCATAACAGACCCCCCCCCCCCCCCATTACTGAGCCAGGATCGGAAATTTCTAGCCACCCCAGGTGTGGGCTTTATATAAAAATAAAAAAAATAATAATAATAATCATAAGAGACCCCCCCCCCCCCCCCATTACTGAGCAAGTATTGGAAATTTCTAGCCACCCCCGGTGTGGGCTTTATAAAAAAAAAAATAATAATAAATAAATAAAAATTCATAACAGACCCCACCCCGATCACTGAGCCAGGATTGGAAATTTCTAGCCACCCGGGGTGTGGGCTTTATAAAAAAAAAATAACACATAAAAATTCATAACAGACCCCCCCCCCCCATTACTGAGCCAGGATTGGAAATTTATAGCCACCCCGGGTGTGGGCTTTATAAAAAAAAAAAAAAAAAAAAAATTCATAAGAGACCCCTCCCATTACTGAGCCAGGATTGGAAATGTCTTGCCACCCCGGGTGTGGGCTTGATAAAAAAAATAAATAAATAAATCATAACAGACCCCCCATAGCAGAGCCAGGATTGGAAATTTCTAGCCACCCCGGGGGTGGGCTTTATAAAAATAAATAAAATAAAACAAAATCACAACAGACCCCCCCACATCACAGAGCCAGGATTGGACATTTCTGGCCACCCCGGGGCTGGGCTTTATAAAAAAAAAATAATAATAAATCACAACAGACCCCCCCCCCCCCCATCACTGAGGCAGGATTGGAAATTTCTAGCCACCGCGGGTGTGGGCTTTATAAAAAAAATAATAAAATAAAAAAAATAAATAAATAAAAAAATAAAAATTCATAACAGACCCCCACCCATTACTGAGCCAGGATTGGAAATTTCTAGCCACCCCGGGTGTGGGCTTTATAAAAAAAATAATAATAATAAATCATAACAGACCCCCCCCCCCATCACTGAGCCAGGATTTGAAATTTCTATCCACCCCGGGTGTGGGCTTTATAAGAAAAAAAAAAATAAAAAATCATAACAGACCCCACCCCCATCACTGAGCCAGGATTGGAAATTTCTAGCCAACCCGGGTGTGGCCTTTATAAAAAAAATAATAAAATAAAAAAAATAATAAAAAAAGAAAAAAAAATCATTACAGCCCCCCCCCCCATTACTGAGCCAGGATTGGAAATTTCTAGCCACCCCGGGTGTGGGCTTTATAAAATAAATAAATAAATAAATAAATAAATAAAAATTCATAAAGACCCCCCCCATTACTGAGCAAGTATTGGAAATATCTAGCCACCCCGGGTGTGGGCTTGATAAAAAAAAAAAAAAAAAAAAAAAAATCATGACAGACTTCCCCCCCATCACTGAGGCAGGATTGGAAATTTCTAGCCACCCCGGGTGTGGGCTTTACAAAAAAATAATAAAATAAAAAAAAATAAAAAATTAAAAAATAAAAATTCATAACAGACCCCCACCCATTACTGAGCCAGGATTGGAAATTTCTAGCCACCACGGGTGTGGGCTTTATAAAAAAAAAAAATAATAATAATAACAGACCCCCCGCCCCATCACTGAGCCAGGATTGGAAATTTCTAGCCACCCCGGGTGTGGGCTTTATAAAAAAAAAAAAAAAAAAAAAAAATCATAACAGACCCCCCCCCCCCCCATCACAGAGCCAGGATTGGAAATTTCTAGCCACCCCGGGTGTGGGCTTTATACAAAAAATAATAAAATAAAAATAAAAAAATAATAAAAAAATAAAAATTCATAACAGACCCCCACCCATCACTGAGCCAGGATTGGAAATTTCTAGCCACCTCTGGTGTGGGCTTTATAAAAAAAAAAAAAAAAAAATCATAACAGACCCCACCCCCATCACTGAGCCAGGATTGGAAATTTCTAGCCACCCCGGGTGTGGGCTTTATAAAAAAAAAAAAAAAAAATCATAACAGACCCCCCCCCCCCCCCCAATCACTGAGCCAGGATTGGAAATTTCTAGCCAACCCGAGTGTGGGCTTTATAAAAAAAAAATAAAAATAAAAAATCATAACAGACCCAACCCCCATCACTGAGCCAGGATTGGAAATGACTAACCACCCCGGGTGTGGGCTTGATAAAAAAAAAAAAAAAAAAAAAAAATCATAACAGACCCCCCCCCCCCCCCCCCATCACAGAGCCAGGATTGGACATTTCTAGCCACCCCGGGGGTGGGCTTTAAAAAAAAAAAAAAAAAAAAAAAAATCACAACAGACCCCGCCCCCATCACAGAGCCTGGATTGGAAATTTCTAGCCACCCCGGGGGTGGGCTTTATAAAAAAAAAAAAATAAAAAAAAAACACAGCAGACCCCCCCCCCCCCCATCACTGAGCCAGGATTGGAACTTTCTAGCCACCCCGGGTGTGGGCTTTATAAAAAAAAAAAAAAAAAAAATCATAACAGACCCCCCCCCACCCCCATCACTGAGCCAGGATTGGAAATTTCTAGCCACCCCGGGTGTGGGCTTTATAAAAAAATAATAAAAAAAACAAATTCATAACAGACCCCCCCATTACTGAGCCAGGATTGGAAATGACTAACCACCCCGGGTGTGGGCTTGATAAAAAAAAAAAAAAAAAAAAAATCATAACAGACCCCCCCCCCCCCCCCCCCATCACAGAGCCAGGATTGGACATTTCTAGCCACCCCGGGGGTGGGCTTTAAAAAAAAAAAAAAAAAAAAAAAAATCACAACAGACCCCACCCCCATCACTGAGCCAGGATTGGAAATTTATAGCCACCCCGGGTGTGGGCTTTATAAAACAAAAAAAAACAAAAAATCATAACAGACCCCACCCCCATCACTGAGCCAGGATTGGAAATTTCTAGCCACCCGGGTGTGGGCTTTAAAAAAAAAATAAATAAAAAAAATAACAGACCCCCCCCCCATAACTGAGCCAGGATTGGAAATTTCTAGCCACCCCGGGTGTGGGCTTTATAAAAAATAAAAAAAATAAAAAATCATAACAGACCCAACCCCCATCACTGAGCCAGGATCGGAAATTTCTAGCCACCCCGGGTTGTGGGCTTTATAAAAAAAATAAATAAAAATAAAAATCACAACAGACCCCCCCCCCCCATCACTGAGCCAGGATTGGAACTTTCTAGCCACCCCGGGTGTGGGCTTTATAAAAAAATAATAAAAAAAACAAATTCATAACAGACCACCCCCCCATTACGAGCCAGGATTGGAAATGACTAGCCACCCTGGGTGTGGTCTTTATAAAAAATAAAAATTATAAATAAAAAAAAATCATAAAAGACCCCCCCCCCCATTAATGAGCAAGTATTGGAAATTTCTAGCCAACCCTGGTGTGGTCTTTATAAAAAAAAAAAATAAAAAAAATCATAACAGACCCCCCCCCCCCATTACTCAGCCATGATTGAAAATTTCTAGCCACCACGGGTGTGGGCTTTATAAAAAAAAAAAATAAATAAAAAAAAAATCATAACACACCCCACCCCCATCACTGAGCCAGGATTGGAAATTTCTAGCCACCCCGGGTGTGGGCTTTATAAACAAATATAAAAAAATAAAAAATCATAACAGACCCCACCCCCATCACAGAGTCAGGATTGGAAATTTCTAGCCACCCCGGGGTTGGGCTTTATAAAAAAATAATTAAAAAAACAAATTCATAACAGACCCCCCCCCCATTACTGAGCCAGGATTGGAAATGTCTAGCCACCCCGGGTGTGGGCTTGATAAAAAAAATAAAATAATAAAAAATCATAACAGACCCCCCCCCTCCCCCATCACTGAGCCAGGATTGGAAATTTCTAGCCACCCCGGGTGTGGGCTTTATAAAAAAAAAAAAAAAAAAAATCATAACAGACCCCACCCCCATCACTGAGCCAGGATTGGAAATTTATAGCCACCCCGGGTGTGGGCTTTATAAAACAAAAAAAAACAAAAAATCATAACAGACCCCACCCCCATCACTGAGCCAGGATTGGAAATTTCTAGCCACCCGGGTGTGGGCTTTAAAAAAAAAATAAATAAAAAAAATAACAGACCCCCCCCCATAACTGAGCCAGGATTGGAAATTTCTAGCCACCCCGGGTGTGGGCTTTATAAAAAAAAATAAAAATAAAAAATCATAACAGACCCAACCCCCATCACTGAGCCAGGATCGGAAATTTCTAGCCACCCCGGGTTGTGGGCTTTATAAAAAAAATAAATAAAAATAAAAATCACAACAGACCCCCCCCCCCATCACTGAGCCAGGATTGGAACTTTCTAGCCACCCCGGGTGTGGGCTTTATAAAAAAAAATAAAAATAAAAATCATAACAGACCCCCCCCCACCCCCATCACTGAGCCAGGATTGGAAATTTCCAGCCACCCCGGGTGTGGGCTTTATAAAAAAATAATAAAAAAAACAAATTCATAACAGACCCCCCCCCCATTACGAGCCAGGATTGGAAATGAGTAGCCACCCTGGGTGTGGTCTTTATAAAAAATAAAAATTATAAATAAAAAAAAATCATAAAAGACCCCCCCCCCCATTAATGAGCAAGTATTGGAAATTTCTAGCCAACCCTGGTGTGGTCTTTATAAAAAAAAAAAAAAAAAAAAATCATAACAGACCCCCCCCCCCCCCATTACTCAGCCATGATTGAAAATTTCTAGCCACCATGGGTGTGGACTTTATAAAAAAAAAAAAAAAAAAATCATAAAAGACCCCCCCCCCCCCCCCCCCCCCCTTATCACTGAGCCAGGATTGGAAATTTCTAGCCAACCCGGGTTTGGGCTTTATAAAAAAAAATTAAAAAAAATCATAACAGACCCCACCCCCATCACTGAGCCAGGATTGGAAATTTCTAGCCACCAGGGGTGTGGGCTTTATAAAAAAAAATAAAAAATACAAATTCATAACAAACCCCCCCCCATTACTCAGCCAGGATTGGAAATTTCTAGCCACCTCGGGTGTGGGCTTTATAAAAAAAATAAAAATAAAAAATCATAACAGACCCCACCCCCATCACAGAGCCAGGATTGGAAATTTCTAGCCACCCCGGGGGTGGGCTTTATAAAAAAAAATAAAATAAAAAAAAATCACAACAGACCCCCCCCCCCATCACTGAGGCAGGATTGGAAATGTCTAGCCACCCCGGGTGTGGGCTTGATAAAAAAAAAAAAAAAAAAAAAAAATCATAACAGACGCCCCCCCCCCCATCACAGAGCCAGGATTGGAAATTTCTAGCCACCCCGGGTGTGGGCTTTATAAAAAAATAATAAAAAAAACAAATTCATAACAGACCCCCCCATTACTGAGCCAGGATTGGAAATGACTAGCCACCCCGGGTGTGGGCTTAAAAAAAATAAAAAAAATAAAAATTATAACAGACCCCACCCCCATCACTGAGCCAGGATTGGAAATTTTTAGCAACCCCGGGTGTGGGCTTTATAAAAATAAAAAAATAATAAATAAATAAAAATTCATAAAAGACCCCCCCCCCCCCATTACTGAGCAAGTATTGGACATTTCTAGCCACCCCGGGTGTGGGCTTAGTAATAAAAAAAAAAAATAAAAAAAAAATTAAATAAAAAAATAAAAATTCATAACAGACCCCCACCCATTACTGAGCCAGGATTGGAAATTTCTAGCCATCCCGGGGTGGGCTTTATAAAAAAATAATAAAAAAAACAAATTCATAACAGACCCCCCCCACCCCCATCACTGAGCCAGGATTTGAAATTTCTAGCCACCCCGGGGGTGGGCTTTATAAAAAAATAATAAAAAAAACAAATTCTTAACAGACCCCCCCCCATCACTGAGCCAGGATTGGAAATGTCTAGCCACCCCGGGTGTGGGCTTGATAAAAAAAATAAAATAATAAAAAATCATAACAGACCCCCCCCCTCCCCCATCACTGAGCCAGGATTGGAAATTTCTAGCCACCCCGGGTGTGGGCTTTATAAAAAAAAAAAAAAAAAAAATCATAACAGACCCCACCCCCATCACTGAGCCAGGATTGGAAATTTCTAGCCACCCCGGGTGTGGGCTTTATAAACAAATATAAAAAAATAAAAAATCATAACAGACCCCACCCCCATCACAGAGTCAGGATTGGAAATTTCTAGCCACCCCGGTTGGGCTTTATAAAAAAAAAAAAAAAAAAAAAAAAATCACAACAGACCCCCCCCCCCCCCCCCCATCACTGAGCCAGGATTGGAAATTTCTAGCCACCCCGGGGTTGGGCTTTATAAAAAAATAATTAAAAAAACAAATTCATAACAGACCCCCCCCCCATTACTGAGCCAGGATTGGAAATGTCTAGCCACCCCGGGTGTGGGCTTGATAAAAAAAATAAAATAATAAAAAATCATAACAGACCCCCCCCCCTCCCCCATCACTGAGCCAGGATTGGAAATTTCTAGCCACCCCGGGTGTGGGCTTTATAAAAAAAAAAAAAAAAAAAATCATAACAGACCCCACCCCCATCACTGAGCCAGGATTGGAAATTTATAGCCACCCCGGGTGTGGGCTTTATAAAACAAAAAAAAACAAAAAATCATAACAGACCCCACCCCCATCACTGAGCCAGGATTGGAAATTTCTAGCCACCCGGGTGTGGGCTTTAAAAAAAAAATAAATAAAAAAAATAACAGACCCCCCCCCATAACTGAGCCAGGATTGGAAATTTCTAGCCACCCCGGGTGTGGGCTTTATAAAAAAAAAAAAAAAAAAAAAATCATAACAGACCCAACCCCCATCACTGAGCCAGGATCGGAAATTTCTAGCCACCCCGGGTTGTGGGCTTTATAAAAAAAATAAATAAAAATAAAAATCACAACAGACCCCCCCCCCCCCATCACTGAGCCAGGATTGGAACTTTCTAGCCACCCCGGGTGTGGGCTTTATAAAAAAAAATAAAAATAAAAATCATAACAGACCCCCCCCCCACCCCCATCACTGAGCCAGGATTGGAAATTTCCAGCCACCCCGGGTGTGGGCTTTATAAAAAAATAATTAAAAAAACAAATTCATAACAGACCCCCCCCCCATTACGAGCCAGGATTGGAAATGACTAGCCACCCTGGGTGTGGTCTTTATAAAAAATAAAAATTATAAATAAAAAAAAATCATAAAAGACCCCCCCCCCCCATTAATGAGCAAGTATTGGAAATTTCTAGCCAACCCTGGTGTGGTCTTTATAAAAAAAAAAAATAAAAAAAATCATAACAGACCCCCCCCCCCCATTACTCAGCCATGATTGAAAATTTCTAGCCACCTCGGGTGTGGGCTTTATAAAAAAAAATAATAAATAAAAAAAAAATCATAACACACCCCACCCCCATCACTGAGCCAGGATTGGAAATTTCTAGCCACCCCGGGTGTGGGCTTTATAAACAAATATAAAAAAATAAAAAATCATAACAGACCCCACCCCCATCACAGAGTCAGGATTGGAAATTTCTAGCCACCCCGGTTGGGCTTTATAAAAAAAAAAAAAAAAAAAAAAAAATCACAACAGACCCCCCCCCCCCCCCCCCCCCCATCACTGAGCCAGGATTGGAAATTTCTAGCCACCCCGGGGTTGGGCTTTATAAAAAAATAATTAAAAAAACAAATTCATAACAGACCCCCCCCCCATTACTGAGCCAGGATTGGAAATGTCTAGCCACCCCGGGTGTGGGCTTGATAAAAAAAATAAAATAATAAAAAATCATAACAGACCCCCCCCCTCCCCCATCACTGAGCCAGGATGGGAAATTTCTAGCCACCCCGGGTGTGGGCTTTATAAAAAAAAAAAAAAAAAAAATCATAACAGACCCCACCCCCATCACTGAGCCAGGATTGGAAATTTATAGCCACCCCGGGTGTGGGCTTTATAAAACAAAAAAAAACAAAAAATCATAACAGACCCCACCCCCATCACTGAGCCAGGATTGGAAATTTCTAGCCACCCGGGTGTGGGCTTTAAAAAAAAAATAAATAAAAAAAATAACAGACCCCCCCCCCATAACTGAGCCAGGATTGGAAATTTCTAGCCACCCCGGGTGTGGGCTTTATAAAAAAAAAAAAAAATAAAAAATCATAACAGACCCAACCCCCATCACTGAGCCAGGATCGGAAATTTCTAGCCACCCCGGGTTGTGGGCTTTATAAAAAAAATAAATAAAAATAAAAATCACAACAGACCCCCCCCCCCCATCACTGAGCCAGGATTGGAACTTTCTAGCCACCCCGGGTGTGGGCTTTATAAAAAAAAATAAAAATAAAAATCATAACAGACCCCCCCCCACCCCCATCACTGAGCCAGGATTGGAAATTTCCAGCCACCCCGGGTGTGGGCTTTATAAAAAAATAATAAAAAAAACAAATTCATAACAGACCCCCCCCCCCATTACGAGCCAGGATTGGAAATGACTAGCCACCCTGGGTGTGGTCTTTATAAAAAATAAAAATTATAAATAAAAAAAAATCATAAAAGACCCCCCCCCCCCATTAATGAGCAAGTATTGGAAATTTCTAGCCAACCCTGGTGTGGTCTTTATAAAAAAAAAAAAAAAAAAAAATCATAACAGACCCCCCCCCCCATTACTCAGCCATGATTGAAAATTTCTAGCCACCATGGGTGTGGACTTTATAAAAAAAAAAAAAAAAAAATCATAAAAGACCCCCCCCCCCCCCCCCCCCCCCTTATCACTGAGCCAGGATTGGAAATTTCTAGCCAACCCGGGTTTGGGCTTTATAAAAAAAAATTAAAAAAAATCATAACAGACCCCACCCCCATCACTGAGCCAGGATTGGAAATTTCTAGCCACCAGGGGTGTGGGCTTTATAAAAAAAAATAAAAAATACAAATTCATAACAAACCCCCCCCCATTACTCAGCCAGGATTGGAAATTTCTAGCCACCTCGGGTGTGGGCTTTATAAAAAAAAAAAAAAATAAAAAATCATAACAGACCCCACCCCCATCACAGAGCCAGGATTGGAAATTTCTAGCCACCCCGGGGGTGGGCTTTATAAAAAAAAATAAAATAAAAAAAAATCACAACAGACCCCCCCCCCATCACTGAGGCAGGATTGGAAATGTCTAGCCACCCCGGGTGTGGGCTTGATAAAAAAAAAAAAAAAAAAAAAAAAATCATAACAGACGCCCCCCCCCCCATCACAGAGCCAGGATTGGAAATTTCTAGCCACCCCGGGTGTGGGCTTTATAAAAAAATAATAAAAAAAACAAATTCATAACAGACCCCCCCATTACTGAGCCAGGATTGGAAATGACTAGCCACCCCGGGTGTGGGCTTAAAAAAAATAAAAAAAATAAAAATTATAACAGACCCCACCCCCATCACTGAGCCAGGATTGGAAATTTTTAGCCACCCCGGGTGTGGGCTTTATAAAAATAAAAAAATAATAAATAAATAAAAATTCATAAAAGACCCCCCCCCCCCATTACTGAGCAAGTATTGGACATTTCTAGCCACCCCGGGTGTGGGCTTAGTAATAAAAAAAAAAAATTAAAAAAAAATTAAATAAAAAAATAAAAATTCATAACAGACCCCCACCCATTACTGAGCCAGGATTGGAAATTTCTAGCCATCCCGGGGTGGGCTTTATAAAAAAATAATAAAAAAAACAAATTCATAACAGACCCCCCCCACCCCCATCACTGAGCCAGGATTTGAAATTTCTAGCCACCCCGGGGGTGGGCTTTATAAAAAAATAATAAAAAAAACAAATTCTTAACAGACCCCCCCCCCATCACTGAGCCAGGATTGGAAATGTCTAGCCACCCCGGGTGTGGGCTTGATAAAAAAAATAAAATAAGAAAAAATCATAACAGACCCCCCCCCCCATCACATAGCCAGGATTTGAAATTTCTAGCCACCCCGGGGGTGGGCTTTATAAAAAAAACAAATAAATAAAAAATCATAAAAGACCCCACCCCCATCACAGAGCCAGGATTGGAAATTTCTAGCCACCCCGGGGGTGGGCTTTATAAAAAAAAAAAAAAAAATATTTAAAAAAAAAAATTAAAAAAATCATAACAGACCCCCCCCCCATCACTGAGCCAGGATTGGAAATTTCTAGCCACCCCGGGTGTGGGCTTTATAAAAAAAAAAAAAAAAAAAAATCATAACAGACCCCACCCCCATCACTGAGCCAGGATTGGAAATTTCTAGCCACCCGGGTGTGGGCTTTATAAAAAAAAATAAAAAAAATCATAACAGACCCCCCCCCCCCCCATCACTGAGCCAGGATTGGAAATTTCTAGCCACCCCGGGTGTGGGCTTTATAAAAAAAAAAAAAAAAAAAAAAAATCATAAGAGACCCAACCCCCATCACTGAGCCAGGATTGGAAATTTCTAGCCACCCCGGGGGTGGGCTTTATAAAAAAAAAAAAAAATTATTAAAAAAAAAAATTAAAAAAAATCATAACAGACCCCCCCCATCACTGAGCCAGGATTGGAAATTTCTAGCCACCCCGGGTGTGGGCTTTATAAAAAAAAAATAATAAAATAATCATAACAGACCCCACCCCCATCACTGAGCCAGGATTGGAAATTTCTAGCCACACGGGTGTGGGCTTTATAAAAAAAAATAAAAAAAATCATAACAGACCCCCCCCCCCATCACTGAGCCAGGATTGGAAATTTCTAGCCACCCCGGGTTTGGGCTTTATAAAAAAAAAAAAAAAAAAAAAAATCACAACAGACCCCCCCCCCATCACTGAGCCAGGATTGGAAATTTCTAGCCACCCATGGGGTGGGCTTTATAAAAAAAAAAAAAAAATAAAAAAAAAAAAAATAAAAAATAAAAAATAAAAAAATAACAGACCCCCTCCCATTACTGAGCCAGGATTGGCAATTTCTAGCCACCCCGGGTGTGGGCTTTATAAAAAAAAACAAAAAAACAATTATAACAGACCCCCCCCATTACTGAGCCAGGATTGGGAATTTCTAGCCACCCCGGGTGTGGGCTTTATAAAAAAAAAAAAAAAAGAAAAATCATGAGACCCCACCCCCATTACTGAGCCAGGATTGGAAATGTCTAGCCACCCCTGGTGTGGGCTTTATAAAAAAATAATAATAATTAAAAAAAAAATTAATAACAGACTCTTCCCATTACTTAGCCAGGATTGGTAATGTCTAGCCACCCCGGGTGTGGGCTTGATAAAAAAATAAAAAAAATAAAATCATAACAGACCCCCCCCCCCCCATTACTGAGCCAGGATTGGACATTTCTAGCCACCACGGGTGTGGGCTGTATAAAAAAATAAAAAAAATACAAATAAATAAAAAATAAAAAAATAAAAATTCATAACAGACCCCCCCCCCATTACTGAGCAGGAATTGGCAATTTCTAGCCACCCCAGGTGTGGGCTTTATAAAAAAAAAAATAATAATAATAATAATCATAACAGACCCCCCCCCCCCAATTACTCAGCCAGGATTGGCAATTTCTAGCCACCCCAGGTGTGGGCTTTATAAAAAAAAAAAATTAAAAAAAAATCACAACAGACCCCCCCATCATTGAGCCAGGATTGGAACTTTCTAGCCACCCCGGGTGTGGGCTTTATAAAAATAAAAAAAATAAAAAATCATAACAGACCCCCCCCCCACCCCCATCACTGAGCCAGGAATCAAAATTTCTAGCCCCCCGGGTGTGGGCTTTATAAAAAAATAATAAAAAAAACAAATTCATAACAGACCCCCCCCATTACTGAGCCAGGATTGGAAATGACTAGCCACCCCAGGTGTGGGCTTGATAAAAAAAAAATAATAATAAAAAAATCATAACAGAACCCCCCCCCCCCCCCCCCATCACAGAGCCAGGATTGGACATTTCTAGCCACCCCTGGTGTGGGCTTTATTAAAAAAAAAATATATATATTAAAAAAAAAAAAAAAAAAATCATAACAGACCCCCCCCCATCACTGAGCCAGGATTGGAAATTTCTAGCCACCCCGGGTGTGGGCTTTATAAAAAAATAAATAAAATTATAAAAAAATTAAAAAAATAAAAATAAAAATTCATAACAGACCCCCCCCCAAATAACTGAGCCAGGATTGGAAATTTCTAGCCAACCCGGATGTGGGATTAATAAAAAAAAAAAAAAAATCATAACAGACCCCACCCCCATCACTGAGCCAGGATTGGAAATTTCTAGCCACCCCGGGTGTGGTTTATAAAAAAAATAATAATAATAAATCATAACAGACCCCCCCCCCCCCCCCCATCACTGAGCCAGGATTTGAAATTTCTATCCACCCCGGGTGTGGGCTTTATAAAAAAAAAAAAAAAAAAAAGTCATAACAGACCCCACCCCCATCACTGAGCCAGGATTGGAAATTTCTAGCCACCCCGGGTGTGGGCTTTATAAAACAAAAATAAATAAATAAATAAATTAAAAAAAAAATTACAAAAATCATAACAGACCCACCCCCCCCCCCAATTGCTGAGCCAGGATTGGAAATTTCTAGCCACCCCGGGTGTGGGCTTTATAAAAAAAAAAATAATAATAATAATAATAATAACAGACCCCCCCCCCCATTACTGAGCCAGGATTGGAAATGTCTAGCCACCCCGGGTGTGGGCTTAATAATAAAAAAAATAAATAAAAAAAATCATAACAGACCCCCCCATCACAGAGCCAGGATTGGAAATTTCTAGCCACCCAAGGGGTGGGCTTTATAGAAAAATAATAATAATCATAACAGACCCCCCATCACAGAGCTAGGATTGGAAATTTCTAGCCACCCCGGGGGTGCGCTTTATAAAAAAAAAATAAAATAAAAAAAAATCACAACAGACCTCCCCCCCATCACAGAGCCAGGATTGGAAATTTCTGGCCACCCCGGGTGTGGGCTTTATAAAAAAATAAATAAAATTATAAAAAAATAAAAAATAAAAAAATAAAAATTCATAACAGACCCCCCCCCCCCATTACTGAGCCAGGATTGGAAATTTCTAGCCAACCCGGATGTGGGCTAAATAAAAAAATAAAAATTCATCACAGACCCCCACCCATTACTGAGCCAGGATTGGAAATTTCTAGCCACCCCGGGTGTGGGCTTTATAAAAAAAATAATAATAATAAATCATAACAGACCCCCCCCCCCCCCCATCACTGAGCCAGGATTTGAAATTTCTATCCACCCCGGGTGTGGGCTTTATAAAAAAAAAAAAAAAAAAAAGTCATAACAGACCCCACCCCCATCACTGAGCCAGGATTGGAAATTTCTAGCCAACCCGGGAGTGGCCTTTATAAAAAAAAATAATAAAATAAAAAAAAAAAGAAAAAAAGAAAAAAAAAATCATTACAGCCCCCCCCCCCATTACTGAGCCAGGATTGGAAATTGTTAGCCACCCTGGGTGTGGGCTGTATAAAAAAAATAAAATAAATAAATTAATAAAAATTCATAAAAGACCCCCCCCATTACTGAGCCAGGATTGGAAATTTCTAGCCACCCCGGGTTTGGGCTTTATAAAAAAAAATTAAATAAAAATATCATAAAAGACCCCGCCCCCCCCATCATTGAGCCAGGATTGGAAATTTCTAGCCACCCCGGGTGTGGGCTTTATAAAAAGAAATAAATAATAAAAAAATAACAGACCCCCCCCATTACTGAGCCAGGATTGGGAATTTCTAGCCACCCCAGGGGTGGGCTTTATAAAAAAAAAAATAATAATTAAAAAAAATAAAAAATAAAAAAATAAAAATTCTTAACAGACCCCCACCCATTACTGAGACAGGATTGGAAACTTCTAGCCACCCCGGGTGTGGGCTCTATAAAAAAAAAAAAATAAAAAAAAAAATCATAACAGACCCCCCCCCCCCCCATCACTGAGCCAGGATTGGACATTTCTAGCCACCCCGGGTGTGGGCTTCATAAAAAAAAAAAAAGATAAATAAAAAAAAAATCATAAAAGACCCCCCCCATTACTGAGCAAGTATTGGAAATTTCTAGCCACCCCCGGGTGTGGGCTTTATAAAAAAAAAAATAATAATAAAAATAAATAAAAATAAAAAAATAAAAATTCATAACAGACCCCCACCCATTACTGAGCCAGGATTGGAAATTTCTAGCCACCCCGGGTGTGGGCTTTATAAAAAAAAAAAAAAAAAAAAATCATAACAGACCCCACCCCCATCACTGAGCCAGGATTGGACATTTCTAGCCATCCCGGGTTCGGGCTTTATAAAAAAAATAACAAAAAAAAAAAATCACAACAGACCCCCCCCCCCCCCCCCCATCACTGAGACAGGATTGGAAATTTCTAGCCAACCCGGTTGAGGGCTTTATAAAAAAAAAAAAAAAAAAAAATCATAACAAATCCCCCACCATCACTGAATCAGGATTGGAAATTTCTAGCCACCCCGGGTGTGGGCTTTATAAAAAAAAAAAAAAAAAAATCATAACACACCCCAACCCCATCACTGAGCCAGGATTGGAAATTTCTAGCCACCCCGGGTGTGGGCTTTATAAAAAAAATAAAAAAATACAAAATCATAACAGACCCCACCCCCATCACAGAGTCAGGATTGGAAATTTCTAGCCACCCCGGGTGTGGGCTTTATGAAAAAATAAAAAATAAATAAAATCACAACAGACCCCCCCCCCCCCCCATCACTGAGCCAGGATTGGAAATTTCTAGCCACCCCGGGGGTGGGCTTTATAAAAAAATAATTAAAAAAACAAATTCATAACAGACCCCCCCCCCCCCCCATTACTGAGCCAGGATTGGAAATGTCTAGCCACCCCGGGGGTGGGCTTTATAAAAAATAAAAAATAAAATAAAAAAAAATCATAACAGACCCCCCCCCACCCCCATCACTGAGCCAGGATTGGAAATTTCTAGCCACCCCGGGGGTGGGCTTTATAAAAAAAAATAAATAAATCATAACAGACCCCCCCCCCCATCACTGAGCCAGGATTGGAAATTTCTAGCCACCCCGGGTGTGGGCTTTATAAAAAAAAAAAAAAAAAAAAAAAATCATAACAGACCCAACCCCCATCACTGAGCCAGGATCAGAAATTTCTAGCCACCCCGGGTGTGGGCTTTATAAACAAATATAAAAAAATAAAAAATCATAACAGACCCCACCCCCATCACAGAGTCAGGATTGGAAATTTCTAGCCACCCCGGGTGTGGGCTTTATAAAAAAAAAAAATAAAAAAAAAATCATAACAGACCCAACCCCCATCACTGAGCCAGGATTTGAAATTTCTAGCCACCCCGGGTGTGGGCTTTATAAAAAAAATAATAAAATTATTTTAAAAAAAAATTACAAAAATCATAACAGACCCCACCCCCATCACTGAGCCAGGATTGGAAATTTCTAGCCACCCGGTTGTGGGCTTTATAAAAAAAAAAAAAAAAAAAATCATAACAGACCCCCCCCCCCCCCCCCCCATCACTGAGCCAGGATTGGAAATTTCTAGCCACCCCGGGTGTGGGCTTTATAAAAAAAAAAAATAATACAAAAATCATAACAGACCCAACCCCCGCCCCCCCCCCCCCATCACAGAGCCAGGATTGGAAATTTCTAGCCACCCCGGGTGTGGGCTTATTAAATTTTTTTTTTTTTTTAAATCATAACAGACCCCCCCCCCACCCCCATCACTGAGCCAGGAATCAAAATTTCTAGCCCCCCGGGTGTGGGCTTTATAAAAAAATAATTAAAAAAACAAATTCATAACAGACCCCCCCCATTACTGAGCCAGGATTGGAAATGACTAGCCACCCCGGGTGTGGGCTTGATAAAAAAATAATAATAATAAAAAATCATAACAGACCCCCCCGCCCCCCCCCCCCCCCCCCATCACAGAGCCAGGATTGGAAATGACTAGCCACCCCGGGTGTGGGCTTGATAAAAAAAAAATAATAATAAAAAATCATAACAGACCACCCCGCCCCCCCCCCCCCCCCATCACAGAGCCAGGATTGGAAATTTCTAGCCACCCCGGGTGTGGGCTTTATAAAAAAAATAATAAAATTATTTAAAAAAAAAAAAAAAAAAATCATAACAGACCCCCCCCATCACTGAGCCAGGATTGGAAATTTCTAGCCACCCCGGGTGTGGGCTTTATAAAAAAAAAAAAAAAAAAATCATAACAGACCCCCCCCCCCATCACTGAGCCAGGATTGGAAATTTCTAGCCACCCCGAGTGTGGGCTTTATAAAAAAAAATAAAAATAAAAAATCATAACAGACCCAACCCCGATCACTGAGCCAGGATAGGAAATTTCTAGCCACCCCGGGTGTGGGCTTTATAAAAAAAAAATAAAAAAATTAAAAATCATAACAGACCCCGCCCCCATCACAGAGCCAGGATTGGAAATTTCTAGCCACCCCGGGTGTGGGCTTTATAAAAAAATAATAAAAAAAACAAATTCATAACAGACCCCCCCCATTACTGAGCCAGGATTGGAAATGACTAGCCACCCCGGGTGTGGGCTTGATAAAAAAAAAATAATAATAAAAAATCATAACAGACCCCCCCCCCCATCACAGAGCCAGGATTGGACATTTCTAGCCACCCCGGGGGTGGGCTTTATAAAAAAAAAAAATAAAAAAAAATCACAGCAGACCCCCCCCCCCCCCCATCACTGAGCCAGGATTGGAACTTTCTAGCCACCCCGGGTGTGGGCTTTATAAAAATAAAAAAATAAAAAATCATAACAGACCCCCCCCCACCCCCATCACTGAGCCAGGAATCAAAATTTCTAGCCCCCCGGGTGTGGGCTTTATAAAAAAAAATAAAAAAAATTATTTAAAAAAAAAATTTAAAAAATCATAACAGACCCCCCCCCATCACTGAGCCAGGATTGGAAATTTCTAGCCACCTCTGGTGTGGGCTTTATAAAAATAAAAAAAAATAAAAATCATAACAGACCCCCCCCACCCCCATCACTGAGCCAGGATTGGAAATTTCTAGCCACCCCGGGGGTGGGCTTTATAAAAAAAAAAAAAAAAAAAAAAAATCACAACAGACCCCCCCATCACTGTGCCAGGATTGGAACTTTCTAGCCACCCCGGGTGTGGGCTTTATAATTTTTTTTTTTTTTTTTAATCATAACAGACCCCCCCCCCACCCCCATCACTGAGCCAGGAATCAAAATTTCTAGCCCCCCGGGTGTGGGCTTTATAAAAAAATAATTAAAAAAACAAATTCATAACAGACCCCCCCCATTACTGAGCCAGGATTGGAAATGACTAGCCACCCCGGGTGTGGGCTTGATAAAAAAAAAATAAGAATAAAAAATCATAACAGACCCCCCCCCGCCCCCCCCCCCCATCACAGAGCCAGGATTGGAAATTTCTAGCCACCCCGGGTGTGGGCTTTATAAAAAAAATAATAAAATTATTAAAAAAAAAAAAAAAAAAAATCATAACAGACCCCCCCCCCATCACTGAGCCAGGATTGGAAATTTCTAGCTACCCCGGGTGTGGGCTTTATAAAAAAAAAAAAAAAAAAATCATAACAGACCCCCCCCCCCCCATCACTGAGCCAGGATTGGAAATTTCTAGCCACCCCGAGTGTGGGCTTTATAAAAAAAAAATAAAAATAAAAAATCATAACAGACCCAACCCCCATCACTGAGCCAGGATAGGAAATTTCTAGCCACCCCGGGTGTGGGCTTTATAAAAAAATAATAAAAAAAACAAATTCATAACAGACCCCCCCCATTACTGAGCCAGGATTGGAAATGACTAGCCACCCCGGGTGTGGGCTTGATAAAAAAAAAATAATAATAAAAAATCATAACAGACCCCCCCCCCCATCACAGAGCCAGGATTGGACATTTCTAGCCACCCCGGGGGTGGGCTTTATAAAAAAAAAAAATAAAAAAAAAATCACTACAGACCCCCCCCCCCCCATCACTGAGGCAGGATTGGAAATTTATAGCCACCCCGGGTGTGGGCTTTATAAAAAAAAATAATAATAATAAAAAATCATAACAGACCCCCCCCCCCCATCACAGAGCCAGGATTGGAAATTTCTAGCCACCCCGGGTGTGGGCTTTATAAAAAAAAAAAAAAAATTATTAAAAAAAAAAAAAAAAAAATCATAACAGACCCCCCCCATCACTGAGCCAGGATTGGAAATTTCTAGCTACCCCGGGTGTGGGCTTTATAAAAAAAAAAAAAAAAAAAATCATAACAGACCCCCCCCCCATCACTGAGCCAGGATTGGAAATTTCTAGCCACCCCGAGTCTGGGCTTTATAAAAAAAAAATAAAAATAAAAAATCATAACAGACCCAACCCCCATCACTGAGCCAGGATAGGAAATTTCTAGCCACCCCGGGTGTGGGCTTTATAAAAAAAAATAAAAAAAAATAAAAATCATAACAGACCCCGCCCCCATCACAGAGCCAGGATTGGAACTTTCTAGCCACCACGGGTGTGGGCTTTATAAAAAAAAAAAAAAAAAAATTATTTAAAAAATTTTTTTTAAAAATCATAACAGACCCCCACCCATCACTGAGCCAGGATTGGAAATTTCTAGCCACCCCGGGTGTGGGCTTTATAAAAAAAAAAAAAAAAAAAATCATAACAGACCCCACCCCATCACTGAGCCAGGATTGGAAATTTCTAGCCACCCCGGGTGTGGGCTTTATAAAAAAAAAAAAAAAATTATTAAAAAAAATAAATAAAAAAATCATAATAGACCCCCACCCATCACTGAGCCAGGATTGGAAATTTCTAGCCACCCCGGGTGTGGGCTTTATAAAAAAAAAAAAAAAAAAATCATAACAGACCCCACCCCCATCACTGAGCCAGGATTGGAAATTTCTAGCCACCCGGGTGTGGGCTTTATAAAAAAAAAAAAAAAAAAATCATAACAGACGCCCCCCCCCCATCACTGAGCCAGGATTGGAAATTTCTAGCCACCTCGGGTGTGGGCTTTATAAAAAAAAAAAAAAAAAAAAAAAATCATAACAGACCCAACCCCCATCACTGAGCCAGGATCGGAAATTTCTAGCCACCCCGGGTGTGGGCTTTATAAACAAATATAAAAAATAAAAAAAATCATAACAGACCCCACCCCCATCACAGGGTCAGGATTGGAAATTTCTAGCCACCCCGGGGGTGGGCTTTATAAAAAAAAAAAAAAAAAAAAAAAATCACAACAGACCCCCCCCCCCCCCCCCCCCCCCCATCACTGAGCCAGGATTGGAAATTTCTAGCCAACCCGAGGGTGGGCTTTATAAAAAAATAATAAAAAAAACAAATTCATAACAGACCCCCCCCCCCATTACTGAGCCAGGATTGGAAATGTCTAGCCACCCCGGGTGTGGGCTTGATAAAAAAAATAAAATAATAAAAAATCATAACAGACCCCCCCCCCCCCCCCCCCCCCCATCACAGAGCCAGGATTGGACATTTCTAGCCACCCCGGGTGTGGGCTTTATAAAAAAAATTTGAAAATAAAAATCACAACAGACCCCCCCCCGCCATCACTGAGGCAGGATTGGAAATTTCTAGCCACCCCGGGTGTGGGCTTTATAAAAAAAATAATAATAATATTTAAAAAAAAAATAAAAAAATCATAACAGACCCCCCCCCATAACAGAGCCAGGATTGGAAATTTCTAGCCACCCCGGGGGTGGGCTTTATAAAAAAAAATCAAATAAAAAAAAATCACAACAGACCCCCCCCCCCCCCATCACTGAGCCAGGATTGGAAATTTCTAGCCACCCCGGGTGTGGGCTTTATAAAAAAAAAAAAAAAAAAAAATCATAACAGACCCCACCCCCATCACTGAGCCAGGATTGGAAATTTTTAGCCACCCCGGGTGTGGGCTTTATAAAAATAAAAAAATAATAAATAAATAAAAATTCATAAAAGACCCCCCCCCCCATTACTGAGCAAGAATAGGAAATTTCTAGCCACCCCTGGTGTGGGCTAGAATTTTTTTTTTTTTTTTTAATAAATAAAATAAAAAAAATCATAACAGACCCCCCCCCCCCATTAATGAGCCAGGATTGGAAATTTCTAGCCACCCCGGTTGTGGGCTTTCTAAAAAAAAAATAAAAATGAAAAAAAAATCATAACAGACCCCCCCCCCCATCACTGAGCCAGGATTTGAAATTTCTAGCCACCCGGGTGTGGGCTTTATGAAAAAAAAAAAAAATCATAACAGACCCCCCCCCCCCCCATCACTGAGCCAGGATTGGAAATTTCTAGCCACCCCGGGTGTGGGCTTTATAAAAAAAAAAAAAAAAAAAAATCATAACAGACCCCACCCCCATCACTGAGCCAGGATTGGAAATTTTTAGCCACCCCGGGTGTGGGCTTTATAAAAATAAAAAAATAATAAATAAATAAAAATTCATAAAAGACCCCCCCCCCCCATTACTGAGCAAGAATAGGAAATTTCTAGCCACCCCTGGTGTGGGCTAGAATTTTTTTTTTTTTTTTAATAAATAAAAAAAAAAAAATCATAACAGACCCCCCCCCCCCATTACTGAGCCAGGATTGGAAATTTCTAGCCACCCCGGTTGTGGGCTTTCTAAAAAAAAAATAAAAATGAAAAAAAAATCATAACAGACCCCCCCCCCCATCACTGAGCCAGGATTTGAAATTTCTAGCCACCCGGGTGTGGGCTTTATGAAAAAAAAAAAAAATCATAACAGACCCCCCCCCCCCCATCACTGAGCCAGGATTGGAAATTTCTAGCCACCCCGGGTGTGGGCTTTATAAAAAAAAAATAAAAATAAAAAATTCATAACAGACCCCACCCCCATCACTGAGCCAGGATTGGAAATGTCTAGCCACCCCGGGTGTGGGCTTTATAAAAAATAAAAAAAAAATAAAAATCACAACAGACCCCCCCCCCCCAATCACTTAGCCAGGATTGGAACTTTCTAGCCACCCCGGGTGTGGGCTTTATACAAAAAATAATAAAATAAAAAAATTAAAAAAAAAAAAAAAAAAAAAATTCATAACAGACCCCCCCCCATTACTGAGCCAGGATCGGAAATTTCTAGCCACCCCAGGTGTGGGCTTTATATAAAAAAATAAAAAAAAAATAATAATAATCATAAGAGACCCCCCCCCCCCCATTACTCAGCCAGGATTTGAAATTTCTAGCCAACCCGGGTGTGGGCTTTATAAAAATAAAAATAAAATAAATAAATAAAAAATCATGAAAGACCCCCCCCCCCCACCCCCATCACTGAGCCAGGATTGGAAATTTCTAGCCACCCCCGGTGTGGGCTTTATAAAAAAAAAAATAATAATAAATAAATAAAAATTCATAACAGACCCCACCCCGATCACTGAGCCAGGATTGGAAATTTCTAGCCACCCGGGGTGTGGGCTTTATAAAAAAAAAATAACACATAAAAATTCATAACAGACCCCCCCCCCCCCCCATTACTGAGCCAGGATTGAAAATTTATAGCCAGCCCGGGTGTGGGCTTTATAAAAAAAAAAAAAAAAAAAAAAATTCATAAGAGACCCCTCCCATTACTGAGCCAGGATTGGAAATGTCTTGCCACCCCGGGTGTGGGCTTGATAAAAAAAAAAAATAAATAAATCATAACAGACCCCCCATCACAGAGCCAGGATTGGAAATGTCTAGCCACCCCGGGTGTGGGCTTGATAAAAAAAATAAAATAATAAAAAATCATAACAGACCCCCCCCCCCCCCCCCCCCCCCCATCACAGAGCCAGGATTGGACATTTCTAGCCACCCCGGGTGTGGGCTTTATAAAAAAAATTTAAAAATAAAAATCACAACAGACCCCCCCCCGCCATCACTGAGGCAGGATTGGAAATTTCTAGCCACCCCGGGTGTGGGCTTTATAAAAAAAATAATAATAATATTTAAAAAAAAAAATAAAAAAATCATAACAGACCCCCCCCCATAACAGAGCCAGGATTGGAAATTTCTAGCCACCCCGGGGGTGGGCTTTATAAAAAAAAATCAAATAAAAAAAAATCACAACAGACCCCCCCCCCCCCCATCACTGAGCCAGGATTGGAAATTTCTAGCCACCCCGGGTGTGGGCTTTATAAAAAAAAAAAAAAAAAAAAATCATAACAGACCCCACCCCCATCACTGAGCCAGGATTGGAAATTTTTAGCCACCCCGGGTGTGGGCTTTATAAAAATAAAAAAATAATAAATAAATAAAAATTCATAAAAGACCCCCCCCCCCATTACTGAGCAAGAATAGGAAATTTCTAGCCACCCCTGGTGTGGGCTAGAATTTTTTTTTTTTTTTTTAATAAATAAAATAAAAAAAATCATAACAGACCCCCCCCCCCATTACTGAGCCAGGATTGGAAATTTCTAGCCACCCCGGTTGTGGGCTTTCTAAAAAAAAAATAAAAATGAAAAAAAAATCATAACAGACCCCCCCCCCCATCACTGAGCCAGGATTTGAAATTTCTAGCCACCCGGGTGTGGGCTTTATGAAAAAAAAAAAAAATCATAACAGACCCCCCCCCCCCCATCACTGAGCCAGGATTGGAAATTTCTAGCCACCCCGGGTGTGGGCTTTATAAAAAAAAAAAAAAAAAAAAATCATAACAGACCCCACCCCCATCACTGAGCCAGGATTGGAAATTTTTAGCCACCCCGGGTGTGGGCTTTATAAAAATAAAAAAATAATAAATAAATAAAAATTCATAAAAGACCCCCCCCCCCCATTACTGAGCAAGAATAGGAAATTTCTAGCCACCCCTGGTGTGGGCTAGAATTTTTTTTTTTTTTTTAATAAATAAAAAAAAAAAAATCATAACAGACCCCCCCCCCCCATTACTGAGCCAGGATTGGAAATTTCTAGCCACCCCGGTTGTGGGCTTTCTAAAAAAAAATAAAAATGAAAAAAAAATCATAACAGACCCCCCCCCCCATCACTGAGCCAGGATTTGAAATTTCTAGCCACCCGGGTGTGGGCTTTATGAAAAAAAAAAAAAATCATAACAGACCCCCCCCCCCCCATCACTGAGCCAGGATTGGAAATTTCTAGCCACCCCGGGTGTGGGCTTTATAAAAAAAAAATAAAAATAAAAAATTCATAACAGACCCCACCCCCATCACTGAGCCAGGATTGGAAATGTCTAGCCACCCCGGGTGTGGGCTTTATAAAAAATAAAAAAAAAATAAAAATCACAACAGACCCCCCCCCCCCCAATCACTGAGCCAGGATTGGAACTTTCTAGCCACCCCGGGTGTGGGCTTTATACAAAAAATAATAAAATAAAAAAATTAAAAAAAAAAAAAAAAAAAAATTCATAACAGACCCCCCCCCATTACTGAGCCAGGATCGGAAATTTCTAGCCACCCCAGGTGTGGGCTTTATATAAAAAAAAAAAATAAAAATAATAATAATCATAAGAGACCCCCCCCCCCCCATTACTCAGCCAGGATTGGAAATTTCTAGCCAACCCGGGTGTGGGCTTTATAAAAATAAAAATAAAATAAATAAATAAAAAATCATGAAAGACCCCCCCCCCCCCACCCCCATCACTGAGCCAGGATTGGAAATTTCTAGCCACCCCCGGTGTGGGCTTTATAAAAAAAAAAATAATAATAAATAAATAAAAATTCATAACAGACCCCACCCCGATCACTGAGCCAGGATTGGAAATTTCTAGCCACCCGGGGTGTGGGCTTTATAAAAAAAAAATAACACATAAAAATTCATAACAGACCCCCCCCCCCCCCATTACTGAGCCAGGATTGAAAATTTATAGCCAGCCCGGGTGTGGGCTTTATAAAAAAAAAAAAAAAAAAAAAATTCATAAGAGACCCCTCCCATTACTGAGCCAGGATTGGAAATGTCTTGCCACCCCGGGTGTGGGCTTGATAAAAAAAAAAAAATAATAAATCATAACAGACCCCCCATCACAGAGCCAGGATTGGAAATTTCTAGCCACCCCGGGGGTGGGCTTTATAAAAATAAATAAAATAAAAAAAAATCACAACAGACCCCCCCACATCACAGAGCAAGGATTGGACATTTCTGGCCACCCCGGGGGTGGGCTTTATAAAAAAAAAAAATAAATAAATCACAACAGACCCCCCCCCCCCCATCACTGAGGCAGGATTGGAAATTTCTAGCCACCGCGGGTGTGGGCTTTATAAAAAAAATAATAAAATAAAAAAAATAAATAAATAAAAAAATAAAAATTCATAACAGACCCCCACCCATTACTGAGCCAGGATTGGAAATTTCTAGCCACCCCGGGTGTGGGCTTTATAAAAAAAATAATAATAATAAATCATAACAGACCCCCCCCCCCCATCACTGAGCCAGGATTTGAAATTTCTATCCACCCCGGATGTGGGCTTTATGAGAAAAAAAAAAAAAAAAAATCTAACAGACCCCACCCCCATCACTGAGCCAGGATTGGAAATTTCTAGCCACCCCCGGTGTGGGCTTCATAAAAAAAAAAAAAATAATAAATAAATAAAAATTCATAACAGACCCCACCCCGATCACTGAGCCAGGATTGGAAATTTCTAGCCACCCGGGGTGTGGGCTTTATAAAAAAAAAATAACACATAAAAATTCATAACAGACCCCCCCCCCCCCCCATTACTGAGCCAGGATCGGAAATTTCTAGCCACCCCAGGTGTGGGCTTTATATAAAAATAAAAAAAATAATAATAATAATCATAAGAGACCCCCCCCCCCCCCCATTACTGAGCAAGTATTGGAAATTTCTAGCCACCCCCGGTGTGGGCTTTATAAAAAAAAAATAACACATAAAAATTCATAACAGACCCCCCCCCCCCCCCCCCATTACTGAGCCAGGATTGAAAATTTATAGCCACCCCGGGTGTGGGCTTTATAAAAAAAAAAATAAAAAAAAAAATCATAAGAGACCCCTCCCATTACTGAGCCAGGATTGGAAATGTCTTGCCACCCCGGGTGTGGGCTTGATAAAAAAAAAAAATAAATAAATCATAACAGACCCCCCATCACAGAGCCAGGATTGGAAATTTCTAGCCACCCCGGGGGTGGGCTTTATAAAAATAAATAAAATAAAAAAAAATCACAACAGACCCCCCCACATCACAGAGCCAGGATTGGACATTTCTGGCCACCCCGGGGGTGGGCTTTATAAAAAAAAAATAATAATAAATCACAACAGACCCCCCCCCCCATCACTGAGGCAGGATTGGAAATTTCTAGCCACCGCGGGTGTGGGCTTTATAAAAAAAATAATAAAATAAAAAAAATAAATAAATAAAAAAATAAAAATTCATAACAGACCCCCACCCATTACTGAGCCAGGATTGGAAATTTCTAGCCACCCCGGGTGCGGGCTTTATAAAAAAAATAATAATAATAAATCATAACAGACCCCCCCCCCCATCACTGAGCCAGGATTTGAAATTTCTATCCACCCCGGGTGTGGGCTTTATAAGAAAAAAAAAAAAAAAATCATAACAGACCCCACCCCCATCACTGAGCCAGGATTGGAAATTTCTAGCCAACCCGGGTGTGGCCTTTATAAAAAAAATAATAAAATAAAAAAAATAATAAAAAAAGAAAAAAAAATCATTACAGCCCCCCCCCCCCATTACTGAGCAAGTATTGGAAATATCTAGCCACCCCGGGTGTGGGCTTGATAAAAAAAAAAATAATAATAAATAAATAAAAATTCATAACAGACCCCACCCCGATCACTGAGCCAGGATTGGAAATTTCTAGCCACCCGGGGTGTGGGCTTTATAAAAAAAAAATAACACATAAAAATTCATAACAGACCCCCCCCCCCCCCCATTACTGAGCCAGGATCGGAAATTTCTAGCCACCCCAGGTGTGGGCTTTATATAAAAATAAAAAAAATAATAATAATAATCATAAGAGACCCCCCCCCCCCCCATTACTGAGCAAGTATTGGAAATTTCTAGCCACCCCCGGTGTGGGCTTTATAAAAAAAAAAAAAAAAAAAAAATCATAAGAGACCCCTCCCATTACTGAGCCAGGATTGGAAATGTCTTGCCACCCCGGGTGTGGGCTTGATAAAAAAAATAAATAAATAAATCATAACAGACCCCCCATCACAGAGCCAGGATTGGAAATTTCTAGCCACCCCGGGGGTGGGCTTTATAAAAATAAATAAAATAAAAAAAAATCACAACAGACCCCCCCACATCACAGAGCCAGGATTGGACATTTCTGGCCACCCCGGGGGTGGGCTTTATAAAAAAAAAATAATAATAAATCACAACAGACCCCCCCCCCCATCACTGAGGCAGGATTGGAAATTTCTAGCCACCGCGGGTGTGGGCTTTATAAAAAAAATAATAAAATAAAAAAAATAAATAAATAAAAAAATAAAAATTCATAACAGACCCCCACCCATTACTGAGCCAGGATTGGAAATTTCTAGCCACCCCGGGTGCGGGCTTTATAAAAAAAATAATAATAATAAATCATAACAGACCCCCCCCCCCATCACTGAGCCAGGATTTGAAATTTCTATCCACCCCGGGTGTGGGCTTTATAAGAAAAAAAAAAAAAAAAATCATAACAGACCCCACCCCCATCACTGAGCCAGGATTGGAAATTTCTAGCCAACCCGGGTGTGGCCTTTATAAAAAAAATAATAAAATAAAAAAAATAATAAAAAAAGAAAAAAAAATCATTACAGCCCCCCCCCCCCCATTACTGAGCAAGTATTGGAAATATCTAGCCACCCCGGGTGTGGGCTTGATAAAAAAAAATAATAAAAAAAAATCATAACAGACCCCCACCCATTACTGAGCCAGGATTGGAAATTTCTAGCCACCACGGGTGTGGGCTTTATAAAAAAAATAAATAAATAAATAAATAAAAATTCATAAAAGACCCCCCCCCCCCCATTACTGAGCAAGTATTGGAAATATCTAGCCACCACGGGTGTGGGCTTGATAAAAAAAAAAAAAAAAAAAAAAAATCATAACAGACCACCCACCCATCACTGAGGCAGGATTGGAAATTTCTACCCACCCCGGGTGTGGGCTTTACAAAAAAATAATAAAATAAAAAAAAATAAAAAATAAAAAAATAAAAATTCATAACAGACCCCCACCCATTACTGAGCCAGGATTGGAAATTTCTAGCCACCACGGATGTGGGCTTTATAAAAAAAAAAAAAAAAAATTAAAAAAAAATCATAACAGACCCCCCCCCCCCATTAGTGAGCCAGGATTGGGAATTTCTAGCCACCCCGGGTGTGGGCTTTATAAAAAAAAAAAAAAAAAAATCACAAAAGACCCCGCCCCCCCCATGATTCAGCCAGGATTGGAAATTTCTAGCCACCCCGGGTGTGGGCTTTATAAACAAATATAAAAAAATAAAAAATCATAACAGAACCCACCCCCATCACAGAGTCAGGATTGGAAATTTCTAGCCACCCCGGGGGTGGGCTTTATAAAAAAAAAAATAATAAAAAAAAATCACAACAGACCCCCCCCCCCCCATCACTGAGCCAGGATTGGAAATTTCTAGCCACCCCGGGGGTGGGCTTTATAAAAAAAAAATTAAAAAAAAACAAATTCATAACAGACCCCCCCCATTACTGAGCCAGGATTGGAAATGTCTAGCCACCCCGGGTGTGGGCTTGATTAAAAAAATAAAATAATAAAAAATCATAACAGACCCCCCCCCCCCATCACAGAGCCAGGATTTGACATTTCTAGCCACCCCGGGGTGGGCTTTATAAAAAAAATAAAAATAAAAATCATAACAGACCCCCCCCACCCCCATCACTGAGCCAGGATTGGAAATTTCTAGCCACCACGGGTGTGGGCTTTATAAAAAAATAATAAAAAAAAAAAAATCATAACAGACCCCCCCCCCTTTTACGAGCCAGGATTGGAAATGACTAGCCAACCCGGGTGTGGGCTTGAGAAAAAAAAAAAAAAAAAAAAAAAAATCATAACAGACCCCCCACCCCCATCACAGAGCCAGGATTGGAAATTTCTAGCCACCACGGGTGTGGGCTTTATAAAAAAAAAAAAAAAAAATCATAACAAACCCCCCCCCCCATCACTGAGCCAGGATTGGAAATTTCTAGCCACCCCGGGTGTGGGCTTTATAAAAAAAATAATAAAATTATATTTAAAAAAAAATAAAAAAATCATAACAGACCCCCCCCCCCATCACTGAGCCAGGATTGGAAATTTCTAGCCACCACGGGTATGGGCTTTATAAAAAAAAATAATAATAATAATAACAGACCCCCCGCCCCATCACTGAGCCAGGATTGGAAATTTCTAGCCACCCCGGGTGTGGGCTTTATAAAAAAAAAAATGAAAAAAAAAAATTCATAGCAGACCCCCCCCATTACTGAGCCAGGATTGGAAATGTCTAGCCACCCCGGGTGTGGGCTTGATAAAAAAAAAAAAAAAAAAAAAAAAATCATAACAGACCCCCCCCCCCCCCCCATCACAGAGCCAGGATTGGAAATTTCTAGCCACCCCGGGTGTGGGCTTTATACAAAAAATAATAAAATAAAAAATAAAAAAATAATAAAAAAATAAAAATTCATAACAGACCCCCACCCATCACTGAGCCAGGATTGGAAATTTCTAGCCACCTCTGGTGTGGGCTTTATAAAAAAAAAAATTAAAAAATCATAACAGACCCCACCCCCATCACTGAGCCAGGATTGGAAATTTCTAGCCACCCCCCGGGTGTGGGCTTTATAAAAAAAAAAAAAAAAAAATCATAACAGACCCCCCCCCCCCCCCCCAATCACTGAGCCAGGATTGGAAATTTCTAGCCAACCCGAGTGTGGGCTTTATAAAAAAAAAATAAAAATAAAAAATCATAACAGACCCAACCCCCATCACTGAGCCAGGATAGGAAATTTCTAGCCACCCCGGGTGTGGGCTTTATAAAAAAAAAATAAAAAAATTAAAAATCATAACAGATCCCGCCCCCATCACAGAGCCTGGATTGGAAATTTCTAGCCACCCCGGGTGTGGGCTTTATAAAAAAAATAATAAAATTATTAAAAAAAAAAATTAAAAAAATCATAACAGACCCCCCCCCCCCCCCCATCACTGAGCCAGGATTGGAAATTTCTAGCCACCTCTGGTGTGGGCTTTATAAAAATAAATAAAAATAAAAATCATAACAGACCCCCCCCACCCCCATCACTGAGCCAGGATTGGAAATTTCTAGCCCCCCGGGTGTGGGCTTTATAAAAAAATAATAAAAAAAACAAATTCATAACAGACCCCCCCCATTACTGAGCCAGGATTGGAAATTTCTAGCCACCCGGGTGTGGGCTTTATAAAAAAAAAAAAAAAAAATCATAACAGACCCCACCCCCATCACTGAGCCAGGATTGGAAATTTCTAGCCACCCCGGGTGTGGGCTTTATAAAAAATAAAAAAATAAAAATCATAACAGACCCCACCCCCATCACTGAGCCAGGATCGGAAATTTCTAGCCACCCCGGGTGTGGGCTTTATAAAAAAAAAAAAATAAAAAAAATCATAACAGACCCCCCCCACCCCCATCACTGAGCCAGGATTGGAAATGTCTAGCCACCCCGGGTGTGGGCTTGATAAAAAAAATAAAATAATAAAAAATCATAACAGACCCCCCCCCCATCACTGAGCCAGTATTGGAAATTTCTAGCCACCCCTGGTGTGGGCTTTATAAAAAAAAAATTAAAATAAAAAATCATAACAGACCCAACCCCCATCACTGAGCCAAGATCGGAAATTTCTAGCCACCCCGGGTGTGGGCTTTATAAAAAAAAAATTAAAAAATTAAAAATCATAACAGACCCCACCCCCATCACAGAGCCAGGATTGGAAATTTCTAGCCACCCCGGGGGTGGGCTTTATAAAAAAAAAAAATTAAAAAAAAATCACAACAGATCCCCCCCCCCCCCCCCCCCCCCATCACTGAGGCAGGATTGGAAATTTCTAGCCACCCCGGGTGTGGGCTTTATAAAAAAAAATAATAAAATTATTTTAAAAAAAAAATTAAAAAAATCATAACAGACCCCCCCAATCACTGAGCCAGGATTGGAAATTTCTAGCCACCCGGGTGTGGGCTTTATAAAAAAAAAAAAAAAAAATCATAACAGACCCCCCCCCCCCCCCCATCACTGAGCCAGGATTGGAAATTTCTAGCCACCCCGGGTGTGGGCTTTATAAAAAAAAAAAATAAAAAAAAAAATCATAACAGACCCAACCCCCATCATTGAGCCAGGATTGGAAATTTCTAGCCACCCCGGGTGTGGGCTTTATAAAAAAAAAAAAAAAAAAAAATCATAAAAGACCCCCCCCCCCCCCCCCATCACAGAGCCAGGATTGGAAATTTCTAGCCACCCCGGGTGTGGGCTTTATAAAAAAAATAATAAAATTATTTAAAAAAAAAAAATAAAAAATCATAACAGACCCCGCCCATCACTGAGCCAGGATTGGAAATTTCTAGCCACCCCGGGTGTGGGCTTTATAAAAAAAAAAAAAAAAAATCATAACAGACCCCCCCCCCCCCCCCCATCACTGAGCCAGGATTGGAAATTTCTAGCCACCCCGAGTGTGGGCTTTATAAAAAAAAATAAAAATAAAAAATCATAACAGGCCCAACCCCCATCACTGAGCCAGGATAGGAAATTTCTAGCCACCCCGGGTGTGGGCTTTATAAAAAAAAAAAAAAAAAAAATTAAAAATCATAACAGACCCCGCCCCCATCACTGAGCCAGGATTGGAACTTTCTAGCCACCCCGGGTGTGGGCTTTATAAAAAAAAAATTAAAAAAAATCATAACAGACCCCCCCCCACCCCCATCACTGAGCCAGGATTGGAAATTTCTAGCCACCCCGGGTGTGGGCTTGATAAAAAAAATAAAATAATAAAAAATCATAACAGACCCCCCCCCCCATCACAGAGCCAGGATTGGAAATTTCTAGCCACCCCGGGGGTGGGCTTTATAAAAAAATAAAAATAAAATAAAATCACAACAGACCCCCCCCCCCCCCCATCACTGAGGCAGGATTGGAAATTTCTAGCCACCCCGGGTGTGGGCTTTATAAAAAAAATAATAAAATTATTTAAAAAAAAAAATAAAAAAAAATCATAACAGACCCCCCCCCATCACTGAGGCAGGATTGGAACTTTCTAGCCACCCCGGGTGTGGGCTTTATAAAAAAAAAAATTAAAAATCATAACAGACCCCGCCCCCATCACTGAGCCAGGATTGGAACTTTCTAGCCACCCCGGGTGTGGGCTTTATTAAAAAAAAAATGAAAAAAAATCATAACAGACCCCCCCCCACCCCCATCACTGAGCCAGGATTGGAAATTTCTAGCCACCCCGGGTATGGGCTTTATAAAAAAATAATAATAAAACAAATTCATTACACCCCCCCCCCCCATTACTGAGCCAGGATTGGAAATGACTAGCCACCCCGGGTGTGGGCTTGATAAAAAAAAAAATAATAATAAAAAATCATAACAGACCCCCCCCCCCCCCCCCCCCATCACAGAGCCAGGATTGGACATTTCTAGCCACCCCGGGGGTGGGCTTTATAAAAAAAAAAAAATTAAAAAAAATCACAACAGACCCCCCCCCCCCCCCCCAGCACTGAGGCAGGATTGGAAATTTCTAGCCATCCCGGGTGTGGTCTTTATAAAAAAAATAATACAATTATTTAAAAAAAAAAAAAAAAAATCATAACAGACCCCCCCCCCCCCCCCCCCCATCACTGAGCCAGGATTGGAAATTTCTAGCCACCCCGGGTGTGGGCTTTATAAAAAAAAAAAAGAAAAAAAAAAATCATAACAGACCCCACCCCCATCAATGAGCCAGGATCGGAAATTTCTTGCCACCCCAGGTGTGGGCTTTATAAAAAAATTAATACAATTATAAAAAAAATAATAATAAAAAAAAAAAATCATAAAAGACCCCCCCCCCCATTACTGAGCAAGTATTGGAAATATCTAGCCAACCCGGGTGTGGGCTTAATAATAAAAAAAAAAATAAAAAAAATCATAACAGACCCCCCCCCCCCCCCCCCCCATCACAGAGCCAGGATTGGAAATTTCTAGCCAACCCGGTTGTGGGCTTTATAAAAAAAAAAAAAAAAAAAATGATAACAAATTACCCACCATCACTGAATCAGGATTGAAAATTTCTAGCCAACCCAGGTGTGGGCTTTATAAACAAATATAAAAAAATAAAAAATCATAACAGACCCCACCCCCATCACAGAGTCAGGATTGGAAAATTTCTAGCCACCCCGGGTGTGGGCTTTATTAAAAAAAATAAAAATAAAAAATCATAACAGACCCCCCCCCACCCCCATCACTGAGCCAGGATTGGAAATTTATAGCCCCACCGGGGGTGGGCTTTATAAAAAAAATAATAAAATTATTTAAAAAAAAATTAAAAAAATCATAACAGACCCCCCCCCCCATCACTGAGCCAGGATTGGAAATTTCTAGACACCCCGGGGGTGGGCTTTATAAAAAAAAAAAAAAAAAAAAATCATAACAGACCCCCCCCCCCCCCCCCCATCACAGAGCCAGGATTGGAAATTTCTAGACACCCCGGGGGTGGGCTTTATAAAAAAAAAAATAAAAAAAAAATCACAACAGACCCCCCCCCCCCCCCCCCCCCCATCACTGAGGCAGGATTGGAAATTTCTAGCCAACCCGGGTGTGGGCTTTATAAAAAAAATAATAGAATTATTTAAAAAAAAAAAAAAAAAAATCATAACAGACCCCCCCCCCCATCACTGAGCCAGGATTGGAAATTTCTAGCCACCTGGGTGTGGGCTTTTTACAAAAAAAAAAAAAAAAATCATAACAGACCCCACCCCCATCACTGAGCCAGGATTGGAAATTTCTAGCCACCCGGGTGTGGGCTTTATAAAAAAAAAAAAAAAAAAATCATAACAGACATTTGTATTCTTTTTATTTTCTATTAATATTTGTATAGGAAATTTCTAGCCACCCCGGGTGTGGGCTTTATAAAAAAAATAAATAAATAAAAAATCATAACAGACCCAACCCCCATCACAGAGCCAGGATTGGAAAGTTCTAGCCAACCCGGGGGTGGGCTTTATAAAAAAAAAAAATATATATATATATAACAGACCCCCCCCCCCATTACTGAGCCAGGATTGGGAATTTCTAGCCACCCCGCGTGTGGGCTTTATAAAAAAATTAAATTAAATTAAAAAAAAATCATAACAGACCCCACCCCCATTACTGAGCCAGGATTGGACATTTCTAGCCACCCAGGGTGTGGGTTTTCTAAAAAAAAAAAAAAAAAAGAAAAAAAATTCATAACAGACCCCCCCCCCCATCACTGAGGCAGGATTGGACATTTCTAGCCACCCCGGGTGTGGGCTTTATGAAAAAAATAATCAAATAAAATAAAAAAAATAATAAAAAAAATAAAAATTCATAACAGACCCCCACCCATCACTGAATCAGGATTGAAATTTTCTAGCCACCCCGGGTGTTGGCTTTATAAAAAAAAATAAAAAATAAAAAATCATAACACACCCCACCCCCATCACTGAGCCAGGATTGGAAATTTCTAGCCACCCCGGGTGTGGGCTTGATAAAAAAAATAAAATAATAAAAAATCATAACAGACCCCCCCCCCCCCATCACAGAGCCAGGATTTGGAAATTTCTAGCCAAACCGGGGGTGGGCTTTATTAAAAAAATAAAAAAAAAAAATCACAACAGACCCCCCCCCCCCCCCCCCCCATCACTGAGGCAGGATTGGAAATATCTAACCACCCCGGGTGTGGGCTTTATAAAAAAAAATAATAATAAAATAAAAAAGAATCATAATAGACCCCCCCCCCCATCCCTGAGTCAGGATTGGAAATATCTAGCCAACCTGGGTGTGGGCTTAATAAAAAAAATAAAAAATAAAAATCATAACAGACCCCACCCCCATCACTGAGCCAGGATTGGACATTTCTTGCCACCCCGGGTGTGGGCTTAATAATAAAAAAATAAAAAAAATAAAATCATAACAGACCCCCCCCCCCCCTCCCCCATCACAGAGCCAGGATTGGATATTTCTAGCCACCCCGGGGGTGGGCTTTATAAAAAAAAATAAAAAAATAAAAAATCACAACAGACCCCCCCCCCCCATAACTTAGCCAGGACTGGAACTTTCTAGCCACCCCGGGTGTGGGCTTTATAAAAAAAAAAAAAAATCATAACAGACCCCCCTCCATTACTGAGCCAGGATTGGACATTTCTAGCCACCCCGGATGTGGGCTTTATAAAAAAAATAAAATAAAATAAAAATAAAAAATCATAACAGACCCCCCCCCCCCCCCCCCCCATTACTGAGCCAGGATTGGAAATTTCTAGCCACCCCGGGTGTGGGCTTTATATATAATAAAAAATCATAACAGACCCCCCCCCCCCCACATTACTGAGCCAGGATTGGAAATTTCCAGCCACCCCGGGTGTGGGCTTTATATATATAAAAAAAATTCATAACAGACCCCCCCCACATTACTGAGCCAGGATTGGAAATTTCCAGCCACCCCGGGTGTGGGCTTTATAAAAAAAATAAAAAAAAAATCATAACAGACCTGCCCCCATTACTGAGCCAGGATTGGAAATTTTTAGCCACCCCGGGTGTGGGCTTTATAAAAAAAAAAAAAAAAAAATCATAACAGACCTGCCCCCATTGCTGAGCCAGGATTGGAAATTTCTAGCCACCCCGGGTGTGGGCTTTATAAAAAAAAAAAAAAAAAAAAAAAAAAAAAATCATAACAGACCCCCCCCCCCATTACTGAGCCAGGATTGGACATTTCTAGCCACCCCGGATGTGGGCTTCATAAATAAAAATAAAAAAAATCAGAACAGACCCCCCCCCCCCATTACTGAGCCAGGATTGGAAATGTCTAGCCACCCCGGGTGTGGGCTTTTTATAAAAAAAATAATAAAAAAAATTCATAACAGACCCCCCCCCCCCATTACTGAGCCAGGATTGGAAATTTCTAGCCACCCCGGGGTTGGGTTTTATAAAAAAAATAAATAAATAAATAAAAATCATAACAGACCCCCCCCCCCCCCCCCTTAACTGAGCCAGGATTGGAAATTTCTACCCACCCCGGGTGTGGGCTTTATAAAAAAGAAAATAATAAAAAAAAAAAAAAAATCATAACAGACCCCCCCCCATTACTGAGCCAGGATTGGAAATGTCTAGCCACCCCGGTGTGGGCTTTATAAAAAAAAATAATAAAATAAAAAAATAAAATTAAAATTCATAACAGACCCCCCCCCCCCCCCCCCCCCATTACTGAGCTAGGATTGGAAATTTCTAGACATCGCGGGTGTCGGCTTTAAAAAAAAAAAGAAAAAAAAAAAAAAAAAAATTCATAACAGACCCCCCCATTACTGAGCTAGGATTGGAAATTTCTAGACACCGCGGGTATAGGCTTTAAAAAAAAAAAAAAAAAAAAAAAATTCATAACAGACCCCCCCGTTACTGAGCTACCATTGGAAATTTCTAGACATTGCGGCTAACGGGTCTTTCTATCTGTCTGTCTGTCTGTCTGTCTGTCTGTCTGTCGACACCTCAACCGACCACCAACACTCCAACATCTCGAGGGATTCCAACCGCCGCCGCCGGGTCGGTGAGTGACCTTCTCCGTCCCCCGGCTCTAACCACTGAGCCACAGTCACTCCTTGCCGTTGTTACAGAATTTTCGTCCCTATCTCAGTGACGGAGTGGTTGCCAGTCATCTCCAAAAACAAAACAAAAAATCAGGCTAACGGGTCTGTCTGTCGACACCTCAACCCGACCACCAACACTCCAACATCTCGAGGGAATCGAACCGCCGCCGCCGGGTCGGTGAGTGACCTTCTCCGTCCCCCGGCTCTAACCACTGAGCCACAGTCACTCCTTGCCGTTGTTACCGAATTTTCGTCCCTATCTCAGTGACGTAGTGGTTGCCAGTCATCTCCAAAAACAAAACAAAAAATCTGGCTAATGGGTCCGTCTCTCTGTCTGTCTGTCGACACCTCAACCCGACACCTCAATACGACCACCAGCACTCCAACACTTGATCACCAACACGTCGACATCTCGAGGGAATCGAACCGCTGCCGCCGGGTCGGTGAGTGAACTTCTCTGTCCCCCGGCTCTAACCACTGAGCTACAGTCACTCCTTGCCGTTTTTATCGAAATTACGTCCCAAACTCAGTGACGTAGTGGTTGCCAGTCATCTCCAAAAACAAAACAAAAAATCTGGCTAACGGGTCTGTCTCTCTGTCTGTCTGTCTGTCTGTCGACACCTCAACCCGACACCTCAATCCGACCACCAGCACTCCAACACTTGACCACCAACACGTCGACATCTCGAGGGAATCGAACCGCTGCCGCCGGGTCGGTGAGTGACCTTCTCAGTCCCCCGGCTCTAACCACTGAGCCACAGTCACTCCTTGCTGTTTTTATCGAAATTACGTCCCAAACTCAGTGACGTAGTGGTTGCCAGTCATCTCCAAAAAAAAAAAAAAAAATCAGGCTAACGGGTCTGTCCGTCTGTCGACACCTCAACCCGACAACCAACACTCCAACACTTGACCATCAACACGTCAACATCTTGAGGGAATCGAACCGCCGCCGCCGGGTCGGTGAGTGACCTCTGTCCCCCGGCTCTAACCACTGAGCCACAGTCACTCCTTGCCGTTGTTACCGAAATTACGTCCCTAGCTCAGTGACGTAGTGGTTGCTAGTCATCTCCCATCCTGTCGCTGCTTTGGTCTTCCAGACCATGTGTCCAGAGAACCAATTTAATTTTTTTTTTATGCCACTTTTCCACAAATTAAAATAGTTCCCAGGTGTGTTAAAGACATTTCTGTGACATGCTTTGGTCAAAATTGCCTTTGGATCAAATATTGTAGGTCTCTCTTCATCACCTAAAAACAGCTCTGTTCAAAACGGTCTGTTTCAGGGCCTTTCTCCTTTATGTAAATGAGCTGCACCAGACCACGCACACCTCTCTGCGAGGGGCTGCGGCTCGGCTCCGTAGCCACGTGCTAATGTTTACAGACTGACTCGGCCAATGGCTGGCAGAAACTCTGTGGTTCAACCGTACCAGTTTGAGCCTGAATCTGACCCAGAGGGAGAGATGCCGTCTGAAATTCTTACTCTGCGGCTGCAGCAGGAGGTTTCTGAATGGTAATTTACATATATCATGCGACTTTATATATTTATTTTTTTACGTTCTGTGTGTTATTACACTGTTACTCACATGTTAGCTCCCGCTAACGGTTATGTCTTCGCTGTATCTTTGTTACTTCAAGCTTTTTTGGTGAATGAGCAATTTTGTAAATAGTGTAGTAACATTTTACTTATCTCTCTTGACTGTATTCTTGCTATCTACGGATAAATGTATAATGTAGAAACTAGTAGGCTATCAAACGATGCTTGCATAGTAGGCCTAACCTAAATTCTATATTTTGCAAAGTTTGTGATTTAGCAGAGGTGTTTCATCGTAATAGCGCCCTGACATTTGTTGTTCTAGGTCTTTAGGATTTA
Source organism: Urophycis tenuis (assembly GCA_036785325.1). Lineage (NCBI taxonomy): Eukaryota > Metazoa > Chordata > Actinopteri > Gadiformes > Phycidae > Urophycis > Urophycis tenuis. Next base: position 9,279,924 of record JAXIVH010000018.1, on the reverse strand, counting down.
CTTTTGTATTTCAGCATAAATATGTCTGTCTGTATCAGTAATGTGTCATTCTGGTAGAAAATCGAGGCAGGGTAATGTTGATTAAAATGCCACTGTTCTCCATCTCAACATTATTCAAATGTCACAAGTTTTATGCACTTGACATGGTTAGGAAAATCTTACTTCTTATCCAACTATGCTTGTGTACTTGCATTCAAGTGGAATTCTAACTTATTTTCTTTTGACAGGTGTGTAACACCGCATTATGTAATAATGTAATAAATTTGCACGCCATTATGTAATAACTGCCGCATTTTGTAATAATCTGCCGCATTATGTAATAAATTTCTTGAACGCAATATGTAATACATTTTGCCGCATTATGTAATAAGTTATTACATATTGCGGTTGTTACTACATAATGCGGGTGTTGCGATATTTTTTTTAGCAAAATTTAACAATTGGTGTATTATGTAATAACCAACCGAAATTGACATTTTCATTGATTAAAACAGCATAATAATGTGTATTTTACTCAAAAATAATAATTAGGAGGACAGTATGACAACTATTGCTCAGCTTACATTGTAACAATCCACCTTTTAACTTTGGTTGTGCTCATTTAAACGCACAAGGGGTTATTTTCAAATCATATTTGCAGTTAGATTAGTCATGAGATCAAGTTTGGAGGTAAGTGCTTCTGATAGTTAACCAATTTAGAAAATTGTCAAGTAAATCTCTGTCTATGCTCAAGCAGCAGTAAAGAAAAGACATACAGCACCAAATAATTAAACATGGGCTTTGCACAACAGCACCATGTAGTCTAGCCTATTCACTAAATGTCATGTTCCATGTAACCTTAACATTAATTCATGAGGCATATTTCCAATAACACCAACAGTAATAGTACCTGCATTAATGTAGCACTGGCAGTGTCACAAAATTATACTAAGTATTATTCTGACACAAAAATGCAGGATAGCCTATATTATGCAAACCCAGAGTAAGAAACAAAAAATAGTTGCAGAACAAATGACGTTGAACAGTTAATTATTTCAAATTATTTATTCTCTAAATGCCCAATAATGCCTTGTTTAGACAAAGAAAAGATACCATCCTGTAGAGGTACAGACATCATGGATGAACAATGTGTAATGAACAGCAAATATTATGGCAATCTTTGATAATAGGCCGAATATCTCAATCAACTAAATGAAAAACAATCCAGCCACAGCCTAACACACACACAATGGAATTGTAGTGGATAATAAAGTGGAAATGTACAATTTAACAATGTTCTAGACATATTACAGGCCATGGCACACATATAACCACACAACTAACCCATCTAAAAATCTACATTTGAACTAGGGAGACTCAAGAAAATCTACCTACTATGCAAAACAAAATGTAGCCCTAAGGTTTCCAAAAAATGTCCTTGATTTTAAAATGACCATGGCCAATGTGCTTAATCAGAAGCCAGGCCCTCATCCACCTGCTATTTTGTCTGAATAGCTCCCTCAGTCTAATAGCAAGACCACTACTGCGTCCAGTGGATTTATAGAGCCTCATTATGCTTATGGAATTGTCATGATCATAATCCAACTTTAGGGTGTCAGCTAAAGTTTCTCTGATGTAGATTTGCGGATGGAGCGGATTTGCAAGATCTCGAAAAAGTTTAGAAACTCTATTGAATGCCCAGAGCATCGAGGAGTCTGCATTAAGGGTCAACTGGATGATAAATGACAGCAATTCTGTAGGCAAGATGGGTGTGCCATGCATTCTGTTTTCCGCATCATTATCTGGAGGTCCACACAACTGGACATCATCTTGTTCTCGTTGAGCATCATCGTTGGACTGATCATCTAGATCAGGGGTGTCAAACTCATTTTGGTTCAGGGACCACATACAGCCTATGAGATGTCAAGTGGGCCGCATTAGTGCAATCACAACAGAATTACCTATACATAACAATAAGTCCATGCTTTTCCCTTTCTTTTCATGCAAATAAGTACAAGTACAGTAATCTTCATATTTAATGAAATATCCTATTACAAAACATATCATGAACAACCTCAGATTTAAGGTTTCCACAAGTTGCTTTGTTTTTGCCATGATGACTCTCATAGTGGCGTCGAATATTATATTCCTTGAGCACCGACACTTGTTAATCACACACCAAGCACACAGGTTTCCCACTCAATGATTGTATTAAGAATTTCGAGTTTGTGTCTTTTATGCATTTTTTTACTTTCAAAATTCATCCAGCAGGCCGGGTTGAGCCCCCTATCGGGCCAGTTTTGGACCGCGGGCCGTATATTTGACACCCCTGATCTAGATGGACATCATTTTGGGGTTCATCTAGTTGGGAATCAGTGTGAGGTTCATTCAGTGTGGCATCACCATGTGGTCCTTCAGTAAGAGTTTCATTGTCTGTGTTGTCGTTTGGTGTGAGTTCTTCATTTTCACTCTCTTGGTCTGATTCATTTTTATGTTGAATTATCCTTTCTTTCTCTGCTTCTAAGATGTTTTCAATATAAGAAGAGACTGATCCTTCCAGACTTAAGTAATGTTCTCCATGTCCCTCAGCAATGTGTCCAAGGACTAACAAAGGACAACTGTCACAATATCTATTAGACTGAGATATAATCAGTGTTGTGCTAGTTACTGAAAAATAGTAACAAGTTACAGTTACTAGTTACTTTGTAAAAAAAGTAACTCAGTTCGTAACTCAGCTACTTAAACCAAAAAGTAATGCGTTACTGAGAAAGTAACTTTTTAGTTAATGTAAAACGTTCTTCCAATGCTCTAATGGTTGATTGATTGAGTTCCCCTCTAGCCGTCATTTCAGTTCTGTACTGATGCTGAATAATACAAAATAATACAACCGTTTCAATTCATTCGCATCCACATCACTGAATCTAATCATCCAAGCAATATGATCTGTTGTGCACGAACACAAACACCTATTTATTTCAGTCAGGCCATAGGCTATAAACTGGCTAAACAAGGCTATTTTTCTTATTTGGTATTCAAAAGCAAACTGGCAAAAATTAAAGTGGCTTAAAAGCAAAAACAGACATTCTGATACAAATAACTGAAAACAATATTCTGAAGTCGACGTCGGCCGGCTGAGCGTCGCTGAGCCGCCGCCGTGCGAGAGGCAAAGACGCCTCCACCGCGTCCTCGCTCCGCCTCCTCGGTGTGTGTGTGTGGAAGTGTGTGTGTGTGGGAGTGTGTTTGTGTGTGTGTGTGTGTGTGTGTGTGTGTGTGTGTGTGTGTGTTTGTGTGCATGCCGCTTCTCGATGTGCTTCAGCAGATTGCTGTTGCTGTTTTTCGTCGTACAGAGGATTTTTGACCCGGGGCACAGTTTACATCTTACCGAAATGTTGTTTTCCCCTTTGCTCTCGAGTTGAAAAAAATTTGAGTATTTCCGAGAGTAGAAACTGATCTTCCCCTTCTCGCTCGCCATCATGCCGTGCACTGACCTGTTCAGTCATCTTCGGGGCGCGTTTGATTGCGTGTGTGACGCTAGAGGCGACAGCTTTGTTTATCAATTCGATTAAATTTTATTGATCGGGAACTGCGTGCCGTTGTAAAACCTCACCAAAAGGAACGGAGTAACGTAGCGTTTCGTAACGGGAACGGAGTTACTGAATTTTAAAAAACAACGCGTTATGTAACGCGTTACTGAAAAAAATAACGGCGTTACGTAACGGCGTTACTAACAACGCGTTACTACCCAACACTGGATATAATGGAAGATGCATCAACACCTAGTGAGGAGACAATGAGAAACTGAACATTGAAAATCTCAGCAGCCCTTTGTAGAGTTATGTGGTCGCCATAGGTCCCACATTGTGACATACTATCCAAGTAGTCATCCCAGTCATTCCCATCAACAAAATCTAACAAAGGTGTTCCGTTTGCAGAAATCGGATTAGATCTGAGATCTTGAACAATTTCATCTCTTAAATTTTCTGCTGATCTGAATATTCTGTGTGTAGCTAGCTGATCAGATATGGCTGAGAACTGGCAATTTCCGTCTGGTCCAGTCTGTCTCCATGTGTGTACGGTATCAAACATGGATGTAAAGGTTTTGCGGACTTTTTGCGGACCTGTTGTACTTGTCACATCAGACACAAAGAACCATTTCACTTGCATTTTGGGGTCACCAGGGATCTGAAACTGAACTTTGTATTTTGAAAACTTTAAATTTCGTTTCACAACTGTGCCAGTCAATACCCGAAACCTCTTTGTAACTCGATGGGCACCATCTTTCACCCTGACCAAAACAGCATCACCAACATAATAAATAGATGGTGGATTTTGTTTAGATGCATTTCTGATCATCCGATTATGACAGTGCTCAGTGGCTTTCTTTGCCTTTTTTCTCAGTCTCCTCCGCTTAGCCTCAAAATTGCCTCGCTGTTTCAGGGAGGGTACATTTGGTTGTGGATTGTTTGCAGATTCCTTTCTGACAGTGGATGGAGACCCTGCTAAGGGATGCACTACTCTATAGCTTTTTCTCCCTTAATAAACATCAAATGGAGACATCCAGCCTAACACTTCCTTAGGGTCCTCATTCAGCACTCTTGAATATTCTGGTAGATGCTTAACCCAGTTAACCCCACCTTTCTGTAAATTCGCCAGATCATACATAATCTTTTTTCTTAGTATTCTGTGTGACCTCTCTACCTTGCCTTGGCTTTGGGGATGTTATGGTGAACTCTCTATTATTCTGACTTGCATGGATTCCATCAGCCTTCGAACTGCTCCTTTAAATTCTGCCCCTCGGTCGTGTTGCAAAACTTTGGAAGGGCCATGTTCCAAGTAAATATCATGAAGATGTTTTGCAATCTCTGCACTCTCTTTGCCCTTTAGTTTTCTCAGCCATACATAGCGGCTAAACACATCAATTACCGTCAGAATGTATCGATATGTAGAACAACCATGACTAATTTTCATTTTCCCCATATCCAGGAGGTCAACCTGATGGCGATCCTGTACCTCTTTGGCCCTGATGGGTCTAGGAATGGGTTTGTTTGCAAACCTAGCCTTATGAAGTTGGTAGTTTTTGGATCGTTCCAGGACTTTTTGAATCTTTCGTTCACTGATGCCTGAATATTGCTCATTCATTCGTTTATTTAACTTCCAGGCACCAGATCCCTTCGTGTCATCCAGACCATTTTTAACCCTTTTGCCAACTTCAGATGTTCTAGTGACTGGTTTGCCGGCACACAATAATGTGTAACCATCATTGCTGATCGAATATATATCTCTATTCCTCCACAGCCTCACTAAAGCATTTTTTTGAGCTCTTGTCCGTTCAGCTACAGGTACATTGAACTCTCCCCTTAGCTTACTAACAATGACCTTGTAGACATCCTCACTCATAGTCTGCTGCTGCCCGTACCCATCAGATGAGACCCAAAGGGTGCAGGTCAGCAGAGTGGTAAATAGAAGATCTGTGGGGGGAGGAAATGCTATTAATAAGGCTATTAATAATAATGTATGATACATTTACACTTATTACACCAGATAGGCCTTCAGTACAATAAAGGCTACAATATAGGAGTTGCTTAAATAGGCAAGTGCCCTAAAACCTGACAAAGAACAGATTATTTGTATGGAAAAAAATGAACACTATCACTGTCGTGTACACCCTCTATTGCACTTAGTAGATTTGGAATAAGCAGTGATATTTCACGGCTCACGTTGGGGAGCCAATCCAGCCGCGAGGATTTCCCCTTATATTAAACGCTGCAGCCCACCTGTGTTGGCATATTATTGAGCTGCTAGTGAAGTCTATTTGACTAGGTGAAATGAGTCCGGGCCAGAGCTAGTGAGCGGAGCGGATGGAATGTTGCTGGAGCGTGGAGCATTTTTTTATTCAGACGCCGGAGCGGCCGCTCTGTTCCGCTCTAGTGTCGCTCCAATACCGCTCACACCACGAGTCTGACATGCCCAAATCCAAACGTGTGTCTTCTTGTTGCACTTGTCTATCTTTTAAAATAAATGTTCTATGACTGAAATATATTGCCGTTGCTCTTAGTTCTTTAGTATGTACGTTTTCTGTATAAGGTGGCAATTCGTAGTAGATTATTTCACCCTCTTTTAAATTGGAGCGAGCGTGGAGCGATTTCAGTGGAGCGGCATGATTTTTAAGTGGAGCGGGGGGCGAAAGTGAGCGGAGCGGCCGGACGCTCCGCTCTATTATATTATTGGCTAAGTTAGCTGGTGTTGACATAGCCAACCATAAGCTAAGCTAACATATATTAGCATAAAAGGTTTTCTTTTCATGTTCATTGAGGACACAGTATCTTAGTCTACATCCTGCTTAGTTTGTAGTACAATCAAAAAAATTATTCATAGATAATAACTTACGTTTAAACATTGCCTTTCCACTAGCAGGCCTAGCCTAGCCAGTTATAGACACCATGAGTCCCAATCAGTACCTTGCAGGAGGAGCAATATCAAATAGTGGCTTCGGCTAAGTGCCTGAACAGCATAAATCAAATGGAATTCTGATAGGCAGTTCCCTCCATACTGATAGATTGGCTATATGTGTGTGAAATGTGAGTCATGGCCTGTTTTACTGTAGGTAAAGAACATTGTTCAAATTAACTTTATTATTCTGCAGTTCCATTGTGTGATCAGTGTGTTAGGCTGTATGTTGCAGCTGAATAGTTTTTCATTTAGTTGCTTAAATATTTAATTACATCGTTAAATTAATACTTATTTGTAAGCATTCATTTTGAGTAAAATACACATTATTTTGCTGTTTTAATGTCAATTTTGTTTGGTTATTACATAATGCACCAATTGTTACATTTTGCACAAAAAAAATCGCAACACCCGCATTATGTAGTAACAACCGCAATATGTAATTACTTACTACATAATGCAGCAAAATGTATTACATATTGCGTTCAAGAAGTTTATTACATAATGCGGCAGATTATTACAAAATGCGGCAGTTATTACATAATGGCGTGCAAATTTATTACATTAATACATATTGCGGTGTTATTACCTAATGCAGTGTTACAAGGTGTTTGTGTGGAAACTGCAACACCATGCCCACAGAGCAGGAAAATGTCTGCTGTCTTGAGATAGCACAGGTAGTATTTACATACTCGAAGTGAAAACTAGTTTGTCTTGATTATGGTTTATTTCATACTTATGAGACACAATGGCATTTATTGTTTGCAGTACCTTGTTTGCAGGTTACCAGACGGCTGCAGGAGGTTGAGGGGAACCTGAAATGCATGGTGGACCATCCTGGATTGGAGCCTGTATGCCTCAATGTATACTCGCTCCAGAATGCAAGCCAAATTTACAGGGCAGACTATGGTCCTTTGCAGCTGAGAGGCATTCACCGGTATGTTATGTTTTTGAAAAATGTTATAATTTATATTGAAATCAAATATGTTATGTATTCTTTGCTTTACTCGGCATAACCATATAACTGTAATAAAATGTGACAAACAGGATAACTTTTCAATTTAATCTTTTTTTTTTCTATTTTTGTAGTTTCTTCATAAGCAGGAGTCATTTCTGGAGACACTTTTTAAACATTTATTGACATTGCATTACTAACAAATAAGTTATAACTGTGCTAATCAAAACACAGTAGCATAACAAAATAATAGATATATATAATAGATGTGTATAGACAAGAAAAAAATGTACAACTCCACATAAACAAATTAAATGTTCAACGCAACGAAGCTTCTGGTGGGAGTAGGGGCAGGAGGAAACATGTCAGCCCGATGGGATGGATGGCAGGCCGGTGTTAGAGCAGGTTGACGGGTACCACGCAGGTGTAGACTCAGGGATGGAGAATCTGTAGAAACACAGAGTGTGTGAAAATAGTTTAGTGGTAGTAGAGGGGAGGAGACGAGAGGAGGGATAGTGCTCATAGTAGCCATATGTTTTAGCAGGCAATCCATAAAAATAAAATGGGATACAAAACAAAAAAGTAATTGCTATATCTTGTCCAATTGCTTGTAGTCGTTACAGGTACCTTGCATATCGCTCTTTTGTGAGCTGGTGTTGGGGCTGGCTGGGACGCAGAATCCGGGTCGTCATCCCAGCTTGTGTGGTCCTTAGAATCCAAACGGAGTTTCCTGGAACAGGAACAGGGATTGCCAGGACTGCATCAGTGTAGGGTGCCGGGTCCAGAAACACCTTCTCGAAGATGAGGTCCATCATGTCCACTACATACCCTGTTTTATACAAGAAATGCACAGACATTGTTTACTTTTTTCAGAGACTGAAAGTGTTTTCCTGACACTTTATCTAATTTATTATTTTTCATAAGGTTTGTGTGTGTGTGTGTGTATTACTTTATACAGTTATTTATTGTTGAAATGTTTATAGATTATAAATGCAACAAGTAAAAAGAAATCCTTTAGTTTTGGTATAAAATAATAAAAAGTAAACTCTTACTGGATGTTGGCTCTGTCTTTAGGGGATTTGCTCTACACTCTCCCTTCAATGCCTTCGGGAAGTGCACCTTGAAGAGGGTTACACCTCTTTGCTTGTGGTTGGTTGGCGTTTTCATTGTAGTACATTGCCGCCAAGTAGAGTCTGTAATAACAAAAGAAAAAAAATCTAAAATGTCAGAAACTTTAGGCTACACACTTCAACAAAGTTTAAAGTAAGCACAATTCAATTTAGCTGCAGAGCATTCCAAGAAATGGAAATACAACATTCTTCGGGGCAAAGCGAAGGATGACGCTATGGAATGCCTCCAAAGATTAAGTCTGGTAGGGTGGGCTGAGTTTAGCTATATCCTTCAGAATCCTTTTGTTCGCCAACACCTCAAGACTCTACAGACTCAAGTCTCAAGTCTGTAGAAAGCTGGGGTTGCTACAAAGGATAAAAATGCACAATTTAAAATACAATACTGTAATATTTATTACCAACAATAATTACAATGAATTTCAAGATGTTGGCTTTTCATAAAAAGCCCTGAACAGTAACTCACAAAAGGAGGAATTGTGATAATTTTTTTATTCTGTCTAGTAAATTACCTGCTGAAAGCCATTTGTTTTTGTCCCCTGTCTGGCGTGATTCATGCAGGCCTCCTCCATGTCCATGCAAGGTCTCTTTGAAGGTCGCTTTACTGGTGTGGATGAAAACTGGAAAGGAGTTGCAGTGGATGTCCCAACACCAAAATCCTTGCAGGACACAGTAGCCTGGACACCTGGAACCAAAAATAAATTTTAATCAAGGAAAATGACCTATATGAAAATGTAAGAGAGTGAATAACTGAGCTGAGTGAAAAGTATTACATGTATATACCTGTATATAAAAGTATATATAGTATATATAAAGGTATATAACATGTAACTTCTTACTAACTTCTTCCCAAGTAAATGCAGCCTAATGAAGCTGGCTCTATACATGCACTCCTGTAAGAAGCCCGTAGAGTCTTGAAGGACAGCTGTGTGCCTACACGACGTGTTTCCATCACTGTCTGGCATGCAACATCTCTTGATGCAGGAATCTGTGCCGTTGATGTTTGTGATGAGCTGGTCTATAACAAGCACACAGGGGTTAGAAAAAACATCTTCTCAGAAAAAAATTAATCATCCCTCCCCCCACTATGTATCTGAGAACAGTGAGAAACATTTTTTTCACATGCATTTTAATATACCATTGAATAATGACTGAATACATAAGGTAAGCAACTAAACATTAGAGGTGCACAGCAACCTCACTATCTGTATCTGTTTCTGTATCTGTTCAACCAAAAAATTATCTGTATCTGTATCTGTATTCGGATAGAAAATCGGAAGTGGGCGTGGTTTATAAAGGAAGTCTCCTTTATTGTGCTGAATTTGTATTTTCTAACCTAATATTAATTTGCAATGCAATAGTAGTCCCTTCCAAGCATCACATTGATTTAATATTGTTATGGTTCTCCTCCGAGAACCATCACCTTACCGTGGTGGAGGGGTTTGGGTGTCCTTATGAACCTGAGGGCTGTGTTGTCGGGAGCCTTGTGCTCCTGGTAGGGTCTCCCATGGCAAATTGGTCTCAGGCGAAGGGCCAGACAAAGAATGGAAGATCAATTAAGAGGAGGAGAGACCCTGCCCGGAGGAAGCCCGGGGCCCCCATCTGGAGCCAGGCCCAGAAGGGGGGCCCGTCAGCGAGCGCCTGGTGGCCGGGTTTGCCACGGAGCCCGGCCCCGGGCATAGCCCGAATAAGCAACGTGGCACCCCCCCCCCTCTCTATTCTGTGGGCCCACCACTCACAGGAAGAACCGTTGGGGTCGGGTGCACTGTCAGATGGGTGGCAGTGAAGGTCAGGGACCTCGACGGACCAGACCTGGGCAGCAAAGGCTGGCTCTGGGGACGTGGAACGTCACCTCTCTGTGGGGGAAAGAGCCGGAGGTGGTGCGGGAGGCGGAGCGCTACCAGTTAGATCTGGTGGGGCTCTCCTCTACGCACAGTCTCGGTTCTGGAACCGTACTCTTGGATAGGGGTTGGACGCTATTCTTCTCTGGAGTTGCCCAAGGTGCGAGGCGCCGGGCGGGTGTGGGGATACTCACAAGCCCCCGGCTGAGCGCTGCTATGTTGGAGTTTACCCCGGTGGACGAGAGGGTCGCCTCCCTACGCCTACGGGTTATGGGGGGGAAAACTCTGACTTTTGACCTAAGGTACCAGAGTACCTTAGGTCAAAGTTCGATGATCGATTTTGTAATCGTATCATCAGATCTGAGGCCGCATGTTTCGGACACTCAGGTGAAGAGAGGGGCGGAGCTGTCAACCGATCACCATCTGGTGGTGAGTTGGGTCAGGGGGTAGGGGAAGACTCGGGACAGACCTGGTAAGCCCAAACGGGTAGTGCGGGTGAACTGGGAATGTCTGAAGGAGGCCCCTGTCCGAGAGACCTTCAACTCACACCTCCGGCGGAGCTTTTCTGGCATCCCTGTGGAGGTTGGGGACATTGAACCTGAGTGGTCGATGTTCAAAGCCTCCATTGCTGAAGCTGCAGTGGGAGGCTGCGGCCTCAGGGTCTTGGGTGCATCAAGGGGCGGTAACCCTCGAACACCGTGGTGGACAGCGGTGGTCAGGGAAGCCGTCCAACTGAAGAAGGAGTCCTTCCGGGATATGTTATCCCGGGGGACTCCGGAGGCAGTTGCAGTGTACCGAAGTGCCCGGAGGGCGGCGGCCTCTGCTGTGGCAGAGGCAAAGCAGCGGGTGTGGGAGGAGTTCGGAGAAGCCATGGCGTACTGTCTGACACCTCAGGAGGGGGAAACGGGGAACCATCCAAGCTGTTTACAGCAAGGATGGAACGCTGTTGACCTCAACTGAGGAGGAAATCGGGCGGTGGAAGGAGCATTTTGAGGAACTCCTGAACCCGACTAATGCGCCCTCTTTGGTAGAGGCAGAGCTTGAAGCTGATGGGGGATCGTCGTCAATTTCCCTGGTGGAAGTCTCTGAGGTAGTCAAACAACTCCGCAGTGGCAAAGCCCCGGGGGTTGATGAGATCCGTCCAGAAATGTTGAAGGCTTTGGGTGTGGAGGGCCTGTCGTGGATGCTAATGGTCTAATGCTAATGCTAATGGTCTAATGTGATTCAATGATCTATGCTAAGCTACAGCTAAAAGTTGTACCGCCAGACTCACAGAACGGCTGGATGAACGGGAAAAGGGTAAAGATCGATTGTTTTGCTCGAGGGAAGGTGGAAAATGAGCTTATTTCCAAAAATGGCGGAATATCCCTTTAAAGGAATTAATATTGACTGAAATACAGGGTAAAACGTTCAACTGTTATTGCACACTATTTATATTTTCACAACGGAATACAAAACAGGAAAACATGCTGTGTAAGTAGTTTATTTGACTTTTAATGAGATAGAGAGATCAGCTATGTGGTGAATGTCAGGCGAATGTCTAATTTCAAGCTCTAAGTTTCATGTCCACCGCGGTCAGCTCAGCTCAGCTCGCTGTTGTGTGCTGACTCAGTGGGACGACGACATAAGTGATCTCTTTTCAATCATTTGTAATAAATGAAACGACTATTTAGTGAAATCAAAGTCCGATGCTGCAAACAGAATAGACATTTTCATCTTGTTGCCAACCTGCCATTCACAATGATATGAATGGATTTTAAGATTTTTTTCCCAAATAATAACGTGAATATTCGGGTAGAATACAGATATGTTTACATCGCATTATCTGTGCTTTCCGAATAACGTATTCGTATTCGGGTGCATCCCTACTAAACATAGTTTGTTTGTATGCACAGGACAGGCCAGGACAGTCTGAAGACAGAGAGTTCTGGGGTTGAAGTCCTATAATAACAAAATGTACCCGAGACAGTGACATGTCTATAGCTACGGCATGTCCGCTATTCTGCTGCAGCAGAAGAAACTCTGCTGTTATCTGCTGCTACTCAGCTCCACTGCCACGACCGCTAAAATGGGGGATGATACTGTAAACCGGTGCGTGTCTATCAAAGCTTGGTCACCGTGCAGAGGCACCAGTTGGTTTGGGCTGCGTTCAAAACGCCACAGGCAGTGATCACTGCTCCAGTATAATCGGTAAACCTGAAACTCACCCAGTGATAAACGTTCCGCAGTGCAAAAATAAGGGCCATTAAAATGCGTTATTTTTGTGTCATTCATTCATCTTAATGAACGCGTTAAAGTCCCAGCCCTAGTTTTAATGTAACTTTAGTATAAGGAGACTATGTCACGGCCCAACAGTACTTTATGCTAGCTGCCATGCTAACAGGGGCAGCCAAGCCGTCTTGGCAGCCGGCTTGGCGGCCGGCTAAACAGTAAATCAGAATAAAATGTTCAAACTAACAGCTTCTGCGTTTGTAGTTGGATCGCGGACAGTTGGTACCGATCCATTTTTAATCCGCAGGGATTTAGCAAATCCAGTTTTATACTGTCCCTCGTTGATGAAGCAGTCCGTATGGAAGATATTAACCAAGTTAAGACTAGTACAATTGTTGGGTTTTCCATGTAAAGCATGAACTAACTGTGGAAGGAAACAGATGGCCACTCATAGATACCTCCCTGTGTTCAACTCAAGGTACACTTCCTGGTTCACCCCATGTTATCTTTAAGGTGCCTGTTTAAATGCTTAGTGGACAAAACAGACACAATTGGAGGATGGGGTGCCTATATGAGATATGCTGATGGGGTTTCAGCAGTAAAGGAAGTAAGGGCCGTTTTTGTATAGTATGCAATGTTTAAGGTGCTGACAACATGTTTGGAAAACAGGATAAAAAGGGACACACGGGGGATGTGTGGCAGTCACTTTGCAAACCGACTCAGGCTTTGTGTTGCTTCGCTGCAAGCGATAATAAAGTCTTGATCATTCAAACTGCGGCCTCCCAGAACCCTCTTACTTTTGTTAAGATATGTGCTTTAGCCACCACATCCGACGTGAAATGGTTAGCACACACATACAGCACTTTGGGAACTGCTGTAGGGACATCACCATCAAAAATGAAATTCACCCATTGAGTCCTCAGAACCTCCGAAGAGGGAGGTTTATGAAGAGTTGTGTGCTCATTTGTGCAGCCAACAACAGAGCAACCACTTCTTCCAGCTCGTACCTTCGCCATTGTGCCAACCGGAGCAATGCTAGCGAGCGGAATAATGGCGGTGTTTAGAAACTTTGTTAGGGCGTGGCAAACCTTCACCGGAGGCGTTGCCACCAGCCTGAGGGGAGTGGCCGACAGGCTGCTGACGTCAGTAGCAGACCATTTCTCAAACAGCCTGTTTTAGCACACATTTTCTAAAGACTGAGAAAGCAAAAAAAGAAGAGGATGAACTTTTTTCATATCAGGAGGGATTGTAGACAGGCCGGGGATGCATATTATTGATAGAAAACCGCTCTAAAGTGCATTTTCCATAGTATGGGACCTTTAAACTTTCATGGTTTCCCAACTAAAAATAAAGCTACTGTCTGAGACCAAAAACCCGAGTCTGCTGCTTCCACTGCTGGGTAAAAGGGAGCAAACTCCGACGTCGCCCCTTGAGACTTCCCCTCTGCTCCCTGATCACGATCGGACAAGCGCAGCAGGAATGGTCTCCATAGTAACACCCAAACAAATCCACCACAGCAGCAGCAAAACCCGGGAAACACAAACACTTCTTTTGATGGCTGTCACCTCATCTTCGAGGGCTAAAACTTAAATAACCAATGTAAACGTACACAAGCACGATAATGTAACCAGGTGTAACACACAACATTACAATCAAATATGGCAGAAAACAAGAATAAATTCAGGCAGTACAATTCAAATATATAAATAATTATGGGTTTATTCCATCAGCCACGAACGTACATCTGCCGATGTGCTTGCAATGTGAGCAGGTTTTCTCTAACGAGGCAATGAAGCCTTCGCAGTTACAGGAGCATCTTTCAAAAAAACATCCTGACAAGGCATCAAAAGACTCGGCCTACTTCCAGTCACTGAGGGATCATCATTCAAGGCGCCCCACAATCAACAGCATGTTTGCTCGGAGGGTCAACCAGACGGAGAGTGGGTTTGTGGCATCTTATAACATAGCACTACTGATTGCAAAGGCCAGCTTACCGTTCACTGTGGGGGAGTCTCTTGTTATTCCCGCAATGAAGGAGATGCTCTCCACCGTCATGCAGCGCGACCTGGCCGTCACCAAGGCCATCACGCTCAGTAAAGACAGTGTGGCCCGGCGCACACGGGAGATGTCAACTGACACGGAGGAACAGCTGTGCACAACGTTGTGCGGCTGTCCCTTTAGTGTCCTGCTGGATGAGACCACCACGGCCGACAACAACGTCCTCCTGATGGCCTATGTCCGTTATGTGTCCGGGAGGGACCTGTTGGAGGATTTCCTTTTCGGGGAATACCTGACCACAGACACGCAAGGAGAAACCCTCTTCGCCGCCCTGACTAAGTTCCTGCGGGAGAGGGAAATCCCGGTGAAGAACATCATTGCCTGCGCTATGGATGGAGCGCCAGCTATGGTCGGCAGATAGCGGGGATTCGCCTCCCTGCTGAAGCAGCAAGCCCCCTGTGCCTTAACAGTGCACTGCGTACTGCACCGTCACACTTTTGGCCACACTTGCTGGCCAAAAAATTGTCCCCATCACTCCATCAGTCCCTGGAAGTTGCAGTCAAGGTGATCAACAAAAAAAAAGCACATGCACTGAATGATTGGCTCTTCAGACAGCTGTGTGGGGAAAATGATGAAGCCTTTAAGCGCCTGCTGCTCCACACAGAGGTGCGCTGGCTGTCAAAGGGCAACTGCTTGGCCAGGCTGTGTGAGCTTTTCCCTACCCAGTCATTGGATTTCTTGACCAGGCTGAGGCACCCTTGAAGGCCCAGCTGTGGTCCTGTCGCCATGACATTTTTTACCTCTCCGACTTCTTCGGGAAAATGAACGAGGTCACATTGAAGCTCCAGGGGGATGGGGTGACGCTGGTCCACTCCAAGGCCATCTGCAGCTTCCTTGTAAAACTGGAGCTCTACCACCAAAATCTGGGGAGGCGACAATTAATTCACTTTCCACAGTTAGCCAAGGGTGGCTTCTGAATAAAGATCTGTTCATATTTTACAAGAAGAAAGAAATGTGTGAATGGTCAGAATCGGACATGCCACCTCGGTTGCCTCTTTATTTCCATCGCCTCCGCAATCGCGCATAATATCAGTAAATCTTCTCCCTCCGCCACTTCAAACATGTAATTCTCCTCCTCCTCCTCCTCCTGAATCAAGGCAAAATTGCCATCTCTGCTAAGGGGATTCCCACAGGGGATTCCCATAGCGTGTGTGACGTGTACTGCAGTAAGTGTGGCGTATGAAGAAATAAAGTGACCACAACGAACTTTGTTCTCGTTCTTGATAAGAACATGATAAAATACAATAGGCTATGTACAATATAATAATTTGTACTGTACGTGCCCAGGTGTTGGATGAGCTGACAGATCGTCACCTGCTGCTCTACACCGACCAGTTGAAGGCAGTCAAGGCCGACATAAAAATTTGCTTCGGGGACCTGGAGCAACTAGATGTGCCTGACTGGGTGATGGAGCCAGGGCAAGCAGATGCTGCCAACTGTGAGCCCGAAATCCAGGAGAGCCTCATTGATCTCCAGAATGACGAGGAGGCAAAAGTAACGTTCCGGACCTCCGGTTGGCGTGCGATGTGGGTAACACAAGGTCAGCGTGTTCCCCCAATGTGGGAGAAGGTCCATCTCCTGCTCATCGCTTTCCCCATGTCATATCTCGCGGAGCAAGGATTCAGCCAAGCTCTCCACATGCAGACAAAATATCGCAACCGGCTTAACCTGGTTAGCTCTGGCGCACTCAGGCTAAAGCTGACTTCCTAGTGTCCAGATGTAAAGACGCTGGCAGCGGCCCACCAAGCACAGGGCTCTCACTAGATGAAGTGCCATTAGTCCCATACAGTTGTTCGTCTTTCTTTCCCTCAGCGTCTCAGTACTCAGTTGTTTTTTTCAAAAACTTTAATAAGCCCAGAGCGCATTATTTTTTCCCCTCAGCCAATCAGTCTTCAGTTGCTTTTCAAGAGCCCAGAGCACATTAATTGACGCGTGAGCGATTTCTGTTTTTATTGGTTGGCGGTTGATCACGTGAAGTGTGCATGGGCATCTCTGAATATATACAGTAAAACTAATTTTCAACAAATACCCCCCCCCCCCCCCCCCCAGCCCGGTCTTCACCCTCCTCGGTGCGCCTCCCGGAGGTCTACACGGGAGGAGCAGCGGCGTGCGCGGGCTTTGTGCTGCAGGTGGGGCTTTATTTCGCCCATCACCCCTCCGCCTCCGATGAGGAGAGGATCGCCACCATCATTTCGCTCCTGGGGGGAAGAGCCCGGGAGTGGGCGGTGGCGGTCTGGAACAGGGGGGGTGGTGCCCTCGCGTCCTGTGCGGATTTCATCCGCACATTCCGGGCGGTATTCGATCATCCGCCCGATGGACGCGAGGGAGGGGAGCGATTGTACCGCCTGCAGCAGGGCTCACGCCCCGTGGTGGACTATGCGGTGGAGTTCCGGACGCTGGCCGCCGCCAGTGGATGGAATGACGCCGCGCTCCTCACCGCCTTCCGGCAGGGAGCCAGACGGGCCACCAAGCCTCAGAACGGGCCAGCTGAGGCCAACCCGTTCTGTGGAACCCGTTTGGCACTGGGGGGACCTCGGTCAGCCAGACGGGCCACCAAGCCTCAGAACGGGCCAGCTGAGGCCAACCCGTTCTGGGGAACCCGTTTGGCACTGGGGGGACCTCGGTCAGCCAGACGGGCCACCAAGCCTGCGGCTCCGCGGTCCAGCCAGGCCACCGCTGGGCCGCAGCGGGCTCCTGTCTCCGCCGCTGGGCCGCAGCGGCCTCCTGTCTCCGCCGCTGGGCCGCAGCGCCCTCCTGTCCCCGCTGGGTCGCAGCGGCCTCCTGTCGTCCCCGCTGGGCCACAGCGTCCTCCTGTCGCCGCCGCTGGGCCGCAGCGGCCTCCTGTCTGCGCCGCTGGGCCGCATGTGTATTGTATTTGTATTGAAGATATGGACGTACTCCTGTCTTGGTTATTTTGATAGACGCACACATCTCGCTGTGTGCGCCTGTGCCGGTTTCGTCCGGCACCTTAATTAAACTCTGTTACACCGTTTACGCTGCTTGGTCTCGCTCTTGTCTCCGCTCAACCCCGTAAGTGTCACATAAAGCACCAGCACCCTGTAGTTTTTTTTTTTTGGGGGGGGGGACGAAGATCATGGAATGGTCAGGGGGGCATTTGTTCAAAAAAGGTTGAGACCCACTGATCTACAGCATAACAACATCAGCACTAACAGCAAGACGTCATCGCTCATGGTCAGCTATCGCAGATCATGCCATAAAGCAAGAGGTCAACAACGTAACTTTACCCTTGCCTGTATCTGATTTGGCATTGACTGCTTAAGGGCCATGTCTGTTTGGATAAATAAAGAGATTGAAAATAACTTCCAAGTGTCGCAAAAAGCGTGACTGCGTATGATTGGAGCAAACGGCACCGGAAGAGGCGGGACATGTGCAAACAACCGCCATCTTGGCCGTTCTGAAGTTTCCCCATGCATCTCAATGGGAGTGACGTGTCTCCTCCTTCTATAGTGACTCTGCTTAGACTCACTCATCACCTGATGATGCGGCGCAGCTAACGTGAGTGAATGGCAGGCAGGGTGGGGGCGTGGCAGGCAGACCGTGACACGTGACAATGACCAATAAACAATCAACACACACACATACACACACACACACGATGTCCGTACAGAGCCCCAGCCATGACATGGTCTAAATTGTGGTCTAAACTTTAGCTATAATGTGCACATGCAAATACTAATTTGTGGCCACAAAGCAGAATACTAAGAATTAATATGAATATCATTCTTGGACAGCTGGGTCAGCAAATCGAGCGCACCTTCTCTCCAACCTCCGCCTTAGACCTTGAGAGAAGGTGCGCTCGATTTGCTGACCTAGCTGTCCATGAATGATGTTAATAGTACTTTGTGTGCACGTTATACTTACTTTGTGGCCACAAATTAGTATTTTGTGAGAACGTAATAGCTACAGGCTATTGTGGCCACAATGTAATGTGTTTTTGACCACGTCATGTCTGGAGCTTCATATGTGAGGACCTAATAATGTAAAATAAAGTGAAGAAATCTACAACATTTTTTAAAGAGTGCAGTTGTGCATGCATGTGCAGTCAATTAGTTGGGGGCAATTAGATGGGTTGGATGTGGCGTCATGTAGTGCATAATGTCCGGAGTGCGTCAGGGTAAGAGACAGTGTCAGTTGGGGGTCCCGGGGTCTTGTTGATAAGGCCAGCTGCAGTCTGTCTATCTCTAAATATGTATCAAAATAAATACAAAGTGCAACACAAATACAAACAGTCCAGTGAAATGTACTGAACTGAATGAGACGTATGAGCAGTGCGGTAGTATTCACAGAGGGGCTCTCCTGGAGGAGGACAATTCTAATATGTTATAGTAATGTTATTATGAAACATTAATATTAATACAAATGATCTATAGTATTCAGAGAGGGGCTCTCCTGGAGGAGGAATATTGATATATATCTGTACATATGAAAATGATTATATAAATCAATATATTATCATAACTATCAAGGTTCCTGTTGTGTTGGTGGATGAGTGAATGAGTGACTGACTCAAGTACTGAGTTACTTCATACCAACTGATTTATTGTTTTCATAAGCAAGATGAATGGAAATAGCAAATATTACATTGTATAGGCTTGTCCAATAGACCTTTAACAAAATATGAAACAGCCATGTATCCCTTCAAATAAAACAATACACAATGACACATCTTTACAAAAGAACATAAATGAAGGCAAATACAGCCACGAGAAATATTTCGCTCTCTCTCTCTCGACTTCTGCTTGGGTTTCAAACGTAGTGTGTGTTTCCTATATATATATATATATATATATATATATATTATGGCATGCCCTTCAGGAAATTAATCTTTGAATATATTGGATGAAACTTTGAATATATGGAGTGAACCTCTCTTTCTCTCTCTCTCTCTCTCTCTCTCTCTCTCTCTCTCTCTCTCTCACATATGACAACAGCATGTGCTGGGGCGACGCCCCAATATTACGTCACACGAGGAGTGTGTGTGTTTGTGTGTGTGTGTGAGACTACAACCGACACAGAGACACCGGGTCACCAACACCCCCCAACCAGAACCCAAACCCAGGGAGGAGGTCCTCCTGGGTGAATGTGGAGCTGAAGGTGTGGATGTGTGTCAGTGTGTCTGAGGACCCTTCTACATCTGGGGACACTCTGTAGAAGGACAGAGTGCCAGCAGGCCGGTCCAGATACACTCCTACTCTGTTAGAGCCAGCGGGGGGGAGACGCATGATTGTTCCACTATTGTTGTACCAGGCAGAGTAACCATCATCAATACAATAAAGACTCCAGGACTTGTTGTTCCCTCTAAGCCAGTTGTCAGCACCCTCTTCTCTTGTGATTCCTCTGTATGTCACTCCTATATGAACACATCCTTTCCTCTCTACCTCCCGGTAACAGCGGCCAGTCAGACCCTCTCTACACAACACCTGGTGCCTGGAGTCAAATCTCTCTGGTTGATCAGGATACGACTGCTGCTCACTAACCAGCGCCACCTTTATGTTGTCCTCAGACAGAGAGAGTTGTCTGTGGGCTGTGTTTGGGTCCAGTGTGAGTTCACAGGCATCTGAGGGAGAACAAGACATGATTAGGCAGCTGAACCATTATTGTTGTTGTTAATATGACAAAGAACAATAAAGATAGAAACAATAGTATACTAGGTGAACTCTAACATGAAGTACATGCATCATTCCATTCATGTTCTTATGGTTATTTAGTTCTCATGTTTGATATAATAACCTGGACTACTATATAATTACAACAATTCTAATGATAATAATAATAACACCCACAGCGACCGCCCTTTTCACGTGGTTCATGGAGACACATATTTTATAATGACCCACAACACACACACACACACACACACACACACACACACACACACACACACACACACACACACACACACTATGGCTCCAAGAGGATAAGATGTTCAGCATGTAAAATGAGGCCTGTACACCAAGTTTCAAAATGTTTGTCATTTGTCTTTCTTGGTTGCCTTTGACCATGAATTATAGCGCCCCTTGTGGACGAAATCATCCCAGATATCCTGGCGACCTGCTCATCGTCGACATCTATATGGTGGCCAAATATCAACTTGTTAGACCAGTGAACTGCTGAGATATGGGCACTACAATGTTAAAATAAAAATCATACTAAACGTTAAAGAAACAATAGGTATATGATAATAATGGTGACAACATAATGTAGTAGTAGCATGATGATTATGATCTTTTGTCTCATATAGTGATACAAATAGAATAGAACTCACAGATACTGTGAATATGTAAATATGATGATAGGCCTAATGCTAAGGATGATTATAATATAATGGAATTCATAATAATAAAATCACTACTTTTTCTAAGAGAACGATTATTATATGATCTTATATATCTATAATAATAACAATACTCCTAATAATCATAATTAACCAGTAATGATACAACAATAATAATATCTATTGGATGTTACACAAGCAGGATTAATTGGGATTGTTAACAATATGACTATAAGAGACGTGATGTCAACCATCATCTTCATTCCCAGTAGGATCTGGATGAACAGACGTCCCAGACTGCTGTGTGGATGGACTTTCCATGTCAATAGCGAGTGTGTGTTGTGATGAATCCAACTAAACAGACACTTCAAGATTCAAGATTCAAGATTCAAGTATCTTTATTGTCAAATGTGCTACATGGCAGGCATATAGCACAGATGAAATTGCAGTCCTCTCAGACCTGCGGTGCAAAATAAACAATGGACAAACAAAGTAGACAACAGACATCGTACAGACAAACATAGAAACACAGAAACACAGAAAGTACAAGAAAAAGTGAGGTAGTGCGTTCAGAAAAATAGTGCAATATATGTAAACAGTAAAAGACATTCTAAAGTGTCAGAGTTTGCAGTTTGTGAGTGGTGGTGGGAGGGTGATGGTCCGAGGTGGGTGCAAGGTTAAGAGTCTGGCAGGGGGGCAGAAGAGGGGGGGGGGGGGGGGGGGGGGGAGGGGGCAGGGGCAGAGCAGGGAGAGAGTTGAGCCTCCGGACAGCCTGGTGAAAGAAGCTGTCCTTGAGCCTGCTGGTTCACTTACACTTCTTTAGAGCTGGTGTCAGCCTCCCCACTCCACCGTGCTCCACACTGGGGGGTAAACACAGTGGCCCTCATTTATCAAACGAGCGTACGACAGAAAATGGACGTAAAATGGTCGTACGCTCATTTCCACGTTGAGCTTGGCATTTATCAATTTGAACGTGAGCGCAGGCTGCGACGAAATCTCACGTCAGGTCCGAGCTCGTGTACGCAACTTTTTCGAGTGCGACCAGTGGCAAGACATATATCCGCAAGAATCGGACAACTTTTTCTTCACCTTATTCGGAATAAAATAATTTTAACGCAATGCAAACAATAGCCTATAGGTCAAATGTGAAATGTTTTAAGCTGGATCAATTTAACATCAATTTTACATTTAATTAATTATTCAATTAATTGTTTACCTCTTCTGTAGCCCGCTGAACATGGGGCACACTGTTGACTGCAACAGTGATTTGTTTCCATATAGCGTTTTTTTGCTTGCCCTTAATTAGATTAGATTAGATTCAACCTTATTGTCATTGTGCAGAGTACAAGTACAGGGACAACGAAATGCAGTTGGCGTTCTAACCACAAGTGCAAATGAGCGATAAAGGTGCGGGTTGAAATGCAGAAATGCAGAATAAGGTGCAGAGTGCAACATTGAAAAACATGAAAAGTGGAAGTAGTTATTAAAGTGACAGTAAACAGTGCAGGTGGAGGTAGTGATCTTTAAAGTAGTAAACGGTAAACACTAGCAGAAACAGGCTGTAAACAGTATAAAAAAATATATTTAAAAAAAAAATGTAAACAATGTACAGGTAGTGTGAGAAATAGTAATATAATACAAGAAGTGTACAGATGGTGCAATAGTGCGCTAGTGCAATACAACGGAACGGGTACAACAGATGAATGTGGATTGTATGGATATGGGGGTGGGGGGTGCAACGGTAGTTGAGAATAAATAATACAATAAATAACATTACTATAAATAATATGAAGTAATGTCCAGGGGGGTGAGGGGTGGGCAGGGGTGAGTGTCCTTGCGGGGGGGGGGGGGGGGGGGGCGCATCCATAGGGCGCCTCAACAAGTGACACGAGTGTCTCCATTTCTGTTTCTGAAAAAATCTGCTTCTTCTTTGCCGTTGGATGTTTCTACATGTCGTAAAAGTTAGGGGCAAGACTTCTTTTATAGGGGCGTGTTACGTTAATTACGATCGATCTCAGCCGCCGTATTTATCAACACCAAGCTCCTTCGTACGCTGGGATTGGTGTGATACGAACGTTTTCGTAAATCTCACATGGGTCCTATCGTAAGATGAATCATGCGTTCAGATTTGCGCTCATTTCTACGTTCGTTTGATAAATGAGGGCCAGTGAGAGCAGCATGTTGT
The DNA here is from genome assembly GCA_036785325.1 of Urophycis tenuis. Classification (NCBI taxonomy): domain Eukaryota; kingdom Metazoa; phylum Chordata; class Actinopteri; order Gadiformes; family Phycidae; genus Urophycis; species Urophycis tenuis. The sequence continues at coordinate 9,256,826 of JAXIVH010000018.1, read as the reverse complement.
CTTTAAAAATAGAAACATTTACCTTCATCATCTGCTGTACACAACATGAGTTCCAACTGTGTTTTGAAACCACTGCTAGAGGAAGTGGTTTCAAAACACAGTTGGTTGAATCCTTGTAGAAGACATTGTCACCGAGCGCTGAGCTGTCCTCTCCATACCTGAGAGTTTCCAGTCTCCAGCGTGGATCCTCCAGTCCAGCAGAGAGCAGTGTAACTCCTGAGTCTCCTGGGTGATTGTAGCTCAGGTCAAGCTCTCTCAGATGAGAGGGGTTGCTGCTCAGAGCTGAGGCCAGAGAAGCACAGCCTTCCTGAGTGACCAAGCAGCCAGACAGCCTGCATACAAACACACACACACACACACACAAACACAAACAAACACACACATTTTTATAGATGTAACTCTGGGAAATGTCTTCTGATGGGAACATTGTGGTGTCACATTGTTTGCATATTGAGTCAAACTAACCTGAGAGTTTCCAGTGTACAGTGTGGACTCCCCAGTCCAGCAGAGAGCAGCTTCACTCCTGAATCCTGCAGATCATTGTTACTCAGGTCCAGTTCTCTGATACTAGAGGATTCTGAGCTGAGAACTGAGGCCAGAGCTTCACAGCATCTCTCTGACAGATTACAGCCATTTAGCCTTCACAAAAAATAAACAGTAACATGTTAGGAACTGTACTTCAAAGTGCTTATAGATCAGTCATACCGTCCACTCACAAAGATAGCTAATTCACAGGAGTATGTCAACTTTCCTTATTTATTATTTCATAAAATAATAAATTTCATTCATGAAAATGTGTTATTCTCTTCACTGGGGTTAAACAATATAACTATAATTTGACATATGTAAGTGAAAACATGTTGTGGAATCTTGGTGTTGCTTACTCTGTAACATTTAGCAGTCATGTATTATCATGTAAACGTTTAGGTCTGTTTGTGAAGTTCTTTATCTTGTGTGCGCCACCTTTGTGTGCTGTTTAATTAGAATAATCAATGAAGCTAGCGGCTAACATGTGAAAGCATCCAACCTGAAGTTTTGAACCCTTGGCGAGCGGAATGAGGTGTGTATTGTTTGGTTCAGTATGAGATGTTTGTAAATATATTCAGTTCATTCATGTGTTTGTTATTCTGAGTAAACTGCAAGTAATTGTATGTGTAAATGCAGATGTTGCACTGTGGAAATTGAGGTTTTTAATCAGCTATTTTGTGTTTTATTTTTAGATTTGACGGTGCTGAAGGTGATTCCTGATCAATAAATATGACTGCACCCATAAGAGACTCTCTGCCATTATTAAAGAAGCCAAGGGCTGCTACAAGTATTATGTATGATTATTATTGGGTGTAAATTGAGTATTGCTGTTTGTTGTTGTTGTGTGATGGATTCGTATTACTTTGATATTGTACTCTTATATACATTATGTTGTGTGTATTGTCATACATGCTTTGAGTGAACCTACAGAGATGTTTTGGAGGTTTTGACCACTGGCAGCAGCCTCAGAAGACCCTCCTCTGAAGCAGAGTATTTCTTCAGGTCAAACACATCCAGCTCCTCTTCTGATGACAGTAATATGAAGACCAGCGCTGACCACTGAGCAGGAGAGAGAGATGTTCCGGAGAGTCTTCCTGATGTCAGGTACAGTTGTATCTCCTTCACTAGAGAATGGTCGTTCAGCTCATTCAGACAGTGGAACAGATTGATGCTTCTCTCTGGAGGGAGATCTCCATCTAGTTTTATCTTGATGTAAGCCACTGTTTCCTCATTCATCCCTGAGCTACTTCCTGTTTGTCCAAGCAGACCTTGTAGGAGAATCTGATTGGTCTCCAGAGAGAGGCCCAGGAGGAAGCGGAGGAACAAGTCCAGGTGTCCATTCTCAGTCTGTAAGGCCCTGTCCACAGCACTCTGGTGGAGGAGGAGGATTGTATCTTCCCTGGATGTTGGTTGTTCCTCTGAGAGCAAATTGACACCAGTGTCGCTGAAGGACAGAAAGACATAAAGGGCAGCTAGAAACTCCTGCATGCTCAGATGGACAAAGCAGAACACCTTGTCCTGGTACAGCCCGCACTCCTCTTTAAAGATCTGGGTGAACACTCCTGAGTACACTGAGGCTGCTCTGATATTGATGCCACACTCTGCCAGGTCTGCCTCATAGAAGATCAGGTTGCCTTTCTCCAGCTGGTTAAAAGCCAGTTTTCCCAGAGAAACAATGATCTCCCTGCTATATGTCCTCCAGTGTGGATCTGTTTCAGCTCTCCTGTGATACTTTCTGTCCCCCTGTATGGACTGAACCCTCAGGAAGTGAATGTACATCTGAGTCGTGGTGTTGGGCATCGCTTTATTTCTCTGGGATGTTTCAAAGAAGTCCTCTAGAACTGTGGCAGTGATCCAACAGAAGACTGGGATGTGACACATGATGTGGAGACTTTGTGATTTCTTGATGTTTGAGATGATTGTGCTGGCCTGCGTCTTGTCTCTGAATCTCTTTCTGAAGTACTCCTCCTTCTGTGGGTCGGTGAACCCTCTCACCTCTGTCACCATGTCAACACACTCAGCAGGGATCAGATTGGCTGCCGCAGGGCGTGTGGTTATCCATATGCAAGCAGAGGGAAGCAAGTCGCCCCTGATGAGATTTGTCAGCAGCACGTCCACTGAGGTCGGCTCTGTGACATCAGTCCAGATCTGGTTGTTCTGGAAGTCCAGAGGAAGTCGACACTCATCCAGACCATCCAAGATGAGGACACATTGGAGCCGGTCATATCTGCCAATTCCTGCTTCTTTGGTTTCTATAAAGAAGCGATGAATAAGTTGCACCAAGCTAAGCTCTTTCCCTTTCAGTAAATTCAGCTCTCTGAAAGTAAAGAGAAATGTGAAGGGTATGTCGTTGTTATTATTCTGTGGGGACAGAGATTCCCGCAACAAGGAGATATCATTCATAAAATCAGTCCTTTCGAACTGAGAAAAATATTTATTAAAACTGTTTGCTAGGTTGTATGGAAGATATTAACCAAGTTAAAACCAGTATAATCATTGGGTTTTCCATGAAAAGCATTAACTAACTGTGGAAAGAAACAGATGCCCACTCATAAATACCTCCCTGGGTTCAACCCAAGGGTCACCCCCTGGTTCACCCCATGTTATCTCTAAGGTGCCTGCTTAGTGGTGGTCAGAACAGGCATGGGGAGGATGGGCACCGGCAATAAAGGAAGGAAGGACCATTTGTGTATGGTATAGGATGTTTAAGGTGATGACATCATGCTTGGAAAACAGGACAAAAAGGGGCACACGGGGGATGTGCGGCAGTCACTTTGCAAACCGACTCAGGCTTTGTGTTGCTTCGCTGCAAGCGATAATAAAGTCTTGATCATTCAAACTGCGGCCTCCCAGAACCCTCTTACTTTTGTTAAGATATGTGCTTTAGCCACCACATAATTTGGCGTCACGAACAGGATTCAAGAAAAGGGGCCAAGACGACTGCTTCGCTGCGGGTTGGCGTCCGCACAGACCACACTACGAGTGGCCACTCATTATAAAAAGGTAAGCTACGTTCTTGCCTATTACTTATAGGAAACTGTGTGATCTGTGCTCGACCCATCCTAACGCTAAGCAGTAAGTCAAGTGTCTCTCCAAAAAATAAACCAGTGTGTAAAGAAAAAGAGGGGGAGGCCGGGAATGAGTGCTCAGCATCAAATCATGGTTATTGTGGTTTACTAATTTATGTGTTATCCTTAATGCTTTGTGGTTTATTAACAAACTATGATGCTCTGTGATATACTGAATTGACTAACCATAATGCTCTGTGGTTTACTAAATTGCTGAAATGTTTGTATTTTTGTTAAAGCCTGTGGGTACCGCTTTGTAGTACGAATTGGACTATAGATACTGCAGAGGGTTGAACGATCAGGTCCCTACACTAGTAGGGTAAATTTTCCTAACCTAAATCCTGTGGCTGTCCTTTTGTAGTATAATTAGAGCATAGATATTGCACTGGAAGAACGGCAGGTCCCTAGTAAATGTTGTATTAGGGTAAATTGTTTTTTATTTTTAAATCCTGTGGATACCGCTTTATAGTACAATTAGTGAAGAAGTATTATAAAGGGCTGAACGGGCAGGTAGTCTGCGATACCGCCTCCTACGGGGAGGGGCCGCTTCGTCAGGCTGAAGAAATCTGAGATACCGCCTCCTACGGGGAGGGTCTGCTTCGTCAGATTGGATTGTTTGTCTGAGATACCGCCTCCTACGGGGAGGGTCCGCTTCGTCAGACTTTAGAGATTGAGAAAAGTAATCTGAGATACCGCCTCCTAAGGGGAGGGTCTGCTTGGTCAGATTGGGGATTCTGACATACCGCCTAGTAGCGCTGCTAGGGACTGCTTGGGTAGATCCTAACTCTGCGGTTACCGCTTACCAAGATAAGCTTGGGTAAGGTCTGCTCGGGTAGAGTATAATAATTTGGACGCATTGGGAAACGATCAAATAACTAAATTCATTGTTAGAGTAGGGACAGTACTTTGTTTTTGTCCACGGATGGCCACGAAGGTAGTCCATTAAAGGCGTAAGGACAAACGCTCAGTGGCTATTCTTAAGATGGTGTCTATTTTATTAATTTTATAACAGATCTGTTAAATCAGTGATACTGAAGGATCGCCATTGTTTTTGTCCACGGATGGCCACGAAGGTAGTCCATTAAAGGCGTAAGGACAAACGCTCAGTGGCTATTCTTAAGATGGTGTCTATTTTATTAATTTTATAACTGATCTGTTAAATCAGTGATACTGAAGGATCGTCATTCAAAAACAAAATACATACATTTCTCAAAAACTGTTGAGGAAAGTATTTTAGAATAAGGTGTAGGAGTAACTGATACTCATATGATTATTCATTTTTAAGTTTAAAAGTCTGAGACACTCCTCTGACAGGAGGCCTCACTTGGTTGGTTGGAGTTATTTTGTGTTAAGCTTGATCGGGAGCTTTGTTTTGTGTTGGTAAATCTGAGATACTGCCTTTCAAGAGAGAAAGGGTCTGCAAAGTCAGAGAATTGTGTTTTCGTCCATTGTAGTTAATTATTTGAGAGTAGGAGCATAGGACGAGTGCTAGAAGTGATAGAGATATAGATAAAGATAAAGTATTATAATTAACAACTAACCTAAAAATACAAAATAATAACAGGATCGAGCAGAGTGGTTTGGGAAGTCTGTAGAGAGCAGGGGTTAGAAAGGAGGAGAGGAGAAAAGTGAAAAGGTGGGGGTCGAGCAGCTCCGGAGGAGCTGCAACACCAAAGAGGAAAATAAAGAGAGAGAGAGTCACAGAGTTAAGTAGGGAGGAAAGGAAAAAGAAAGTTGAAGAGGAACAGAGCTAGGAGTTAGAAAAGGTGGGAGGGAGTTGTATACCCCACGCTAGGACACGGTTAAATAATAATAATAATAATAAATAATAATAATAATAATAGAAATAATTTCAAAAAGTAGAAAACTCCTTATCATAAAAAGTAACCATGCCAGCATCAGCGGTAGAAATACTATGTAAAAATAACCCCTTAAATAAAGATGAAATAATAAAAATCTCAGAAAAATGGGAAAAGAGAACCGCTAAACAAGGAACAAAATGGCCAAAGGAAGGGACATTTGATGTGGTTCTGTGTGAAGAGATGGAAGTAATGTTAAAAAATTACAAGTGTAACAAAACAGGAAAGAAATCAGTGGAGAAAAGGGAAAGAGAAAAGCTGATATTGTCCATGTTTAAGAAGGAAGGTGAGAATTGGAGGAAAAAAGAAAAGGTAACAAGAGAAATGGTCAATAGGGCCGAACAACCAAAACCACCACCCCTTAAAAAGTGTCCACCACCCTACCACACAGGATTATACCCACTGATTTCAGGAACAGTAGATATAAAAGGAGAGATAGAAATTGACAGAGAAAATGAGGATCATGAAGAAAAATGGGGACCACACATACACATGGATTGTTACAAAGGGGTTAAAGGAGCGGTAAAGGAATGGGATAGTGACAGTGAAAGAGATGAGAGGGATAGTGATAGGAGGGGTTATGATATGAATGCAAGACAAGGTAGTTCAGCAACTCAGATAGAAAAAAAACCTTCTAGAAAACCTAGGGAGGGAGAGAAGGAATGCAGCTGGGAGGGGGGCCCACCACCCAGATGCAGTGACATCCCTCACAGCCCCCTAGTGGCCGAACTACAGGAAGAACTTAGAAAATCACAAAAGGAGAGGAGGAAAAAAAGTTATGCAGGTGTTTATCCTATTCTGGTTAAGGGACAACAAGCTCAGTATGTCCCATGGGGATCACAGGACCTAGAGGGATTAGTATCTAGACTCCCTAACATACACAATGGGGCTTCAAAGTGGATCAGGATATTTGAGGAGAATACAGTAGGGAAGTTGATGGCGGTGGGGGACCTGAAGGCTTTGTTGGCTAGAGTGCTAGGTATTGCCAAGATGGAGAGTGTACTGCAAAATGAGGGTCTGCAACATCTACTGGATGAAGGCGTTGATGGAACAACGTTTGACATCTACCGACCAAACACCTGGGCGGCGCTAAGAAGTGAATACCCAACCCATGTGGACCACAAGAACCTGAGGGGCTCCACAATCGGTGACACAGAGAATCCTGCATCCTTCCTGGAGAAGCAAGTCATGAGATGGAGATTGGAAACAGACCGAGACCCAGAGCAAGACCCACTGGTCTCCATCCTGTTTAGAACCTCCATAATAGAGACAATGCCTAGCTCAGTTCGGAGCAAGCTAGAAGATGTGGTGGGACTGATCTCATCAAAGTCTCATAAAGAGTTCAGCGATCATCTGGTCCATGCAGTGGAAAGATATCGTCAAAATGAACAAAAAATGCAAGAACAAAGCAGAGAGGTGCAGAGAAAGTTATCTCAGCTCCAGTTGGAGGAAATAACAAGAAAGGACAAAGACAAGAAAAAACAGGCGGTCGTTGCAGAGTCAGCCACGATGACACCTGTTGTCCAGCAGCCCCCACCTCAGATGAACATTTCTGCAGTTCCACAGCAGGCATCCTCTCCCCTAGTGCAACAGCCTCAGGCCCAAGGGTTACCCACCACACCAATTTTCAATGTATTCACTCAGAATAGAGAACAAGGGACTAACAATGGGTACAGGCAGAGACAGTTTAATCAATACAGAGGACCACAGGGTCAGCCAAGATATGGCCAAAGACAGGGGCCACCCAATCAGTTCAGAAGGTTCAATGAATGTTGGTCATGTGGACAGGATGGTCATATGAGCAGGGACTGTCCAACAGTTCCTTTCCAACCAGTTCAGCAACAGAGACAGAGGGGACAGAGACAGCAAAGGCAGGAAGAATATAATCAGTACCCAGCGGGACCCTGGATGGGTCAAGGTTACTAGGGCTGCCCAGAGAATCCACAAGGGGAGGGTCAGCATGTAGCAATTACGAAACAGGCTGATGAGGAACCAATACTGCAGGTTCTAGTAAATGATAGAGACACACCAATGATGGCAGATACTGGAGTAACTTACACATGTGTAGGTTCAAAATATGCCTCTCACCTCCCAATGGCGAAAAAATTTATCAAAACTGTAGGATTCTCGGGACAAACGCAGTTAATACCAGTGACAGCTCCAGTAACGCTACAATTACATGGACGTACAGCTAAAATACCCATTTTGGTATCGGACACCACGCCGGTCAATCTAATAGGGAGAGATGCATTATGTAAATTAGGAATACAAATATTATGCACACCTCAAGGCATACTAATTGACACTACAGGGACATCTCAAATGGTGCTATCAGAGCCAGACACAGCAAATGTCTACTGGAAAGGAGACATTCAAGAGCAGGTAAATGTAACAATGTCAAAATGGGGTAGCTACATCAGAGCTGCGTATGCACACGGTGTATGTCATTTGTTCGGAGCAGTATGGAAAATGAGGGGATTTAAGAAAACAGATGGGTCTCCCATATTACATTGTGATCAGATTGTGGAATTGATGTTGGCACTGTTACTGCCCAAGCAAGTGGCAATAATCAAATGTCAGGCTCATAAGAAAGGTCATGATTATGTCATCAAAGGTAACAATGCTGCAGATGAGGCTGCCAGGGTAGCCTCAAACAGTAGCAGGGCGGTCCAGGCAGTACTGGTCATGCCTGAAGCTGCACCTACTGAAGAAGATGTTGTCCGCATGCAAGAAAAGGCTGGAGTCTATGAACAAAACATGTGGCTAAAGAGGGGTGCTGCACGTACCCCCACAGGGTTATGGAGAACCCATGATGGGATGATGTTGGCGCCTACGGCGTTGTTAGGTTTACTTATCACTAATGCGCATGGTTTTGACCATTGCGCAAGGGGGGAAGTAATGAGGAAAATTCGACAACAAGGTTTTTGGTCACCATATTTGCAAACAATGGTTGATAATCAACTTAATGAATGTGAGATATGTGCAAAAAACAATGTAAGAAAAACAATCACAACTCCATTGGGACACATTCCTACACCTGAGGGACCATTTAGACATTTGGTCTTAGATTATGTGGATATGATTAAGAAGGTGAATGGAAAAAGGTACATGTTAGTGGTCATAGACAGATTTAGCAGATGGGTGGAAGCAGTCCCATCAAAAGATCAAAGTGCAGCTACTGTAATCAAATTCTTGACGAGAGAAGTTATGCCGAGGTTTGGAATTCTGACAGAAATAAGCTCAGACGATGGTTCAGCATTTATCCAGAAAACTGTAAAACAAGTAATACAGCATCTACACATCAAACAAAGGTTGGGTTGTGTGTATCATCCTCAGTCACAGGGAATGGTGGAAAGGGTGAATGGCACACTTAAGACAAAAATAAATAAAATATGTGCAAGTGCCAAAATGAATTGGATTGATGCACTACCACTAGCACTAATGACTTATCGCATGCAAGCTAACAGAATGACGCATCTAACTCCGCATGAAATGCTTACGGGTCGACCCATGCCTGCACCTACGCTCAGAGGACCCCACAAGGGCCCTCCATTGGAACAATTACAATTGGAAATAAGGGAATATGTCAGACAACTAACTGTTATACACAAGCTTATATTCAAACAGGAAAAAAACAGAGCTCCAGAGCCGGAAGATGATCCTCCAAGGGGGGTGGAGCCCGGTGACCAGGTCTACATTAAAGTGTTCCGGAGAAAGTGGAATGAGCCAAGGAGAGACGGACCATTCAAGGTGATCAGAGCAACGCCAACTGCCATCCAGGTGGAGGGAAACACCACCTGGTACCACCTCAACCACTGCACAAGAGTCACCCAGCCAAGGACAAGAGAGGAGCCAGGGAAAGATCAGGATGCTGACGCATCCAGACCCAACCAACCGCCCCAGAAGGACCAGACCCAACCCAGCCAGGAGCAACTGCACCCAACCGAGGATGCTGAAGCAGATGACCATGTTCCTGATACTCTACAGCCTCTGGCAGATTCCATTGGCCCAAGGGTGGAGCCAAAGGACGGAGGAAGCATCAATGACACAACAGGACTGGAGTAGCCAGATATCAAGAGACAGTACTAGGGATAACATGAGAGTGTCGCAGGAACAGCCGGTTCTGAGGTATTTGAGACGAGTAAGCCAAATAAGGGAGAAAAGGTCAAAAAGAGTGGTCTTACAAGCCCAAATACCCTCTCAAGAACTAAAATCAAGAGAACAAATTACTTTCGAGGTAGAATTAGGAGAGACAATGCTATGCTTGGTAGGCTTTCACCAGAAAATATGGTCTATTTGATATTGGACAAGGTCGGTGTAAAATAGGTATCCAGAAAGGTCGTATACATTGGTGTTTGACAGTAACATTAGAAGATCAGCAGGACCATCTAAAAGATAAATATAAACTAGGAATGAGGAAAGGTGAGTTTCCAAATGTATGGTGAGATCCATAAGGTCCTTGCTGTAGCAGACATGGCAGAGAAAGATAGGCTAGAATGGGTGCCTGTGAGAACCGATGACCGTAGTGATGAGGAGGAGGAATATGAGCCAATGCTAGTTTAATCCTTGGGGAACACTTGGACTGTGAGGAGGTTCACATTGATCATGCTGGTAGCCTTACCAAGTGAAGCTGTGTCAACAATCTGAAGGCAAAGTTTGTTAGAAATATACATATATGATGTTTCAACTCATAGTAGTGTGATAGTTTTGACCTGATGATTGTTGAATTAGCAAGTCATTTAGTAGTTTCATATTTTGTGTGTTTTTCAGTTCTTTTTTATTTACCTCAAATTCATCTGTTCATCATATTGTCACCATTTCATAATATGCTCATTGATTGTTGAATGCTGAGTTGAATTTTCATGTGATATGACGAGAAACAGTCCCGTAGAAGGAGGTTTTCCCTACAAAAGGTAGGTTTACTCCAGGAGGACTGAGGAGGTGCATGGGGATTTTTACTACATTCCTGTAATTGGGCATTAGGACAGGGAAGTAGATGTTTATCCCAATGTACCTCGTGATGAAGGCCTGAGTCTCTGATGAGAGCCACATTTGATGGTCGGAGAACTTGAAGTCTGAATCACTATATCACTATGAAATGTGATTATAAGTTCACACTTATGAGACACTAATACCAAAGGTTGTAATATGTAGTCATCATTTTTGGGACTTGGTAAGCCCCAAAGGGGGGAATATGGAAGATATTAACCAAGTTAAAACCAGTATAATCATTGGGTTTTCCATGAAAAGCATTAACTAACTGTGGAAAGAAACAGATGCCCACTCATAAATACCTCCCTGGGTTCAACCCAAGGGTCACCCCCTGGTTCACCCCATGTTATCTCTAAGGTGCCTGCTTAGTGGTGGTCAGAACAGGCATGGGGAGGATGGGCACCGGCAATAAAGGAAGGAAGGACCATTTGTGTATGGTATAGGATGTTTAAGGTGATGACATCATGCTTGGAAAACAGGACAAAAAGGGGCACACGGGGGATGTGCGGCAGTCACTTTGCAAACCGACTCAGGCTTTGTGTTGCTTCGCTGCAAGCGATAATAAAGTCTTGATCATTCAAACTGCGGCCTCCCAGAACCCTCTTACTTTTGTTAAGATATGTGCTTTAGCCACCACAGTTGTCACCTTCCTCCCCATTTACTCGGATGAGCTGCCAGGCCTCACAAGATGACTGGTTAAGTGACGCCATAGATTTGATTCCTCTCCAGGCAGCTCTAAGATCTCCACTATAGTACTGGCTTTCAATTTTATTCTAATACTTTATTTTGGCCTTCCTTATTTCCTCCTTAACTTCTTTATTTGTTTTTTTCTCCAGAGGGTCACCAAGATAGAAAGTTATTTTCTTCTTGTTGATCACACTTTTAAGTTATTTAGTCACCCAAGGCTTATTATTTGGGTAGGTGATCACTTTTTTAGTGGGAATTATCGAGTACACACAGAATGTAATGTATGATGAGATGGTGTCCGAGAGTTAATTTACATCATCACACACATCATAAAAGCAGTTCCACTCTGTACACTCGAAGCAGGCCTGGAGGGAGGAGATGTTGTCTTCTGACCAGACTTCTCACTATTTTCTCCTCTTGCTCCAGACGTCTGAAAGTTGTCTCGTATACAGGCATGAGATAAACACTGCTGTTATAGGAAGCACCAAAGGGAGGTAAAGGAAATGATTTGTAAGCCCCACTTACAGATCCATAGCAAAGATCCAGTATGGTGTTTCTCTGTGTGGTGGGACAAGTGACATACTGATCATATGTCCTCAAAGTCTTTTTTTAAATGACAGTGGTTAAAATCTCCTAAGACAAACGTTGGTGCCTCAGGGCACAAGGAGTCCAGTTTGTGTGTGACGTCACTGATCAGCTGGGAAACAGCTGACGCGTTGGCTCGCGGGTAGATGTGTAAAACAGTTGTTGGAATTCCCGAGGCAGGTAGAAAGGACGGAGGGAAATAGATAGTAACTCCACATCGGTAGTACATATCTTCTCTCTAATCACCACGGTGTTACAGTACCTCTGGTTCACGTAGAAGCAGACTCCTCCGCCTAGACTTTTGCCGGTGATCTCCGGTGACCGGTCCGTGCGTATTGGGCTGCCAAACCCAGTTAAGAGCAGGTCCGAGTCTTGATCCGTGTCACCAAGCCACATCTCGGTGATGGCAAGAAGACAGGTGCCTGAGGGCAGGAGTGTGAAGAGTCCGTGCTGGGGGTGAGTGGGGTCTTTGATGATGGAGGCAGCTCTCCTGTGGACTCTGCGGTGGTAGATGCTCTGCAGAGAGGGCTGTGGTGTCCTGGTGATCTTAGACACAGTCTTTACTACTCTCTGCAGGCGTTTGCCGTCCCACACAGTTGAGCTGCCGTACCATACGGTGATGCAGGTGGTCAAGACAGACTCAATGATGCATTTGTAGAAGTTGCTGAGGATCTTGGGCGCCATCCCAAATTTCCTCAGCCTCCTCAGGAAGTTCAGCCGCTGCTGAGCCTTCTTCACCACCTGCTCACCCTCTCAACCTCAAGACCTCGGATGAACAGTGGCTGTTGCTCCTTCCTCATGTCCACGATCATCTCTTTGGTCTTGTCAGTGTTGAGGGTGAGGTTGTTGTTTCCACAGAACATCACCAGACTGTCCACCTCCCTCCTGTAGGCTGCCTCGTCTCCGCCAGTGATGCAACAACCGTGTTCCAGTCCACCCCAACACACTTGAAAGCAGGATTGCTCTGCCTCATCCCCCGGATGTTTGTCACAGAAAATTGAAATTTAATTTTGAGAACTGAATTTGACTTGTGAGAACTGAATGTTCAGTTCCAAACTAATAAATTCAATTTCAAATTACAATTGAGATTCAGTTTTTCAATGCAATGATTCAAATTGAACAATATAAATTCAAATTATGTGATTCAAATTCAGTTTCTGGTGGCACATAAATTGACCAAATGGCCCAAATTGCCCCTCTTCTAAATATGAAAAGAGGCTGACATGGCTGACAGGACATGTTTATTCTGATGATAGAAATCAGCGGTCCTGAAGTAGACTGGCATGTAATGTTTCTATAATATGTCCAAGCAGACCAAGCAGGCGGGCAGCGAGAGCAAACGCCTTTAGCTGCTGACAAGCTAATGCTAGCTAGCCAGCGTAGCTAGCCCGCAAAACATATAATGATCATGAAACATATTAAACATATTAAACATACTCACCACTAGAGCAGCTGACGGCAGGGGACTGACGGCTGTCTCCACAATCTCCACACCGGCTTTATTTTGGGCCCTCGTCTGTCATGAGCTCTCTCTGCCTAGTAACACCACTAATTGGTCTGATTACCTCCACCTGTCTCTGCTCTGCTCAACCCTCGTTAACCTACCAGCTGCACTGCATTCACCACTCATCTTGCCCTGTATATAAAGCCCTGTTTTTCAGTCCACTCTTGTCAGATCGTCTGCAAACCAGTACCTGTTACCCTGCCTGTCTTCATACACCTCTGACTCTTACCTGGGATATCGGACCTGCTCAACTACGTCTTTGATCTTCTGCCCCGGTAACCTTGACCTGCCTTCTGCCTTATCACGACGAATATTGCCTAGCCCTTGTCTGTACCACTGCTGAAGTTCCATCTGCCAGTTCTCCTCTCCCCCGGCTGTGTGCGTGTCTTTACCCAGTGACCCCGGACAATCAACGAGTCTGCCCTGGAACCCACCCCGCCATCTCAGTGAGACGCCACTCAGCTCTGGAAAGACACCCATACACCCCCTTTCCCCAAACCCTTCAATAAACTGTTGAAACGTGACGCAATTGTGGTCCTCGTCTGTCTGGTCCGTGACAGTACGATCTGACCATCATGGACCCAGCGCACTCCCAGACCAGTATGGGGAAAAAGGCAGAGATGTCTGCCCTACAGCGACTGGAGCTCACTGAGGGAGACATCAATCGGATGGCTGGCGACATCGCTTCCCTGCTCCAGCTCGGACAACAACAACAACAACAACAGTTTAACCAGCAGCAACAACAGATTCAGCAACAACAGCAACAGCTAGCCCAAGCCCTGCAATTACTCACCAATCCGGCCACTCCACCTACTCCAGCTACGTCCACTCCTGCTTATGCTGCCCCTGATCCCAGCGCCCCAGAACCGAAGATTGGCAATCCGGAACGTTTTGACGGTGACCCGAGGCAGGTACGAGCGTTCCTGTCCAGCTGTCGAATCCAGTTCGCTTTACAACCCAGGACCTTCTCGTCGGAGGGAGCCAAGGTGGGGTACGTCATTACCCATCTCACCAGCCGCGCTCGGTTATGGGGAACGGCAGAGTTCGACCGGCAGACCCCAGCCTGCGCCTCTTTCAGGGCCTTCGAAGAGGAGATGTTAAAGGTTTTTGACCTGGGCTCATCAACAACCGAAGCATCACAAGCACTGCTGACCATCCGCCAGGGCAATCGGACAGTGGCAGACTTCTCCATTGACTTTCGCACCCTGGCTAGTCGCAGCTCGTGGAACTCCGTGGCACTGGTGCACGCCTTCCTCCACAGCTTGGCGGACTACATTCAAGACGAGCTTGTCTCTCATGAGCAGCCCCCGACACTCGATGACGCCATTGCCCTGGCCGTCCGCATTGACCGCCGTATCCAGACCCGCAGACGAGAGAGAGGGCGCCTGAGTCAACCTCCCATCCGCACTCGGGGTGAGCCTTCCACAAGTCAGTCCCCGCCTGTCAAGTCCCAAAGCCAAAGCTCACCAGATGTAGGAGGAGTCCGGCTGAGCTCAATGGCGATCCAGTCCTCCAACCGCAAACCGATGCTGCAGGTTCATCTTCACCTTTCTGACTCCACACACACCCTGGCTGCCCTGGTGGACTCTGGCGCCGAAGCCAACATAATGGACGCTGAGCTCGCTCGCCAGCTGCGACTGGAGATTCACCATCTGACACCTCCCGTCCCTGCACGGGCGCTGGATGGGCACCTTCTCGGCACAGTCACCCGAGTCACTGCCCCCGTCTCGATGAGGCTGTCTGGTAACCACCAGGAAGCCATTCGGTTCCACCTCCTCCGCTCTCCGGGCCAACCCCTCATCTTGGGCTACCCATGGCTCCGTCGGCACAACCCTCACCTCGATTGGGCAACCGGGGAGATCAAGGAGTGGGGAAAAGACTGCCACCAAACCTGCCTGCTCGCTGCCACGCTTCCCTTCCACTCCGTACCCGTCAACTCAGCTCCCGACATCCTGAACGTCCCGGAATGCTACCATGGTCTCCGGGAGGTGTTCAGCAAGCTCAAGGCCACATCTCTGCCCCCGCATCGACCGTATGACTGTGCCATTGACCTCCTCCCTGGCACTGCCCCTCCCAAGGGTCGTCTCTATTCCCTGTCTGCCCCTGAACGAAGGGCCATGGGGGATTACATCAGTGACTCCCTGGCGGCTGGAATAATCCGTCCATCCTCGTCTCCTGCCGGTGCTGGGTTCTTCTTCGTGGGGAAGAAGGATGGATCCCTTCGTCCCTGCATTGATTACCGGGGCCTCAACGACATCACTGTGAAGAACCGGTATCCCCTGCCTCTGCTCACCTCTGCCTTTGAGTTGCTCCAGGGAGCCACAATCTTCACTAAGCTGGACCTCAGGAACGCCTACCACCTAGTGCGGATCCGGGAGGGCGACGAATGGAAGACAGCATTCAACACTCCAACCGGCCACTACGAGTACCGGGTGATGCCTTTTGGTCTTACCAACGCTCCTGCTGTCTTCCAAGCCCTTGTGAATGATGTACTACGGGACATGTTAAACAAATTTGTCTTCGTTTACCTGGACGATATTTTAATCTTCTCCAAGACCCTGTCTGAACACACCCGGCATGTTCAGCAAGTCCTTCGTCGTCTCCTGGAGAACTCACTCTACGTGAAGGCAGAGAAGTGTGAGTTTCATGCAAAGACCATGACCTTCCTGGGGTATATTGTGGCAGAGGGAAATATCCAGATGGACCCAGCCAAGGTTTCAGCAGTAACCTCCTGGCCAGTCCCAGAAAACCGAAAGAAGCTGCAGCAATTCCTTGGCTTTGCAAACTTCTACAGAAAGTTCATCCGGAATTACAGCTCTGTAGCCGCTCCTCTCACTGCTCTGACAAGCACCAAGCAGCCCTTTGCTTGGACCCCAGCAGCCGACAAGGCCTTCAGTGTCCTCAAGACTCTGTTTACCTCTGCCCCCATCCTCCTGATGCCAGATGCAGGCCGGCAATTCGTTGTGGAAGTGGACGCCTCCGATGTGGGAGTTGGTGCCGTGCTCTCTCAGCGGGCTGCAGAAGATGGCAAGCTCCATCCTTGTGCATTCTTCTCCCGTCGCCTGTCCCCGGCTGAATGCAACTATGACATAGGGAACCGTGAGCTGCTGGCGGTTAGGCTGGCCTTGGAGGAGTGGCGTCACTGGCTGGAGGGGTCCTCAGTTCCATTCTTGGTCTGGACTGACCACAAGAATCTAGAGTACATCCGCTCGGCCAAGCGTCTGAACCCGAGACAGTCCCGTTGGGCCCTGTTTTTCACTAGATTCAATATGACCCTGTCTTACCGTCCTGGGTCACGTAACATCAAACCAGACGCACTCTCCCGTCAGTTCCAGAAAGATAACGCCCCCTCCCGGGATCCTGTGTCCATTCTTCCCGGTCCTTGTGTCGTTGGCTCCCTGACCTGGGATGTTGAGGAACAGGTACGGGAGGCTCTCCGTGACCAGCCCGGCCCCAGTGCCTGCCCTGCTGACCGTCTATTTGTCCCTGAACACCTGAGGTCTCGGGTCATACAATGGGGACACAACTCTCGTCTCGCTTGCCACCCTGGATCCACTCGCACCTGCCATCTGCTTGCCCAGCGGTTCTGGTGGCCATCTCTGAGAAGGGATGTACGAGACTTTGTCCGCGCCTGTCCCACATGCAACCAGCAGAAGTCGTCCAACCAGCCCCCTGCTGGATTACTCCACCCCCTGCCTGTGCCAACACGGCCCTGGTCCCACATCTCACTGGACTTTGTCACGGGTCTGCCCCAGTCTGATGGAATGACGGTCATTCTCACAGTTGTGGACCGTTTCAGCAAGATGGCACACTTTGTTCCCCTCCCGAAGCTGCCGTCTGCCAAGGAGACTGCCCAGGTTATCTTAAAGCATGTTTTTCGTATACATGGACTGCCCTGTGATGTCGTCTCGGACCGGGGTCCGCAATTTACCTCCACCTTTTGGAAGGAGTTCTGCCGTTTGCTGGGGGCCACGGTTAGTCTAACTTCTGGATTCCATCCCCAGTCCAACGGCCAGTCGGAACGGGCAAACCAAGAGTTGGAGAAGGCACTCCGATGCATGGCATCTCGTAACCCTCACTCCTGGGCTCAGCAACTGACATGGGTGGAATATGCCCATAATTCTCTGACCTGTTCTGCCACTGGCATGTCACCCTTCCAGTGCGTGTATGGCTACCAGCCACCCCTGTTCAACAGCCAAGAAGGTGAGGTCACCTGCCCATCAGCTCTTGCCTATTCTCGCCGGTGCCGCCGCACCTGGGCACAAGCCCGTGCCACGCTCCTCAAGTCCGTCTCCAGCTACACCACTGGTGCCAACCGCCGCAGAACTCCTGCTCCCGCCTACAAGGTGGGACAAAGGGTTTGGCTCTCGGCCAAGGACCTGCCACTGCGGGTGGAGTCAAAGAAGCTGGCTCCTCGGTTCGTCGGCCCATTCCCCATCCGGAGGATTATCAACCCAACCGCTGTTCAGCTCCAACTACCAAGATCCATGAGAGTTCATCCTACATTCCATGTGTCGAAGATCAAACCAGTTCATGAGAGTCCACTGGTTCCGGCTACACCTCCTCCCCCACCTCCGCGCCTCATTGATGGTGGTCCAGTCTACTCTGCCCGGCGTCTGCTCCGTTCCCGCCGAAGAGGTAGGGGTATCCAATACCTGGTCGATTGGGAGGGTTATGGACCTGAGGAGAGGATTTGGGTTCCTGCCAGCCGGATTGTGGACCGGACCCTAATCACCGACTTCCACCGGCAGCATCCAGACCAGCCGGTCATTCGACGGGGTCGTCCGAGGGGGTCCCTTCGTGCCTCCCGTCCGGTAGCTGACTTGGCACCTGACCCTGAACTGGCTCCGGAACCTGACCTTGCCCTTGACGGTACCACTTCTGGGGCGCCTTCTGAAGATCAGGGCATGGAGACTGATCGGTCCGAGGAGTTCTAGCCCTCCACCGGCTCCCCTCCTCCCGCCCGGCTTAGTGGTGTTTCTTGGGGACTTCTGGGGCCGTCCCTTAGGGGGGGGGTTCTGTCATGAGCTCTCTCTGCCTAGTAACACCACTAATTGGTCTGATTACCTCCACCTGTCTCTGCTCTGCTCAACCCTCGTTAACCTACCAGCTGCACTGCATTCACCACTCATCTTGCCCTGTATATAAAGCCCTGTTTTTCAGTCCACTCTTGTCAGATCGTCTGCAAACCAGTACCTGTTACCCTGCCTGTCTTCATACACCTCTGACTCTTACCTGGGATATCGGACCTGCTCAACTACGTCTTTGATCTTCTGCCCCGGTAACCTTGACCTGCCTTCTGCCTTATCACGACGAATATTGCCTAGCCCTTGTCTGTACCACTGCTGAAGTTCCATCTGCCAGTTCTCCTCTCCCCCGGCTGTGTGCGTGTCTTTACCCAGTGACCCCGGACAATCAACGAGTCTGCCCTGGAACCCACCCCGCCATCTCAGTGAGACGCCACTCAGCTCTGGAAAGACACCCATACACCCCCTTTCCCCAAACCCTTCAATAAACTGTTGAAACGTGACGCAATTGTGGTCCTCGTCTGTCTGGTCCGTGACATCGTCCGCTTCACTGTACGATTAAACAGGGACTTGGCCATCTCTCTAAGATGGCATGAGTTAATATTAAGCAGTTAATACACTTATACTGATATTTAAAAGCTGTTTATAAACACACTTTTTTGTCTCTTTGCTTTCTAGTTTTACACAGAATTCAGTGCAGTCTTAAATGCTAACTTATGTGTAAGAAGATATTAAAGGAGCAAGCCGCTCACTTCCTGGCTCTTGAATAAGGAGTTTGGTTGGCTGTTTAATCTGTGTTCACGCAAGAGCAAAACACATAGAGAGAACAGTCCATAAATCATAAAATAAAGTGAGTTAAAAGTAGTCAGATTCGAGAGTCATTCTTAAAGAACATGGCAACAATGTGATAGAATTTGATCGTTTTACGGTGCGTGACATTTACATTGATTTGCATATGTAAATGTGGGCCGTGGACAGGGAGGAGATTGCCACCTCTGCATGTGCGCTCATTTCCACGTTGATTGGGATGTACAAAAGAAATGTGCTTGGATCCATGTGTACGCACACTTTGATCCATCTGTTGTAATGATACATCTTCTGATGCTAAGCTAGGGCACATCATCAGTGATGTTCCTGATCTCATTGGGTGTTTCGGGTCTTTCGAATCATCAGACACCCTCCTTCAGGCGACCCAGCTGAGGTTGATCAGGCCTCAGCTTGTGCCCTAGCAGCATTTGTCCATGGATCCGCTCTTTTGATCCAGAGCCACCTCGAAGCCTTCTCTGCAGCCTCTGTGCTGTTGCAAATAGCCCTTCTCCTTCTCTCACCTGTAATGCCAAGTGCAGTATAGGCTTTGTAGAGGGACTGCCCTGCAAAGCCTCTACACCCCACCTCCACAGGTAAGCACCTTGCCTTCCAGCCTTGGTTGTGGCAGTCGCTGACTAGGCCATCATATTTGATCCTCTTCCTCTCAAAGGCTTCCTCCATTCGGTCTTCCCATGGAACTGTGAGCTCCAACATAATCAGGTTCCTTGTTGCCTCGGATACCAAGACAATGTCAGGTCTCAGGGA
Source organism: Urophycis tenuis (assembly GCA_036785325.1). Taxonomy (NCBI): domain Eukaryota; kingdom Metazoa; phylum Chordata; class Actinopteri; order Gadiformes; family Phycidae; genus Urophycis; species Urophycis tenuis. The sequence goes on along the minus strand of JAXIVH010000018.1, from coordinate 9,237,004 downwards.
GGTCTTGACGACATGCTGGGGGAACTTAAGTTGTCTGCCCAAGTCCACTTTCAGCTGCCAATCCTGTGCGGTGTTCAGGAGCCCTGATGTTACCCTGGAAGATCTTTCTGGCTTCTCCCCGGCTCTGATGAAGCTGATGGTTTGCTTGGAGGGCTTTGACCGCCTGCAGCTGACGATGGTAACCTGAATGCTCTCTGCAAGTGTTTTGAGCACCTGGTCATGCCGCCAGCGATACCGGCCTTCCCCCAGAGCTTTTGGGCAGCAGCTCAATATGTGCTCAAGGGTTCCCTTTCTCTGGCACAGGGCACATCCTGGTGTATCCACTAGACCCCAGGTGTGTAGGTTGGAAGGGCTGGGGAGGACGTCATAGACTGCCTGAACTAGGAACTTGATGCGGTGTGGCTCTGCCCGCCAGAGGTCACCCCACGTGATCTTCCTCTCCACAGCTTGTTCCCATCTAGTCCAGGCACCCTGCTGTGCCATTCCCACTGCTTTGCTGGACCTCTCCTCTTCCACCACCACCCTTACTTCGCTTTGGACTAGCTGCCTCCGCTCCTTCCCCCGAGCCTTGTCGAACCAGGGGCTTTGAGAGGTACCTAGCCCAGCCCTTCCTCTGGCCACTGCTCCCACCAGGACCCCATGGCGCAGCCATGACTCAGCCTGGTCTACTGCAGCCTCTGCCCTCCATTTCCTGCCAGTCTTAACCTCTACCCCTGCCCCAGAGACTTTGGGGTCCCTAGACTCACGGAACTGCAGCACCTCCCTTGCGCGCAATACCTTGAACTCCTCTTCGATGGATTTTAGTGGGATGTATTGTAATGTATTTGTGCGTACGACAGTTTATGGGTTTCGGCGTATGCCAAGTTTCAGTAGGAAATCCACGCAAGGCCCCTGGACTCCAATAACATCCATGAACCATTTCCATCAGGCATCACAGAGACTGCCCTCCTCAATGGAACCAACAACATACTGCTGTAGGGTGGCAGTGTGTTGGCCACATTCTCCACTGCCACGGCCTCCGGTTCCACCGTGACACCGACCACACCCAACTCTACCTCTCCCCCGAGACCATCACTGCCCCCTTTCAGTCCACCCTCAGCACCGGCATTACCCACATTCAACCTGGATGATAATAATAATAATAATGCATTTTTATTTAAAAGCGCCTTTCAAGTCACTCAAAGACACTGTACAAACAGAGACAATTAAAATCACATAGTTAAAATCAAATCACAAGTTAAAAAAGGACCATGGTAAAGAAAGATTGACATAAAAGATAGAATAAATATAAATAGGGCAAATAAAACACAAAGCAAGGAGGTTATAGGGAGAAGGCTGTCCGGAAGAGGTGGGTTTTGAGGCATGTTTTGAAGAGGGGGAGAGAGTCACAGTTCCGGAGGTCAGGTGGCAGGGTGTTCCAGAGTTGAGGAGCAGAGCGACTGAAGGCTCTGCCCCCCATTGTGCTGAGGCGGGCAGGGGGCACAGAGAGGTGGATGGAGGAGGAGGATCTAAGGGAACGAGTGGGGATGGTGATGTGCAGGAGGTCGGACAGGTAGGGAGGGGCGAGGTTGTGGATGGCCATGAATGTGAAGAGGAGGAGTTTGTAGGTGATGCGGTGGGTTACAGGAAGCCAGTGGAGATCCTGGAGGACAGGGGTGATGTGGTGGTGTGAGGAGGTCTTAGTGATGATGCGGGCGGCAGAGTTTTGGACCAGTTGAAGTTCACAGAGGGACTTGAGAGGGAGGCCGAAGAGGAGAGAATTGCAGTAATCCAGACGGGAGGTGACGAGGCTGTGGACAAGGATGGCGGCGGTGTGGAGGGTGAGGGAGGGGCGGAGTCTGTTTATATTGCGTAGGTGGAAATATGCGGTGCGGGTAATGGAGTTGATGTGAGACTGGAGGGAAAGTGTGCTGTCGAGGATGACACCCAAGCTCTTTATCTGAGGGGAGGGATAAACTGAGGAGCCGTCGATGGTGAGGGAGAAGGTGTTGACTTTGGCTAGGGTGGATTTAGTGCCGAGGAGGAGGATTTCGGTTTTATTGCAGTTAAGTTGGAGGAAGTTTGAGGTGAACCAGGTTTTTAATTCAGAGAGACAAGAGGTGAGGGAGGGGGGTGGGAATGAGGAATTAGGTTTGCAGGAGAGGTGGAGCTGGGTATCATCCGCGAAGCAATGAAACTGGATGTTGAATTTGCGAAGGATTTGGCCGAGGGGGAGGAGATAAATAATGAATAGGAGAGGCCCCAGGACAGATCCCTGGGGCACACCTGCAGTGACTGGGGAGGGATTTGAGGTGAACGATTTAAGCTGTACGAACTGGGTGCGGCCTGTGAGGTAGAAGTTGAACCAACTGAGGGGAGTGTGGGAGAGGCCAATTGAGGAGAGTCTACTGAGGAGGATGGGGTGTGAGATGGTGTCGAAGGCCGCTCTCAGATCGAGGAGGATGAGGATGGAGACAGAACCAGAGTCAGCTGCAATGAGGAGGTCGTTGGAGATTTTGATTAGGGCCGACTCTGGGCTGTGACGGGGGCGAAAACCAGACTGAAAAGGCTCGTAGAGTGAGTGAAGGGATAGGTGGGAGTGAAGTTGGGTGGTGACAGTCTTTTCAAGGGTTTTGGAGATGAAGGGTAGGTTAGAGATGGGGCGGAGGTTAGAGTAGTTGTTGGGGTCTAAGCCGGGTTTCTTAAGTACGGGGGTGACGGCGACGGTTTTGAAAAGAGAAGGGACTATTCCGGTCGAGAGTGAGGAGTGAATAATGGCGGTAATGAGGGGCAGGAGGGAGGGGAGGCAGGATTTGACTAAGGTTGAGGGGAGGGGGTCGAGCTGACAGGTGGTGGGCTTAGATTTGTGGATGAGATCGGAGATTGCGGGGGGAGTGGGGAGGAGAAAGCTGGAGAAGGGATGACAAGTAGGGAGAGGTCCAGGTGGGGAGAGAGGGGGGAGGTGGGATGTAGGTGCTGATGAATGGTGTGGATTTTCAGGATGAAGTAGTCCAGGATGGAGTTGCAGGATGCCATGGAGTAGAAGTGGGGGGGGCAGAGAATTGGGTGGGTGAAGGATTTTATTGAGGACGGAGAAGAGTGTTTTGGAGTTTCCTTCATTTGTGAGAATGAGGCTGGAGTAGTAGATGGATTTGGTCTGGGATATAAGGTCCTTGTATTGTGAGATGTGGGAGGTGTACATGTTCTTGTGGATATTGAGACCGGTTCGTTTATGGAGGCGCTCAAGTTGCCGGTTTTTTGCTTTCATGGACCTGAGCTCGGGGGTAAACCAGGGGGCAGATGTGGAGAAGGAAACAGACCGGGTTTTCAGGGGGGCGATAGAAGTCAGAGTGGTGGAGAGGCAGGTGTTGTAGAGAGTGGCGAGATCATTGGGGTTTGTGGTAGGGTCCGGGGTTGGAAAGCTGTCAATATTGGAGCAGAGGGTGGCGATATTAATGTCCTTGATGTCACGAAATGAGATGAGACGGAGAGACTTGATTATGGAGAGGCGGAGTACAGCGTTAAAAGTGAGGAGGGAGTGATCTGAGGCGGGGAAAACGTCGGCAGTGGGCTTGGAGGGGGTGAGACCGGAGCAGCAGACTAGGTCTAGAGAGTGGCCTTTGATGTGGGTGGGGAAGTCAACCAGGTTTTGTAGGCCAAAACTATCTTGACAGGATGTAAAGTCTCTGGTGAGAGGCAGGTTGGTGTTGCCCATATGGATATTGAAGTCACCTAGCAGGATTGTGTTGAGTGAGAGAGTGGATATGTGGGTGAGCAGAGTAAAGAATTCACTGATAAAATCGCTGTTGGCTTAGGGGGGCGGTAAATTGTAGCGATGATGGTTGGTGAGGGTCCGGGAAGCTTAAAAACAAGGCATTCAAAGGAGCTGAATGCAGGGACAGAGACGGGCAGGACTTTCCACTTCTCGCGGTGGATTACCGCGAGACCTCCTCCGCGGCCGTTGCCATGGAGACGGGAGATGTAAACAAAACCAGGGGGAGTGGAGTCATTGAGTGGAGAAAAGTCATTAGGCTGTTGCCAGGTTTCAGTTAAAACGAGAAAGTCAAGCTTACGGTCAGTGAGGACGTCTTGGACGAGATGACCTTTACTTGTCAGTGAGCGGATGTTGAGCAGACCGAAGTTGACAGCGGAGGAGTCGTGCTTAGTGGTAGCATTAGCCGACCTGGCTAGGCTGACTAATGCATGGTGGTTGACAGTACGGCCGGTGTTGTTGGTGGAGCGACGAGAGGTGGACCAGGTGGAGTTGAATGAGCCGGGGTTGTTGTTGTTGTGCTGGATGTGTCTGCGGGACCCACGGTGGATGTAGCGCCGACGAGGGGGGCGAGCGATGTCCGGGTGATGTTGCAGCTCCGGTGGTGGGGGCTCCAGTACAATCCAGCGGATCCTGAGAAGGTCTGAGACTGAGTAGTAAAGTAGTCCTGCCACAGGTTGATGGCAGAACGACAGGAGTATCCAGACCAGTCCAAACCAGGTGAGGTAGTTGTTGGGCCACATGACGAGGTTAGCAAATAGCTACCGGCACATGTGGGTGGGGGTGCCGGAGCGACAGCGGTAGTAAACAGCGCAAGAGAAGCTAAAGGCTGGAGTGACTCAAGCAAGAGTGCGCAAACTATACAATAAGTGCCCCGAAGACCAGAGAAGCGCAAGTCAAGAGGAGGTAGATAAACACGTAGGGGCTGCGACTACCAGCGAGCAGCGGCAACAAACATGCCAGTGTCCACTCGATGATTTGAAATAAGAAATAAGAAATAAGAATGATGAAGAATGATGAAACTAAAAATGTTGTCAAAAATACAAATAATTGTTTATTCTTATTAATTTACAAAATGCAAGTGAGCAAACAAAAGAAAGATCTAAATCAAATCAATATTTGGTCTTACTACCTTCAAACCAGCATAATTTCTTATAGGTACACTTGCACAAAGTCAAGGATTTTGTAGGATAATATTCATCAGGTGTATGATCAACCAATTGTACCAAACAGGTGCTAATGATCATCAATTTCACATGTAGGTTAAATTAGAGTCACTGAAACAGAAAGGTGTGTAGGAGGCAAGAAAACTGGGTGAGGAACAGCCAAACTCTGCTATCAATGTGAGGTTGTGGAAAACAGTTTCATGTCACAGGTCATACACTATGGCAAGACTGAGCACAGCAACAAGACACAAGGTACTGCATCAGCTAAGTCTCTCCCAGACAACAGCCCACTGTGCAGCAGATGCAAACACATCAAGCTTATTTCCCTTACAAAATCGGAATACGTCCAGTAGTGCCATCAGCTCAGAATTGGCAGAAAGCAGTGGGACCCAGATACACCCATCTACTGTCTGGAGAATTCTGTCCAGAAGTGGTCTTCATGGAAAGGTGGTCTTGGTCATGGTCTTCAAAGCCAAGCGACTCAATTATGCTTGTAAATAAACTGAACTGGGGTGCAGAAGAATGGCAGCAGGTGCTCTGGACTGATGAGTCAAAAGTTGAAATATTAAGGATGGAGAGCGGCATAATAATGAGTGTCTGCAGGCAACAGTGAAGAATTATGGAGGTTCCTTGCAAGTTTGGGGCTGCATTTCTGCAAATGGAGTTGGGGATTTGGTCAGGATTATTGTTGTCCTCAATGCTGAGAAATACAGGCAGATACTTCATGATCTATCAGGCAATAACATCAGGGCAGGCATATGATTGGCCCAAAATGTGGTATAATGGTATGGCCTACACAGAGCCCTGATCTCAAAATCACTGAGTCTGTCTGGGATTTCACGAAGAGACTGAAGGACTTGAGGAAGCCTACGTCCACCGAAGATCTGTGGGACGTTAGGATGTTCCTTCAAAAACTGTGTGCAATTGTACCTAGAAGAATTTATGCTGTTTTGAAGGCAAAGGGTGGTCAAACCAAATATTGATTTGATTAATATTCTGTTCACTGATATTTATTAATTGTTGAAAATAAATTTAAGATTTCAATTTTTGAAGCACTTACAGCATTTTTTTCACACATGCCTAAAACTTCTGCAGTATATATACACACACATATAAATACACAAACACACACACACACATACACAGTATATAAAGGCTGGATTTGTTTTATTTGTTGTTGTGTTTTATCTTTCTCCCAGTGAAAAATAGACGTTGATTATACAAACCGGAGCACAGATGATCAATTATTTGGGTGCGTAGACTGTCTCACTTTCTCCCTCTCCAATAATCATTATTTTAGTTTTTTGTACTTCCCTTTTGTGTTCAGCGAAATAGACCTGAGTCAACCAGAGCTCCTCTGGTGTGGCCCCATCATAAAAAAAGATTTTTAATCCTTTATTTATAGTCATGACACCTGAGAGTCATTTAGTATGAATTCTACAAAGACAATCCCTCCTCAGCAATGCAACATCTGCATAGTCCAACTGTATGGTTTATTCTACTTGTGGCAGAACTGGCTTTAATTATTTGGGTGCAAAGTAAGTCCACGTAAAGTCCGAAGTCTTTTGGACACAAGTCGAAGTTAGGTCTCAAATCTTCATCGTAAAAGTGGACACAGATGAAATAAAAGCAATGCTGACACATTTGCAATCTGTATTGCAGATTTCACAAAAAGTATTGATTATTAAGTAGAGTAATCGGGTGATTGAGATCGTTAAGATCGCCTATTAAATATAATTTATTGTAAGGTGTACAATAGCCAGACAAAAATGGAATCATAATGTTAGACGTATAATCAAAACAGCTCTAAGAATAATATGAAAACCTGAGCTAGGATTTTAGAATGAGTCAAAGCAATAGTTGGTCAGAGCTTACGGGCATTCCTCAAAGTGTAACCATGAAGATAAAATGATTGGATACTCATTTTATTTAATGAACTTGTATTCAGAAAGTATATAGGGAAAGTGATGAAGGAAGGCAATAAGCCCAAATTACCCTTGCAAGCTATTGTATGACAAATATTCTACACAAGTTAGCCTATTTATGTTTGATGCCATCTATGTTTCACATAATTTTATTTTAATCATTTAGTCAACATTACTTAAGCTTGGCAAGTAATCACCATCCCAGTTATCCACACCCGGGTGAGGCATTGCAGGCAGGAATGCGCAACACTGCAGCAGACTAAACTAAGTTGAAGGGATACGTAGTTGCGTTTTCAGCCAAAATACCTGGAACCTATATTACTGGGAACTACTTCCAAGGAACTAAAAGGTTTCTTCAGCCTGTTGTTTTCTGTGTTTCCACCACGGCCTAAACATCCACGAGGGTTAGGCAAATTAAGGTACTTTTAGATCAGGCACATAACAAACAAAGGTCATGAAAAAGCTAAAAATACTGCAAGATAAATCGGACCAACAAAATCATATCAACTATTTACATCAGTTACGATGCAAATGTGCAGCCTTTTCCAATAAGAATCTAGCCTGGCTGACGCGTCCACATCTCGATGAGATGGTGGTCTGGGAACTAGGTGTGCATTTTCTCGTATTTGAGGCGTGGTTTACGAATGCCTAGAGCCGTTTATTGGGCGCTACGATGGTCTATCAAATGGCGTCTGGTTCTTCACATGCTGCTTTGCGCGCGATTCATAGCCAATTGCTACTAAAAATTAGCTACTAAAATTACATTAATTGCTACAAAAGCTACTTAATACACTTTCTAAGGCTGCATCGAACGGTAACGTTGTGTCCGCTGCCATGTTGGATTAACACGCTACAAGCTTCGGTGTCGCGCATAGACGTCTTCATCGTCTTGCTGCCCCCCGTTCTGTGATTGGTTCCCTAACTCAGGGGAAAATAAGGGCGGTGGTTTCCAAGCTGTCTTTGCAGTGAGAATGAAATCGCGCGCAAAGCAGCATGGGAATTCCCAGGCTAATAAGAATCGGGGCATAGCAGTGAAAAAGACTTTAAACCTCAACCTCATATAGCCAGAGAATGTGAGCGTTCATTGTATTTAGAGGATTCAAATATTCAGGAGTTAATTTTTTTTAAGTGTAAAACAGTGTAGTGAAGGGCAGTTCACGGATGAGGGCAAAGTGGGTTTGCATTCTTTAATATATCCATGTTTTGGAGACATTCATTTTGGAGGCTTTTTCCCCTCTTAGATAAATAAAAGTAGGCTATCACGCTTTCGGAGGAAATTGGTATCCAAAATTAAACTGTTGTGATACAACTGCACACAATCATAATATCAAAAGCAACGTAAAAGTTTTTATGTAAAGGTTGCATTTTTCAGAGCTACAAATACATGTGATTAGCATCCTGGGATAAGCACTGGATTGTTGTTTGCTGTGTTTTGCCAAATTATGATGTCAATATACTTGATATAGATGTGCTTTATGTGTGTGGATATTGAACAACAATAAATTATCATAGCCATTACAATTTGAGCAAATTTTAGCTTTCAAATGTCTAGCTAGACTCAAGTCTAAAAACCATAAAATCTCCAGTAAGTCAAGCCACACAGCAGAGGAGTCTAATCAAGTCACAAGTACAAACTCTAGTCTGAGGCCATGTCCACATGTATATGGGTATTTTAATGTATGTTCTCTGCGTTTTGGCCACGCGTCCACACCAAATCGGCATTTCAGTTCAATGAAAACAAAGCTTTTCAAAAACTGGATATTTTTAAAAACTGTGTTTTCAGTGTAATCGTATCTACGAATGTTGAACATGTTTTCAGACATACCATTTCAGATATATGTATGTGGGGAGGAGGTCCGAGTCCCAAGTCCTTAGCTCTGCCTAGTTGCTAATGAATGTCTATTAGGAGAAGAAAAACTGATATCCCAACAAAAATATAGAGAGCAAGAGAGAGTGATCTACTAGTTAGTACAAGCCATCAATAGTTTTTACACATCCGTATTTGCAATGTGTATACATGGTTTATTATAACCCTGCATGGCAGAGAGAACTTAACCCATAATGGTTTGTGTTTATATGTATGTATACGTCATATAATGTATTTATATACTGTGTGTGTGCGTGTGTGTATGGGAAACCATGCAGATGGACGGTTGTGTAGTTTATATCTCATCATACCCTTTTCAAATGGTTGTCAACTTTTTTTGAGTCTCTCTCTCTTAGATGGCAGTTCCATAAAGTGTGTCCCCCACAGTAAAAGTGAGAGTGCAAGAGAGAAAATCTCAGAAAAAAAAAAAATCTCCTTTATCTTCTTCCCTAGTGTGTGGATCCGGACTTCACTTCCACTGACAACCACAGAACCCACAGCAGTCACTACTGATACAACACAGGAGACACCAGTCCACACTCGGCCATGGAATAAATAAATAGAAAACACGGCAGTCACAAACAAGTCCTCCATGGTACCACACCACCTGCAAGAGATGGAAAAAGAAAGACAAAATAAAATATATGTTGGTATTGTGTATTTAGGGGCACTGTGTGTACAAATGATACATACTAGTCAATGAATCCCCTAATTCAAATAAAACCTTAACCTAATCTAGTTATTCGTACAGGATACTACATGACACAAAAAAAAAGTGTAGATATTGGATTTGTGTCCTTAATGGAGAGCACCAATAGAAGCTTAAAGATGAACTGAACTGAAATAATCAACATTGATAACTTGTTAGTTATGACCATAATAAAAAAAAACACAAAAATTGTGTTTATTAGTATTAGAACGCCACCATTTTCGGTGACGTCACCGGCATGGTAGGACCATAGGTCATTGGAAGTTCTGTAGGCAGAAGCTGCAGACACGCGAACGTCTTTTACTGTGTATGGCGGAAAATAGCGATTTTCACAAAGCAGGTTATGCGTTTGAGCCTGTGAGGGACATACCTATAGTGTCTGACTACCAAACAAAGCGGTGTAGCACTGTCAGTTGAGCTATTACGGCAAGACATGTTAGATGCACTTTGAGAGATACACCCCCGGATGAGCATAGATGTGAGGCGGATTCACGTGTCACGGTTTACTTTATGTGGATGTTGGAGGTTTACTTTCTGGTGGATGTTGATGGATATTGCACAGATGGATATGCACAGATCTTATTATGGAACTATTTCCTCGAGTTGAACTCCCTCTGCATCAGCAATCTGCTAGTCGGCGAACTTCATGGTGAGTAGACATTTGTGGAACTTTCTGTTTACAGACCCACCGTGGTTTAATTAGCAGCTAAGAAACATAGATCTGTGATATCGTCGGAGTCATAGTTTATACACTTCATGGTCGGAGTGCTAGTTTGTGGAGATTGACACGAGAGTACATGTTCCAAATGTTTAGTTGCTAACCGTTGCCCTAGGTTGGATCGTGTGGTCGCTAATTTGGTTTTGGACTCGCACAACAACTTGCCGCACAACCCGTATCACTCTCAGTTTGTCGGATGCTGTAAGCCTACACTGGTTGAGGATTTATTTGTGCGTGTATGTGAATAAGTTAGTGTTTTGTGTATGTGACCGGAACATCCAGCGCTGTGCCTAGTAGACCAAGTGTAGCTACTAGCTAGCATGCTGGATAGCAGCTAAACATCCCGCTCTGTCCTCTGCCAGAAGGGTTCGTTTCAGCGCCCTGTCTCTGCGACAGATAGCATCGGTGGTGTTGCTTCCAATAGTTGGTCTATCGGTCTGCCCTGTACTATAGCTTGAAAAGTCAAATATGGACGGAATTGCCTCAGGAAATTGCCTCACTATTGTTATTCTGTGGATTTTTCTTTTTCTTATTATTATTCCTCTTCCGGATGAATTTCGATTCGCTACTAGTCCTACAACTCGGAAAGTTGTAGGACAAATGATATATCAAAACGTGCATCTTCATCGGGATCGATTCATTACTGCAGCCAGGGGCAATACAGTATGATCCCCCTCAACCTCGTTGTTTGCTTTTCCGTAGCCATTTCAGTTAGCTTCAGGCTCATTACCTGCTATGGCTGCTAGTTAGCCACAGAGTAGCTTACCATTCCAGTGACGTAGCTGATTGTTGAAATCCACAATGGCGGCGCCCATGTAACAAAAACAACACTTTCAACATACAATGTTATTCTATGTTGAAAGTTCAGCCATTTTAGTTATTGTACCAATGAGAAGGCAGACAATACATGTTATATCAACTCAACTTAAAATTTCAGTTCAGTTCATCTTTAAGGACTGGCTTTGGAAAGCAAAGTTGAATTTTCTGGGTTTTTATAGCCAATAGTAATTAGAAAATATGATAAGCATATACGTAAGATGAGTGCAAAGCTGAAAAGCCCCCCACATTCACAGAAAAACCTTGTTCAGAGACTCTTGCAACCCTGTACTCTCTGTGAGGGGTGGCTCCAGTGGTGCTCTCTCTGGGGCTGAAGTAGGACCTGTCTGCACTACATTATATTTGTCTCTTTCTTAGCTAGAAATCAACCTTTAAAAGTGTCGTGTCAGTAAATCCCCTGTTCCTGCTCAAAATCGAACACTATGAGACTATATCTTGACACATGCCAGTGTCTAAGCTTAAAGGAAACCACTGGAGCTGTAATCCACAAAAGTGGGCAATGCAGTTCTTTGGTACAATAGTGCCACATCAATGTTTTTCCTCTATTTGTCTTTGCCAATAACAGACTCGCTCTTTTGCTAATTTCTTATTGTGTCCAAACAAGTGCTCACACACAACTCAATTCTCACAATAATTTTCATTGAGCGGGACTTCATTTGACACAATAGCAAACAGCCAATTATCAAACAAAAGTTAAAGAAACATGTTTTCTTTAAAACATGTCGGGATCAAAATGATCAGAAAATGGTCCAGTTTTAAAATTCACAAGTTTTCATTTAACCCCCTCTTGGATGCGGCCATTAACATCAACCACTGCCCAGACTAAGCTCCACAGACCGCATACTTTGTGGCATTTTTTTTAGACAAGTGACAAATCTGAGAAGCTTACTTTCTCTTGGACATGGCCATCAAAAGTGAGAAGTCCAACATATAACCTAACCTAACCTGCAGAAGTGTAATTGAATGCCAATGGAAACTCAATTCAAATCACACAAACACACACTTTTCCCATTACAAAGAATCAATAACAACGTCAAATGAGTCTTTCTATTGAAGAGTCAAAGCTTCAAGGTCAACCCCAGAAAAGTTTCAAACATGGAAGTAGATGCTTACATTGTAGCCTTTCAAATTATGCAGGAAACAGGCACAGCTTTTTCTGCTTTGGCACACAATGGAAAGAGGAATATTGCTCTTTAATCGTAATGGTTTGCCTTTCATTTATTTGGAAAGGAAAAAACTGTAAGCAGTTCCTATTGAGCAATGGTCTAAACTCTATAGAAAATTAACACTCATCAAAATATAATTGTGCAGATCAAGTTTCCTTAAGCATTATACCATCTATAATTAAAATGGACTCCTATGATCTTTAGTGCAATACAAAAGTTGTTCAGGAAAAAAATCTGTCACCTTTCTGTCAAGTCGGGCATGGCATCAAATGGCCATGGCTTGATACAAAAATGACCACAATTCTAGATTGAATGTTTAATTTGATCAGGATTAACATTGGGAGTGTTTGGGTCAAACTTTGTAACTCTGTGCTCTATTAAGATGAAGTCCACTGACCAACTAACATGGCCGCCAGAAACCCAAATTGGTCCAATTATATTTAAGGAGCCAAAGGGTGGTGTTAACTGAAGTCAATCATCATCAAATTTGTTGTAGTGAAAAGCAAATGGTGGCAGATGGGGCAAATGGTGTATCCAGATGGGGCCATAAGGGGCACTTTATCAATTGACAAAAAACTTCAAGTTTGGACGGTCATACTTGACCCATATTTCCATCACCAGACCCAAGCTGAGGCTATTCCAAAATTATCAACAGTTTAAAAACATGGAAGGTTGTAATGGTCATTATAAGGCTTGGTCCCCGATAAGTCCACCTGCATATCAAACACTCTTTCCAGCCTCACCTTCCCTGCAAATCCAACCCCCATGGACCTCGTCAACATCTACAACAGCACACTGTCTTCATCCCTCAACAAACTGGCCCCCCTGAAAACCAAAACTGTCACCTTCACTCACTCGGCTCCCTGGTTCACCCCGGAACTTCACAAACTTAAAAAAACAACTGCGGCAACTAGAACGACTCCACAAGAAAACCGGTCTCACAGTACACGCCCTCGCATACGAAGAGCACACAAACCTCTACAAATCAGCACTAAACAACGCACGTTCTGTCTACTACTCTGGCATCATTCACTCTGGATACTCCAACCCACATACCCTGTTTTCCACCATAAATAAACTCCTCAAACCCCACGACAATATTTCATCCTCATCCGCTTCATTCTCTACATGTTCCCACTTGGTCACATCATCTGCTGCCACGGACTTCACTTCCACTGCTATGCCGACGACAATCAACTCTACATCACCAACAAAACTATCACTCCTGCTATTCTCTCCACCCTCACCAACTGCCTTACTGACATAAAAACCTGGATGAACCACAACTTCCTCAAACTCACTCAGCAATAAAACTGAAATTATAATCTTCGGCCCAAAATCCAGCATCCCCACCTCCCAGAACTTCTCACTCTGCATCAATGGTCACTCTGTCACTCCCTCCCCCCTGGTCAGAAACCTTGGAATCTACATGGACCCCGCACTCTCCTTCAAGTCCCACATAAACCACGTCACCAAAACATCCTTCTTCCACCTCCGGAACATAGCACGCCTTCGACCGACTCTCACCTTCTCAGCCGCTGAAACACTAATTCATGCCTTCATCACCTCCAGACTCGAAAACTGCAATAGCATCCTGTATGGTCTCCCCTCCGCTGTTCTTCAAAAACTGCAATATGTTCAAAACTCCGCTGCCGAGTGCTCACCCACACCTCCTCCAAAGAACACATCACGCCCATCCTCCGTCAGCTACACTGGCTTCCCGTAAAACAGCGCATACATTTCAAGATCCTCCTCACCACCTACAAAGCCCTAAACAACCTTGCCCCTTTATACCTGACAGACCTATTCCATCGCCCCAGTCACCCCCACCGAACACGCTCCGCTGATGCCAACACCCTCACACCCATCACCAGGACCAAATACCACACCATAGGGGACAGAGCCCCTACCCTCTGGAACTCCTTCCCCCTGGCCGACCGTAACTCTGATTCACTGCTGTCTTTCAAAAGTCATCTCAAAACCCATCTCTTCAACACCACTTACAACACCTGACGAATCATTTTCCACCATCTCTCTTTCTTATTTTCTTTTTTGTTGTTGTTTTTGTTTTGTGTTTTTGTAAAGCGTATACCGAACAACGTATTTTGTATTATTATTATTATTATTATTAAGTACCCTATTATAATTGTTAGTTGTATTACTATTATTATGGCCCAAGCACAGTGTACATGGCACCCTAGCGTAATTGTTCATTTTATTATTATTATTAGGGGGCCAAGTACAGTCTGTGAGGCATCCTATTGTAATTGCTACTTTCATTATTAGGGGTTAATTGTCATTTTTTAGGTGGACAAGTATAGTGTGCAAGGCACCTAATTGTTACTTTTATTCGGGGGTCAAACACTGTGAGCGGGCATTAGCATTATTGTATTCGTTTGTTTTATGAGGTATGCATGTATCTGTGGATACCTATTATTATTATTGGAATTATTATTTTCTTTTTTAGGTGCTTATATCTCAGCGGTGGACTGGTAGAAAGTTGAACAGTTTCTCCACCATGTACGTATCCCAGAAGTGCAGGTCTCCAAAAAAGTGTGACCATTTCGCACATAAGGGACACTATAATTCATGGCCGAAGTCAAAGAGCCAGGTTCTTATTTAGGTTTCTCAAACAATTTCTGAAATGATTTAAAATGCTGAAATAATTTTGCAATATTGAATCAATCACAATTCCACTTGAATATGACAGGGCCCTGAAACTATGTTGGCATATACTGTAGAGGCTATCACCCTGAAGAAGTGCTAATAATCAGTTCCACTTCAGAAGGTGACTGGGAACTGGGAACTTGCTATGCACAAAGAAGACACCTCCCTTAACATGCATATTAAGTTTGTGTTGATATCCCATTCCAAAATCACACATAAACGCCATCTAATATTAAATCAGTGTGTGTGTCTATGTGTCTTTGTGTGTGTGTGTGTGTGTGTGTGTGTGTGTGTGTGTGTGTGTGTGTGTGTGTGTGTGTGCGTGTGTGTGTGTGTGGATGTCTGTCTTTGTGTGTGTTTGGGTGTATGTGTCTGTGTTTGTATTATTAGAATAAAAAAATACCCAGTACAACAGGACAAAGACCTTTCTGTATGAGGCATAGTTGCATCTAGGAGTAATGAGGTGCTCCTGTGAATCGCTCGGAAATGTGGTCACTGGGGTCAGTATCTAAATGCATACGTACATACCAATTTATTTTATTTATTTGTATTTATTAATTAATTAAATTTCTTTGGATTGTGATCCAACAGTGTTTTGATGCTCATAATGATGAGCATGAAAACACTGGGGTGCTTGATGTTTCCGAAGATCTGTGTTTCTTACCTGAGTGATGGCACACACAATCACACATCCTTCAAGGCCAGAGAATGAAGGCAAGAGAGAAGAACAAGAAAAGAAAGAGGAACTGGGGACGAGCAAGATGAAGACAGACAAGACAGGGAGAAAGCAGAAGACAGAGATACAGAGAAAGAAAGATGGATGAGAGAGAAACATAAAGGGAATAAGTGAAAAAAAGACAAAGTCAGCAATAAAGAGATATACATATGTGTGTGCGTGTATGTGAGTAAAGGAAATAAGTTAGTTTGAAATGTCATTTACAGCATAGAGGGGAATCCGATCTGAGAAATTTGAGACATTTTGAAGTGTTGAAGGGCAATTTTCCTGTTTGTCTCAAAAAGTATTGAGATTGTAACATGGGGGTGCATTGTAGTGACAAAGTAGATCTGTAGTAGGGCTGAAAGATATGATTGACATTATTTATGTTAATTTATTAATTGATATTAATTGGTTATTGATAATATTAATAACCAATTCTAGGATTGAACACCTCATCAATATTAAATGCCATATGTCACATATATGTAATATATGTAATATATATATATAATATATGTAATATATATTATTGTAATATATATATGTAATATATATATTTTAAAAAAACATACATACATCTAAAAAGACTAAAAAAGGGTTTTAAAGTATACTTGACACACTTTCCATTTTATGTTAAAAAAGGTATCCAAAATGAGTTACCAGCTATAAAATAGCAGTCGAATTTGAAAGATCAATAATTGATTATGATAATAGTAACTAGAAAATGCATTTCCTGCAGAAAATGTGGTGAATGCTGTAGTTTAAAATGAGGTTAAACATATGTTAAACATAGCTTTATGGTTTAAGTATACGTACACATTATATATTGTATATAAAAGTTGAATAGCTGAACCCAAGTGAAAAGACTTTAATAGAGTTCCAAAGTTTAAAGGCTGAACAGCATAACTGTAACAATGTAAACAAACCGTTTTAAAAATGGCAAGTAGTTGAATGTAAATATGAAGTATAGGTGTTAAAACAAATAACCAAACTAAATATCATGGAGTTTGAACAAAGTTGAGTTTGAATGAGTGTAACAACAAGTTTGAATGTAAGTGTAATTATGTATAACAGGTTTAAAACTGAACTGAAAGCTGAACTAAATGTGAGAAAGTTATGATGAAGTGTAAGTTTCCAGCCTACCCCGACTAACCATAATGCTGTCTTTACTTTAGTTGCTGTGACCATCACTGGATGCCACCCCACCTGACCGCGACCAGCTCACTCACCAGTACCTCTACACCACCATGGACAACTCTAATTTTCTATTTTCTACGAATCTAACAATATGCTGTCGTTGTGGCACCCATTGCACTACTAACCTTCCCTAGAAGGAGGGATCCCTCTTTCTGCGTTCCTTCACAATACTTTTTCCCTGATGACTAAATTAGCTTTTCCTTTGCTTTTTGGGGTGCTTTGGGGCATGTTCTGAACACCTTTGAGACAGTAACTGTGATTAATGGATATAGAAATAGCATTGACTTGACTTAAATCTTAAGTGTACAATACACAAAGAGCCACAGCACCAACACAGCACCAACTAACAACTACTTGTTGTGGTGCATAATCAGTGTTTGTTGGTCTGTTGAAGCATTGGATTTATTCATTAAATTTAGCAATTGTGTAGAGGTATCAGTGCTGATGTGTTAGTTATCACTGTTGGATAAAAAGTTTAAGAGCTTTAAAAATATAGAATAGCTTAACTAAAGTAATTTCATTACCATTTAGCTCCCACCATAAACAGACAACCAGCTATGTATGTAAAAGCTAGCCTAAACCATAGACTTGTTCTCAAAAACAATAACTCAGACCTTCATAAGTTAGACAGGATCATGCTCAATTGAAGTAGAGTAATGCGTGGATGTCCAATATCAAGGGAGATTCTAGGTTCTGACTTTTGGGGGGGGGCTCAGCCCCCAGGAACTTAAAAAAAACTGGATATTGGGGATTTTGAATATGTGATTTTCTGCATTCTGCTGCATTTAAAGGTGACCTGGTGGATATCCTAAATTTATTCTGATGGGGGGTAAATCTATCTATGTATCTATCAATCCAACACATTGTATATTTTTTAACAGTCTAGATCTTAGAATATAAGATTTAAGGACGAAACGATCAGGTTGGCTAAGGCAAGTTTTGGCCTTGAGCCCACCCAAAAAAGATCTAGCTTCGCCAATGTCCAATATTATATATGACTGTTCCTCCAAGTACGCAAGTTTAAAATTGGTATAAAAGACAAGACTGTTGTGTAAAGAAAGGTGAGAGTCTCAATTGGGACCCATTGTAATATTGTAATCTATACAGAGGAAATATATATATATATATTTCCAATTGATAAATAATTTTAACACGAGTCAAAAAACTACCGGAACAGTTTAAGCTTTACATTGTGTTGCTCGGTTAAATATTGACAGAGGAAGGCTGTGTGCAATGTTTATCTTTTGCTAAAGCCACCCTAGGCTAGAGCGGAGTAACATCATTATGTCCTAAGCAGTGTGGCTTCACCACCCTCCATTCAAATATATAATATTTTAAAAGTTTTCTTTTTTTTTACTTACAATGTATACAAACATATTTTTGTCAGAAAAGTTTGAGCCATTGATTCCAATGAAATATCAATAGCTAAAAGATTGTTGGAGGAGTAGTCTACCAAAGTATTGGGAGCAACAAAAGAATAAAACCTAAGAAAAACAATAATTGAGTGCCGCTTCATAGCACTCACCTAATAAGAAAGCATAACAAAAACAATAATTGAGCGCTTCCAAGCAGAACTCACCTAACTATTTAAGAGCTGTAAACAATCATTATTATGCATATTCAAAATAATGACAGATTAAAACACCCCAAAAAATTGAACATTTCACCCAACGTACTGGCAACTTGCCTTCAAACCAAAGGCACAATGGTTGTGCCTGGCACTCGCTGAGGGCTAATGAGGAAATATGTGTCTATGATGAATATACTATTTATCAACGTCTTTTGTGATGTGTTTATCACACATATTCATATTGGGATGATGATAAAAATATGATGTAACGGTCAGCCATAACATGTAATAGTGATACAAATGGTCAGATTTTTGACATATGTAAGGACAAATAAGAGGTGTTATTTACCTTTTCCTCTAAATCTTTTATCTGTCTTCTCTGGATGTCTGTCTTGTCTTCCAGGTCACGGATTCTCTGTTCGGTAAATTCACAGAATGTCAAAACAATGTATCTATTGTACACACACACACAACACACTTTGGACCAGACATTCCAACCTATTGATTTGTGTAAATGGACACGATTTTCCCTTTTTTTCATGACACTCAGCACGACTTAAAACCCTAACCTTAACCCTAACCCAAACCCATAACCCTTAACAATTATATCGTAGGGTTAGGATATCATGAAAAAAACAAACAAACAATTACAATTAATTAATTAATTAATTATTTTCTAACAGTTAAAACTGTTAGAAAATTTGCACACAAACTAAGACAATGACACACTTGTATACACATCATAGAACCATACACACAGATCTACATCAACTCTTTTTCTTGCCCCCACCTGGTGCGCCTGGTGCAGCAGCTCCATCCTCTCCTGGAGGATCTGGCAGTCGTACTCGCGACTCTTCCTTAGCATCTGCCTCCTCAACTTCTCCACTGCCGTGCGCAGCTCGTCCTTCTGCAGCTCGTCCAACGGCTCCCCATACTTAATCACCTTGGGGGAATCCAATTGACAGGCCATATTTTATTTTGAATAATTTAATAATCACAATCCAAGATGAATCTTGCTGCTGCTGAAGATGAAGCTTAAATTGGGGCATCAATATATACAGTATATATATATATATATATATATATATATATATATATATATATATATATCGGTATATATATTTGATGGCTTACTTGTCTGTCTACCTACACTGCACTTTACATTGTGTATGAGTGGAGTCTTCAACATAGATAGGCAGACCTCCTGCTAAAGCTATTGTGCTGGTCACATTTTTTGGGGGAGTAGCTTTGGGAGGGGGGGCTGAAGGATGGGGTGGGATTTTTTTCAGTTGGATACTTTGAAACCATTTTTGGCTGGCTAGATCTGGTTTCTCCAAATTGCCTACCTTTAACATATTTGCTCTTAACAGTGTATCTTCAAAATCCATTCAGTAACCATTTAAACACTTGCATGTTTATTTCAAGAGCTTTTCTGTGATAGCAAATAATAAGGAAATTATAAAACAAAACTATGCAGAATCAAATATCAAGGGTCTCCTCATCAGAACCCAACATTCTTTTTCGAACAACATTAACTATGTGTTTTGTTTTTGTTTTGATTTCGTCAGAATTTAGCTGCTGAAAATGACACGGTGTAGTAAAATCCAGGAGCACACAAAAATATGCTGCTGTAGAAAAAAAAAACGGACAGCTATATGTTTACCATTGGCAAGTCATCCACATGTCATTGTAATTGAAATATTATTAATCTATACATTGGCTGTTGGCTATTGGAAGTGGAGCAATTGAGAAATTGAGAAGTCTTGATCATCATGGAAGCTTGATTGGAAAATTGATTTGTAGTTTTACTTCTGATTTGTGAACTTGGTATTGTTATTTTTAATCACAGGAAAGATGTAAAAATCAGTGAATCAGATCACAAATATGTAACGTGATTCTCACACATGTAAATTAATTTAAGAATAAATGCACAAACAACCACAAACTTCAACTATTCAATGTTAACAAATAAAATCAGATTGTAATGGTGTCATTTGTGTTTGAATACATTCCAACTTAAGTTTGATAAAAGTGTGGACACAACTCATTGATTGCAACTCTACGAATACACTTCTGCAAGTATCGAACCTGCAATTACTTTTGGCACTTTTGTCTGTCGAGGAATCATTGAAAGAATATGTAAATAAAACTAAATAATCCTACTCATAGATCGGCCAGTTCATCCACACGAAGAGTGGGTGGTGTTTCGCATCCGGTGAAAGCACTCCAGAAGCACTATGGGAATGTCTGCAGATGTAATGTCGGTTTACGTTCGCTTTGGACCTGTATAATCTGTGTTCAACCTTACCAACAGTCACCAGTGATAACCATCTTTGTATTTACTATTTAACATGCAAAAATTGATTGCTCACTGAAGTTGGAAAAGTTAAATATATATGGCTGATTTCCACATGTATTTTATTTTTTATTGCAAGCAAAAATAAGAACAAAATATTGATAGTGTTGTAGAAAAATGTATCCTAAAAATATCCAAAATGATGGTCTTCTACTACTTGCTGATTCACTTTCTGGTTGATTTAAAAGGCTTTTGTATAGATGTAACTAGCTGGAGCTTCCTTCCTCTCCAATAGAAAAGTGATGTGATAGTTATATTTTGTATTGGCACAATACAAGTCTGATACTGTGGGCATGTCAATCACCTGACTACTTTATTGTGTTCTTTGTAATGCAGACATGTCCACTTTGTATCAGGCCAAAATCCATTGACTGCCCAGGATGAGAAAATTTCCCTTGGAATCATGCAAATAATTTTTATCATCATGTACACCAGTTCCTAAAAAGACACTTGGTAACTACTGCCGGTGTGTCATGATCAGGCTCCAACGTGAAGTGTCTGACAAGAAAATACTTCTTTCTTAATGTTTTGGTTGTTGCTGTTTTTCATTGCAATATTTATTTATATATTTTAAATGAATACATTCCATATTGTATTATATTGAAGTGATTAAACTATGTTTTTCTGTATGGCAAAGGTGATCTGTGATTATCTAAAAATGTTATGAATATATACAGTTGGCTCATACATAGCACATAAACAGTAGTTGCATGCAAAATCAATAAGTAACTACAAACATATCACTATCACAGACCTATTGGCCTACCTAAAAAATAGGCGACGTTTAATTTAAACATTATTTACATTTAGGAAATAACATGTAAATTAAATCCCTCTGTTAACATATTACATAACATAGATAGTATACAAGATTATGTTCAAAAGGAGCGTTTATGTTTCTCTCCCATAATCGTTTCAGCCGGTACTGTAGTGACACAAGCGATTTTACTTCTTCAGATTTTAATATATGTAATACATGGGCTAAACTAAACTCAATATAGTTGGCATCCGTTATCATATGTTTCTTGGTCTTCTTCATTTTGACAGTTTCTATGATTAGTTTTGATACTAAAAGGACTAAATCAAAGGAGAAAGCTATGGACCGGAAGTGAACAAACATGAAGAATATATCCAAAATAATTAAGTCACACTTTTTGGAATAGTTACAATAACTTAACATATGTAGTCGACTCAAGATGGTTTGGTTAAAGACATCCCTCTTGCTCAATTTAGCAAAGATGAAAGCTGCTAGTTTTGGGAAAAATAAATAGATACAAGAAATAGTACAGTGCTTTCAGCAAATATACTGTACATCGCCACAAACTGTTGAAGCGGGTGAACCAATCTATGAGTAGAATTCTAGTTATTTGGAGGTTCTTGTCACGATTGCTCAATAAGAAATTTGTGCCAAAAGCATTTGCAGAGAATCGCAGATTTGACACTGGCAGAAGCAGATTGCATTGCATGATCACAGACTGTTTGTTTTTGTACAGTGCAATTTTGTGGTTGTTTGTGTATTCATTGTTAAATTAATTTACACATGTGAGAATCACTTTGGATTTGCAAACCGATTCACAGACATACATATCTTATCTGCAAATTGAAGAAATACCAAACTACAAATTCACAAATCTGAAGAACAACTACAATAAGTTTTTCACTTACAAAAATCTTAACTACACTGAGAAATAGTGAAATAATGAAATAAGATTTCACTGCCAAAATGCATGTGTATGTTTATGTGTATATTGGGGGTGGAACTGTTCACAAAATCCACAGTTTGGTTCGATTCACGGTTTTGTGGTCACGGTTTTCGGTTCCGTTCGGTATTTTTGATTGTCATGTTAATTGACTCAACAACTTTCTTATCGCCGTCATCGTAGGTCCCATACAGCAGACCTAGGCCATCCTTACAATTATTTCTGTTGGCCGTAACCTGACCGACCCTGTCAATTTAGGACCGACCCAAATATTTATTTGTTTTCCCTTTTAGTCTGACTGATTTGTCGGTTAAAAACTTAAACTTCTGGCTCTTTCCCACTCGCCATACCCACACAATTCTCTACAAGTGACCCAATACTCTATTTCTATCTGCTACACCCGGCTACACTGCTTCGCTTCTTCTTGTTGTTTACTACTGGTGGTTGGCTTTAGGCGCACTACCGCCACCTTCTGCTCTGGAATGTACACGCTTCGCCTATGAGAAAAAGGAGCAGCGCATGAACCGAACGCAACACACACAAATCGATTGTATATGTATGTGTATATGTGTATATGCACAGTATATATGGCATAATGCACACTGACCGTAGGTCAAGTGTGTCAGGAGTTACACTTGCTGTTGTGCCTATGGTGGCACTACAGCAAAACATGCAAAATATTCACCTATTTTCTATAAAGAACCTTTGTTTCTTTAAGTACATCAAGTTTAGTCATAATTGCCTGAAATGAAACACAGTTTTTGGCCCCTTAAATGGGATTGAACTAATTTGGGCCTCTGGTTGTCATGTTTTGTGAGGATATTTACGAATGACATATGTGACCAATGTTTTATGACAATAGGTCAAAGACATCAGGAAATAATGCCTATGTTGATGCCACACTCTGATTGAGAAAACGCTGATGTGACCTTGTTCGGGAATTTTTTCCTGAAAGACTTTTATATTGGACTCAAGATCATCAATCTTGCTGTTGACATTAGCATTAAGTCTATGCATTTTTAACCGCACCTTTTCCATGCAGGCATTTTAAGTGTAAAAACTACTTTCTTTAGATATTGGTTCATAGATGGTTTGTACCATATTTTCATCTAAACTTGTGAAATGAACTCCATGTAAATCCTTTGAAAATATACTTACATCTAAATCTACACACTTACAGACAGTATAAGTAATGTTTTTGATTAGTTTGATTGGTTACTTTTGGTTGGAATTCACTGCCGAAATGCATACAGTGTGGACAGCCATGCTGGTTAACATGGGCACTGGTACAATATATTGTACCATATTTACAAACAAAATGCCAATACTTACTGCCGCTATCAATGCATAACACAAGTAATGGTCTTACACCAAATTAAACATCAAACATAAATTTGTCTACATATCTTACTTTATATAAAACCATATGTTATCATCATAGCTTGTAATAACCTTGTCTTGCTGCAGGGCATTGTAGAGTGTGGCTTCTAACTCCTGGATTTGCTGTTAAAGGAAAAATACATTGATGATGCTTTTACTTGTTCATAGGTGATTACAATACATAAACACAGCATCTCAGCACACATGCACACACACACACACACACACACACACAGGGCTGCACAACATGAATGAGTTGAATATTGTTATGACTGAAAGTGCACAGTTCATCAATGTATGTATTTTATAATATTATAATATTACTATTATACTATTTTTGCCTCAGGGATCATTAAAGTATGTCTGTCTGTCTGTCTGTCTGTTTGTCTATTATTAACATTGTCAACCAAATTTAAAAATGAACACAGAAAAAACACCCAATGAATACACTGATTACAGTTTAAGAAAAACATGTTAAAGGTACAATATTTAACATTGAGATTATGTGTAACACACACATGTGTATATGGGTAACACAGTCCAAATTCACAAATTGGAGTTATCTCTATAGGCCCCCTCCTCCCCAGACTCGAAGTTCATGCGGGTTGCAAGGTTGAGGACACTGAACAAACAACAGAACAAGAAGAGCCGAGGGCAACAAGTTGATCAGCACATTGTAATGTGGCATCCGTCATGAAATCCTTCTGGGCTCAAAGAGGTCTCCATCATTTAAATGCAACTGTATATGTGTTTTAGCACGGCTCTGGTTATGGAGCTTTTTTGACAGAGGACACAGATTTTTAGGTCAGATAGAATCTACTATAATCTCAGTCGATTGTTTGTTTTCCTGGTTCCATGGTTGCAGCACAATACGTTTGTGTTCCAATCCCGCACGCACCGTACTACCGCGTGTAGCCCAGCACCCGCTCTGTGAATGGGGTGTTGGCTGCGACATTCACGCAGTAAAACCGGGCAAAAGTGGAGGGGGTAGACCACGAGGCCGCCGTACAGATCTCGGATGGGGGGCACCTCGCCACCAAGCCCATGAGGTAGCGAGGTGCTCGCACCCCTGTCGGGGCTGGCCTGCCTGCTTGTGCGTATGCCTCCTGGATCGTGTCCACCACCCAAGGGGAAAGCCTAGCCTTAGAGACTGGTTGCCCGAGGCAGTTACGTCTATAACAGACGAAGAGCTGGTCTGTCAATCTGTGGTCCTCTGTCCGCCCAATGTACGTCCTCAGAGCCCTAACAGGGAACAATGGAGACTGCCCGCTCAACCCCGTCTCACCGCCCTGCGGAGGGTTGAAAGTGTGCAGCTCAAAGGACTGACTGGCTAGGGACTCTGACCAGACCTTAGGGTGAAAAGCAGGGTTCGGCTGCAGCACCACCCCAGCATCGTCGGGCAGGAAGCAGCAACACTCCTCATGCACAGACAGGGCAGGCAGCTCCCCTATTCTCTTAGCTGTCACGATTGTCAGCAAAAATTACGTCTTGAGTGAAAGTCATTGCAGCCCCACCGTTTCCAGGGGCTCAAATGGGTCGTGCCGCAAGGCCGCCAGCACCACCTCTAGATCCCAAGGGGGGGCTGGAGGCCTACCCCGCTGGGGATGAACCCTACGAGCCCCCTTAAGAAAATGATTAATAAGGTCACAACAACCTTCTGTCAATTTTCGAGGCCCCACGCGGGCCGCCTTTATGGCTGCCACCATACCCCTCAAAGTTGTAGGAGACTTGCCTGCCTCCAACATTTCCTGGAGGAGCTGGAGGAGCCGTCTCGCATTGCACCACACCTGGAACGCTTCCTATCGGTACACATATGCCGTCCTGGTCGCTGGGGCCCGGGCTCCCTGCAAAGTATCGACCACCGATGGGGCCAACCCCAGTCCCCGGGGGAAGGGATGGAAGTGCGTCCCGTGGGCTTGAGACAAGAGGTCCCACCGCCCCGGGAGCTCCCAAGGTTGACCTTGCAGAAGGGGTGCAATTGCCGAGAACCACGTCATCTGGGGCCAATTGGAGGCCACCAGGATAAGGCTCACCTCTTCGACCTGGACTCTCTAAAGGAGTGGGTGTAGGAGGACTGGAGGAGGCCCTGCGGCCACCGATGTGCCATTGCGTCTGTGCCCAGGGGGGATCGTCCCTCCCCATGGAGAAGAGAGGACAATGCATTGTTTCCCTCGAAGCGAACATGATCGGCTACGGCGGTACCGAACCGGCTCCAAATTTCTTGCACCACCTGAGGGTGCAGCCTCCATTCTCCTGTGAGGGGTCCCCCTCTGGAGAGTTGATCCGCCGCAACGTTGGTCAGACCTGGCACATACATTGCCCTCAAGGACTCGAATCGGGGTTGCGCCCACACCCACATCGTCCGCGCCAGTCTGCAGAGGTGAGGGGAGCCCAAGCCCCACTGCCTGTTGACATACGCCGCAGCCACCATGCTGTCTGTCCTCAGCAGGACATGATGGTTCCTCAGAACTGACCGGAATTGTAGAAGAGCCAGATATATCGCTCTGAGCTCCAGGAGGTTGATGTGCTAAGATAAGATAAGATAAGATAAGATATTCCTTTATTAATCCCCCTTAGGAGAAATTCACAGTGACCAGCAGTACAGGGGATAGATGTGCAGTAAGAGCCTGTCTAAGTCAATACACAATAAACAATAAACAATAAATTAGATTAAATACGAGCTCTTAAGTCAGGTCGGTGACGAGTGAGAACCTGTATGCATACTAGTGTCCTTGATAGCTGTTTATGGTGCAAAATGCAAAGTAGATAGATAGTGCAAATATGCGGAAAGTGCAAGGTGCAAGATGTGCAAATTTATACAGGTATTCCAGGTACAACATATGAATAGACCTGGAATAACAACGGCTAGGACACAGTGCTGCGTCAACCACGGCCCGTGCCAATGGCCACTGACGCCTACACCCTCGTGGACCACTCCCCAGCCTGTCAGGGAGAAGTCGGTGGACACCACCTGGTGGCGCAGTACTGCCCATCCATCCATCCATTCTCTTCCACTTATCCGGAGTCGGGTCGCGGGGGCAGCAGCCTAAGCAGGGAAGCCTAGACTTCCCTTTCCCCAACTACTTCGTCCAGCTCTTCCTGGGGGATCCCGAGGCGTTCCCAGGCCAGCCGAGAGACATAGTCTCTCCAGCGTGTCCTGGGTCTCCCCGGGGTCTCCTACCAGTGGGACATGCCCTGAACACCTCACCAGGGAGGCGTCCGGGAGGCATCCTAACTAGATGCCCGAGCCACCTCATCTGGCTCTTCTCAACGCGGAGGAGCAGCGGGTCTACTCCGAGCTCCTCCCGGATGGCCGAGCTTCTCACCCTATCTCTAAGGGAGAGCCCAGCCACCCTGCGGAGGAAGCTCATTTCGGCCGCTTGTACCCGCGATCTTGTTCTTTCGGTCATTACCCAAAGTTCATGACCATAGGTGAGGGCAGGAACGTAGATCGACTGGTAAATCGAGAGCTTTGCCTTTTGGCTCAGCTCCCTCTTCATCACGACGGATCCGCGCAGAGTCCGCATTACTGCAGACGCCGCGGCGATCCGCCGGTCGATCTCCCGCTCCATCCTCCCCTCACTCGTGAACAAGATCCCAAGGTACTTGAACTCTTCCACTTGGGGCAGGATCTCATCCCCAACCCGGAGAGTGCACTCCACCCTTTTCCGGTTGAGGACCATGGACTCGGATTTGGAGGTGCTGATTGTCATCCCGGCCGCTTCGCACTCAGCTGCGAACCGGTCCAGCGAGAGTTGAAGGTCATGGTATGATGAAGCCAACAGGACCAAATCATCCGCAAAAAGCAGAGACCCAATCCTGAGGTCACAAAACCGGACCCCCTGTGCCTAGAAATCCTGTCCATAAAAATTATGGACAGGATCGGTGGCAAAGGACAGCCCTGGCGGAGTCCAACCCTCACTGGAAACAAGTCCTGGAAACAAGACTTATTGCCGGCAATGCAGACCAAGCTCTGACACCGGTCATACAGGGAACGGACAGCCCGTAGGGATTGAGGGAAACGGCATTTCGGTTCTTGTGTATGGCCTGTACATTCACGGAGACTGACAATAAAGTTTACTTGAACTTGAACTTGTATAAGGGGGTCCGATACCCCATACTCCCGGAGAACCCTCCACAGGACCCCGCGAGGGACACGATCGAATGCCTTCTCCAAGTCCACAAAGCACATGTGGATGAGCTACACCTTCTGAGATCATCCCAGCGGACTGTGAGAGTGCTGTGTTTTGGTTTTCACGGAAACATGGCTAAACAACAACATCGAACACCGGACTCCGCCATCCAGCCCAACCAGCTAACATGCTACCGAGCGGACAGAGCCCTCCCTAACAGTAAGACCCGCGGCAGCGGTGTCTGTGTTTATATCAAGGATGCTTGGAGCCATGACGCTGTGGTGGTTTGCAGACATTGTTCACCCCTTGCGGAGTTTATGATCATTAAGTGCCGGCCTTTCTATCTACCGAGGGAGTTTTCTGCCATTCTGCTAGTGACTATTTACATCTCTCGCAGCGGCAAGAACAACGATCGAGACAAGGCACTGAGTGAACTGTATAGCGCCATCTGTGACCAGCGGACAGCCCACCCAGAAGGATTCCTCATTGTAGCTGGGGTTTTCAACCACGCCAACCTACTACAGGGAAGAGGTGAGCCAGCTGGCCGAGTGTTGCAAAGACAACAATCTCTCTCTCAACGTGCAGAAGACGAAGGAGATTGTTGTCGACTTCCGTAGAGCCTCCACCAAGAACCCCCCACTGACCATCAACGGTGCTGCTGTGGAGAGAGTGAGCAGCACCAAATTCCTGGGGGTGCATCTCACTGAGGACCTCTCCTGAAACTGCAACACCGCATCACTGGCCGGCAAAGCTCAGCAGCGCCTCTACTTTCTCCGCAAACTTCGGAGAGCGAGAGCACCATCAACATCATGTGCTCTTTCTATCGGGGAACCACCGAGAGCATCCTGACCAGCTGCATCACTGTGTGGTATGGCGGCTGCACTGCATCCTGTAGGAAGACCCTGCAGCGCATAGTGAGAGCAGCTGAGAAGATCATCGGGCCCCCCTCCCCTCCCTCCAGGACATATACAGTACACTCAGCATTGTGGGTGACTCCACCCACCCCTCCCACTGCCTCTTCAACCTCCTGCCCTCTGGGAGGAGGAGTCTCAAGGCAAGGATCAGCAGACTGAAGGTCAGCTTCATCCAACAGGCGGTCAGGATGCTGAACTCCCACTCAGCACTGACCCCCCTTCTTTCTCTATCCTCTGGCCACACAAACATTGGACATTGACACCAACCCCCACCCATTCCCAGCCCCACCCACCCCCCCAACATTTTCAGCCCCACCCACCCCCCCCCCCCCCCACCCATTCAACCCCGGACACCTGCACACAACCCCTCTCCTAGGGCTGGGCGGTATATCGATATTTTAAATATATCGATATTCTTTCAAACAAGATATGGAATGAGACGCTATTGTCAATATCGACATAGTTTAATTTGCGTTTAAAGTACAGCGCTTTGTTCCAAATAACAGCCGGTTCGAGCCGCGCTGCTGCCTGCTATTTCATTCTCTTCTCTGCGAAGCACTAAATCTCCCGCTCCCTCCGACTCGTCACACACACACTCTGCCCCAGCCCAACGTGTACAACGTGTGGCTTTCACAGAAACGTTGTAGCGACGCTGCCGCACACTTTCATGGGCAGGCAACTTCTACTTGACTGTGCTTTCTTTCATTCGCTTTCGCTGGCTACATCGAATCTACATGACACGTTGGCTAGATGACATAAAATATAAAATGAACGGACGATAACATAACGGATATTTTATGATAATGGACAATATATTTCACGAAGCATCGGATCGTTCTGATCCGTCTTTTAAGAAAGATTGCCGCTGCTTAGCCTATTTAAGATGCTATGCATAGACTGAGTGCACCCACTGTTTTGCTACGATTGCAGAATTTTGCCTTTTATTAAAACATTTTGTTTCTACTATACTAGGCTACAATAAAACGATTTCGGCACAGGCTATCGTTCCTGTAACGTCGGGACCGCATAGTCAAATTCAAGAATGGTGACAATTGCCACAACTTGCTCTGACTGTTTTTGACTCATTCATTTTAAAATGTTTAGCTACCCTGTCCTACACCCAAATTAAAGATTGAGTTTGCAATCAGCAAGGCAAATTAACGAGCACAGCGACGCAGGCATGCTGGAAATGAAAGCACAGCGGCGCCTCCCATGTAGAATGACGAGTGGCGCGGCAACAGCAAATATGTTATTGCTTCAACAAATATCGATATTTATCTTATATCGATATTCTTCTTGAAAATATCGAGATATGACTTTTGGTCCATATCGCCCAGCCCTTCCCTCTCCCCCTGGACTTTAACCCCCACCCACCCACCACCACACACCTGCTCACCACCATGCACAGCCGCTTTACACTTTAGCACTGTCCATACTGTTTATAAATCCGTTTATAAATCTGTTACATAACTGTTCATACTGTTTATACTTTTTATACACTTTGTATATACTGTTTATACACTGTTTATACTTTATATTACGTCCATACTGTTTATACTTTATACTATGTCCATACTGTTTATACACTGTTTATACTTTATACTATATCCATACTGTTTATACACTGCTTATACTTTATACTATGCCCATACTGTTTATTTATTACTGTTTATTACCCTCCATACTGCACCACTTACTGTTAACACTGTTTACACTGTTTACAACAATTGTACATATTTGCGGGTCGCAAATATGTACAATTGCCTTATATTTAGATTTTTGTACTCGTATTTTTATATATTTATATTTATATTGCATCCGTGTCTAGCACCAGGGATTGAGGGAAACGGCATTTCGGTTTTTGGTATGTCCTGTACATTCATGAAAACTGACAATAAATGTACTTGACTTGACTCGACTTGATATTATGGTGAGAATCCACGTCAATAAAAATTAGAAAACCACAGGGGAAATATTGCATCGATTTGATGAGTATTATCTGGGATAATATGCAACAGGTAGCACAATTAGCCATTGTGTGAACAAATGCGTATTGGTAAAACTGGGTTTTACCAATACGTACCACGTGTCATATACATACATAGACGTGTATATAAATACACATTGGCAAAAAATGGGTTTTGCCCAGACATGTAGGGACATGTCAGATACATTCTGTACATAAGTGTATTGATAAAACTGGGTTTTTACCCGGACATGTAGCAGCGTGTCATAAACATGTAGGTGTATAATAGAATAGAATAGAATAGAATATAAATAATTTATTAATCCCAAACTGGGAAATTGCAACGTAGCAGCAGCATTAGAATACACAGAATGAATGCAATTAGAAATAAAAAGTGTATGTATGTATATAAAAAAATATATATATTAAAAATATAAATATATAAATATAAACTAAATATAAACTAAACTAATTTTAGTGCAAGATTTTTTAAAGAAACAGTGTACAGAATATAATTAAATGAAATATAATGAAATGAAATGAAATGAAATATAAGGTGCAAGGAGACTGTTGCAATAAGTTATTGGCTGTTATTGTTCAGTGTAATGGAATGTGGTAGGAATGATTTCCTATATCTGTCCCTTCGACAGCGGAGCTGGAGCAGCCTGTGAGAGAAGGTGCTCCGCTGTCTGACCACTGTTTGATGGAGAGGGTGCTGATCATTGTCAATGATGGATAACAGTTTTTTCAGCATTCTCCTCTCCACCACAGACTCAAAAGCTTCTAGCCCGAGACCTAGTACAGAGCCAGCCTTCTTGATGATTTTATCAAGTCTTTTGGTGTCACTGGCTCTGGTGCTGCTGCCCCAACACACAGCAGCAAAGAAAATGGTGCTAGCAGCAACAGACTGGTAGAAGATCTCCAACATCTTACTGCACACGTTGAAAGATCTCAGCTTCCTCCCCTTCTTGTATATAGCCTCAGTGTTAGATTTCCAGTCCAGTCTGTTGCCGATCACCACCCCCAAGTATTTATAGTCCTCCACCTCCTCCATCACGTCCCCCCTGATCCGTAGTGGCTGTGGAGGCAACCTCTTTGTCCTCCCGAAGTCGATCATCATCTCTCTGGTCTTTTTGACATTCAGCCTCAGGTGATTCTGTTCGGACAACTCCACAAAGTCGTCTACCAGTGTCCTGTACTTACCCTCCTCTCCACCTCTTATACACCCGACAACAGCTGAGTCATCAGAGAACTTTTGCAGGTGACATGACTCAGAGTTGTACTGAAAGTCAGTGGTGTACAAGGTGAAGAGGAAGGGAGAGAGCACAATTCCCTGTGGAGCTCCTGTATCACTGACCACCACGTCAGACAGTACACTGCCCAGACGGACAAACTGTGGCCTGCCTGTCAAGTAGTCAGTAATCCAGGAGATCATAGTGTCGTCAACACCCATCCCCCGCAGCTTCTCACTCATCAGCAGAGGCTGAATCGTGTTGAAAGCACTGGAGAAATCAAAGAATGTGATCCTCACAGTGCCTCCCCCACCATCCAGATGCATATGGGCTCGTTGCAGCAGGCTGATAGGCAAATTGCAAGGGGTCCAGAAACATCCTCACCTGTGGCCTCAGCTGAGCTAATACCAGTCTCTCCAGGACCTTCATCACATACGATGTTAGGGCGACTGGTCTGTAGTCTGCCGGGTCGGACGGCCTCGACTTCTTGGAGACTGGGACCAAGCAGGAGGTCTTCCACAGCAACGGGATTTTCTCCTGACTCAGGCTCAGGTTGTACAGATGTCCCAGTACTAGGGATGTCCCGATCCGATATTTGGATCGGATCGGCCGCCGATATTAGCAAAAAAATGCATATCGGATCAGATCGGCCTGCACTGAAAAATTTCGATCCGATCCAGTTTTTTTTTTTTAAACTGCGGCCCGTGTTTTCCAGCGCACCGATGTAGGTAATCCATTCCAGTTTTTACCCCAAAATCGGGTCCGCATTTTTCAGCACACCTAGCGACCTGTCCAGCATCCCCTAAACAACAACTAGACGGAGTTGTCTGTGCATGTCACACTAAGAATTGAAAGTTATCGATAAAAATGTCAGCTGTGTGGGAATATTTTACCCTAAAAGACAGACGAAGAGGCGGAGTGCAATACTTGCCACAATGAAGTCAAACGTGGTGGTACAGCGGTAAGATATTTTAATACGACCAACCTGATCAAGCATTTAGCGAAATACCACCAAAAACAACATGAAGAGTTTCTAAAGAAAACCGAAGACAAGAAAAAGAAAGGTCCTACACAACCAACACTGGCAGACACTTTTGCAAAGCGTGACAAACTGCCATTTATTGACTATTTATTATTTTGTCTATTTTGTGTTTATTTAACCCTGTTAATAATAAACAGGTCAGCTTCTCATTACCAACCATTGTGGATTATTCAAACTAACCTAATTAAGTTGGCTAGTTGTTCTTAAGAGTAAAACCCTTTTCAACATGAGTCTGACAAAAAAAAAAAAGTAAATATCTTTAATCTTTAATACATGTTTGGATCGGCTGGTATTGGTATCGGCCGATACTAAAAGCTACAATATCGGTATCGGATCGGAAGTGCAAAAAGCTGGATCGGGATATCTCTACCCAGTACAGGAGACAGCTGGCCAGCACAGGCCTTCAGGATCCTGGGTGAGATGCCATCAGGGCCTGCAGCCTTCCGCTGATGCAGCCTTTCCATCTGCCTCTTTACCTGGCCTGTAGTCACCATTGGGTGCAGATGCCATCAGTGGAGGAGGAGGAGGGGGTGGGGGGGAAGGAGGAGGGGCAGATGGAGAGGTGTTGTACAGGAGAATGCTGGGGGGAGGGTCGAACCCTTTCGGACAGTATGAGTGTGTGGGCGGATGGGGGTGTTGGAGGGGTATCAGGGGGTGAGCTAAACCTGTTGAAAAACTGGTAACACTGGTTTGCTCTATCCAGGCTCCCAGATGTCTGCCTGTCCTTCCCCTTCATCCCTGTGATGTGCTTCATTCCCGCCCACACATCCCTCACACTGTTCTGTTGGAGCTTGGCCTCCAGCTTCCTTCTGTAGTTGTCTTTGCACGTCCTCAGCATCTCACAGAGTTTGTGCTGCACTCTCCTCTGCTCCTCCCTGTCTCCTGACCTGAAAGCCATCTTCTTCTTGTTCAAGAGTGCCTTCAGGTCACTGGTAATCCACGGCTTGTTGTCGGAGAAGCAGTGAACGGTCCGGGCTGGTATGGTGGTGTCCTCGCAGAATCTTATATAGTCTGTTATGCAGTCGGTCATGTTATCGATGAACTCCCCATGTGGCTGTAACCGGGAACCTCAACGCTGCTGTCCGGGATGTGCAAGTGCAGCCAGGTTTCACTGAAGCAGAATAAGCTACAATCGCGGTATTCCCTTTGGGTCTTCACCAGTGCTGAAAGTTCGTCCATCTTATTCCCCAAAGACCTCACGTTCCCCATTATAATCGCTGGGACTGCTAGTTTATGTCTTTTTCCTCTCTCCCTCCGTTTGGTTCCAGCCCTGCAGGCCCGGCGTTTCCTTCGTAGCTCCTGCGGGACCGCAGGTCTGTCTCCGGGCAGCAGCACATGCTTACGCAGCGCAACCAGCTGATCGCGCGTGTAAACAATGCCCCCACTACTACCGGCACAGTTCACTGTTACGAAAAGTAAAAAAAAGTAACAGAAGAACGCAGAGAAAAGTAACAAGACTTAGTCCAACCA
The DNA here is from genome assembly GCA_036785325.1 of Urophycis tenuis. Taxonomy (NCBI): domain Eukaryota; kingdom Metazoa; phylum Chordata; class Actinopteri; order Gadiformes; family Phycidae; genus Urophycis; species Urophycis tenuis. The sequence continues at coordinate 9,202,520 of JAXIVH010000018.1, read as the reverse complement.
TTGTCTCAGACGTTTAGACGCGGATGTTGAATACTTTAAAAACAAATGCAAAAAACTGAAAACAACAAATAAAAGAAACAAACAAAAGATAAGAAAACACAAGGGGAGCTGCAGCTACAGGCTGCGGCCTGAGGCAGTGCCAGTGTTTATATATTTATAACATTTCAATATTTTTTTTTCCGTCGTTGGAAGAAACCGGAGCACAGGGTGTGTTCCGATCACGTTATAGTGGACTGTGAAGTGACATATTAAGTGAGATTCCATTCCATTGGTATTAACAGTGCCCACTGCAAAGATAACTACACAGTAGGTAGGGGGCTAGGGAACATAGCTATATCACTTCGCCAATGAAGAGGCAACTGTCAAAGTGACGCATCAGCGCGAGAGTCCCAAAGTCATCAAAATATACTTTTAAACATTATAATATATTTACCACAGGCAAAAGGAGTTTGAACATATTTATTTTGAAGAGTAAAAATTGTTTTGAGCAATCTTAGTCGCGTGAGCTTGCTATAAGCATCCTATTTCTTGACTTGAGGAACAAAGATGTAATCAACGTGTGATGTTAATGCTTTCTGCTGTTGATAACACATGCAGGGTGTTCCAAAATAATCCATTAATAATGAGTTACCCTATATTGAGTACCCCTTGGCTTCTGTACTCTGACACGCTAATAGCTGATCATATAACGTCATATCATGTTTGGTTGCACATATATAAAAATTAAAAAAAAATCACCAGAGGGTGAACTTTTTTTCACTATACTTGCAGTAAAAAATAGGGATGCACCGATACCACTTTTTTACAAACCGATACGATACCGATACTTTTATTTGTATACTTGCCGATACCGAGTACCGATAACGATACTTTCTAGATTTGATCTCTATGAAAGAAGTGAAATTCATTTGAAGGCAGATTTTATTTTCTCCTCTGAAGATTATGTCAAGCCTTTAGTAAGACTATACCAAATGAACAGGCTATTCCAAGCCAAAACAAAACAGAGCTTTCGGGTTTTAACAAAAAAGCCTTCAAAGACAAAATTCCATCACATTAGACAAAATGTAAATATAACCAGATAAAGCGAATAACAACAAAAATAATCACAAAAAGTGATCAGAACTATTGCTTAATAAGCACATTATCACGTTTCAGTTATCAAAAGTATCCTTCTTTCAAGTACACAAACCATGTGGCACTATTCCCATATTTCTTCAGAAAGGCTAAACAAATTAACGAACTATGTTGTCAAATGACGTCAACATCAGTCGCCTCTACATCACATCGGTGATGTAGAGGCGACTGGGAATATCATATATGGGCTCTAGCACTTTTAGAAGACGGCCAAATCCGACATTATCAACAACTGAAAGTGGCTGGCCATCGAGCGCTATGAAGTGAGTAAGTGCCTCTGTTATTTGTTTTGCCCGTGAGTTGTCTTTGGACATTTTCTCTCGCTTTTGCAAGACGTCATATGGTTGGCTGCTTACGCCGCTAGCATTAGTGAACTCTGTGTACTAAGCACTATGGTGCATCTTAAGATGTTTTATCAGATTGCTTGTATTAAAGGAAGTACTTTCCTTACCGCCTCTCGACACCGTAGCATTACAGATCTTACAGTCTGCCGGATGACGCTTTATCTTAAAATATGCCCAAATCGCCGACATGACTTAGCCTACTGTTACGTCTTTTCGCAGCGAACTTTCACACACACAAGCCTTTGGCAGAATCTCTGAGTTTCTGCTCATTCATTATCTCCCCCGAGTTAGTTAGGTAGGACAACTCATCTCTGCATACGGCCGGTTTGATGTAGGCTACTGGCATAGTGGTATCGGTGCGTGGTATCGGCAATTAAAAAACGAATACGAGTACGAGTATTTTAATGAAGTATAGGCCAGATACCTGATACTGGTATCGGTGCATCGCTAGTAAAAAATATATATAGTTAGATAGTTCTTCTGTGGTTTCTCTCTGTTTGCATTTAACACTGCACACTGCACTTTTGTTACACTTTATTATTGATAATTGTTAAGTTTTCATTTATTTCAATATTTCTCCTGGTCCTTATTTTAAATAGGGCATACAAATGATCAATAATTATCGATATCTACCGATGTGAAACACTTATATCGTGATACAATTTTCAGCTATATCGTCCAGCCCTAATATAAATCCACATTGGCAAAACTTGGTTTTGCCCGGACATATAGGGGCATGTCGTATACATAGAGGTATATACAAATGCGGGTCAGTAAAACTGGGTTTTCCTGGGACACGTAGGAGTGTGTCATATACATAGAGGTGTATCAAGGTATGGTCAACATTATGTAGGAACAACAAGTAGAACTAGAAAATTCCCTCACGGGAAATTTTGAAAGTGCACGGGTGATACTACCGGAGTGTGAACCTCTATCAGAGTCACAGTCATTTGAGTAATGGTGCTCCCTGACTCATCCCAAAAACAACAGTCAACAAAGTGAACGTAATGAAACAGTGAAATGCAAGGAACCCAACATGTCCTGAACATTTGCCTCCAAACCCTATCTAATAGCAATAACATGTAATGACACAGAATGCCAGAATGTCGCAATGCATTCTGGGAAACACCCAAGACAAGCACGCGCAATGTCGACAGAGACGTTGAGGAAAAGAGCCATTTTCTGCCTCGGCACTGGTCTCACATTTGGGCTTATTCTGACAAAACCTCCTATCAGAAAAAAAGCAAGACCATCATTGCATCATCAACGTATGTCTACAAAGTTGGAAAAAAATAATGTGTGTACATTGTAAACTGTGGCCAGGAGCAGCGTGGAAAGATATTTTATTTTTATTTTTCTGAGGCTCTCTCCCACTCTAGCTGCACTCTAACACTAATTAGGGAATGCAATACACACCCGTTGTAACCTCATCATTTCTCCAAAAATGATCATGGTCATTGAACAGTGATTGATCAAAAAGTATATGACCTATCAAAACATGGAAATATACATCAAATACACAGGACACTCTACTGTTTAAAGTTGAAATGGAGTCTCTAGGTGAAAGTAAGCAGGAGCAGCAGACAGCAGTAGGCAGCACCAAAAGTCTTTACTTTTTGACCTCCTCCCATGCATCCTCTATGGGAAAATATTCAAATTTTTTGCAAATAACGTCGTTAAAAATTAATATTATTTTAAGAAATCAAATAGCACACCGATCCCGATGAAGACGCACATTTCGATATATCATTTGTCGTAGCAAATCAAAATCCATCCGGAAGATGAATAAGAAGAAGAAAAAATCCACACTCAATCCGAGCACTGGCTCCACAGCTTTGCTGTAGGGCCAGTGCTCGGTGCAATTGCCCCGTGCACTAAGAAGAGAAATTAGGTCACCCGACTTGAATAATTTAGGGTAAGAAAAAATATCATTATATATTATTATTATTATAAGATATATATTCTTCTTCTTCTTCTTCTTATTATTATTATTATTATTCTAATAATGTAAATTGTGATTATGGGTAACAGTCAAGGCAGAAGGGAAGCCTAAGTGTTGCACAATTGGAGATATTAAAATAGAAAATTAGCAAGCAAGAAGAAAGAAACAAAAAAAAGATTAATGCAGGCAGACGAGAACGCAGGCCAAAGAAAGATGATAAGGGTGGGGAGGGGTGGTGAGAAAAATAACCCATCTGGCCGTCTGCTCGGAACAACAGCTGACTACATAAAAGGTATTCTGGTTGGCAGGAAGAATTGGCGATTGATGAAAATTGTTCACTATGTGCATCCTTTCCAGGACCAAACAAAGAGAGTCTAATAAGATTAACAAAACTGACCAAAACCAAGGACAAGGCCGGGGCAGAGGGGGGTTCCAGAGACAGAAGGAAGAGGCTGGGGTAGAGGCAAGTAACTGCCCTAAGCTCAACTAAAGAAATAAACTTCAGTGCAATGATCCAGGCAATCGGGGAGGATACCAAGACCCCGGAGGGAAAGAAGAGCTGTGTACGGAAAGTATCGCACTAGACATAACATCCACGCATATGCCACAGGCCATAAACCATTTATAAATGGGGGGCAGTAGCTCAGTGGATAGAGTGGGTCATCCACTAACCGGAGGGTTGGCGGTTTGAGCCAAACCACCAACTGTCCACATGTCAAACCCCTTAAATGTACTGATTGTAAGTCACTTTGGACAAAAGGGTCTGCTTTCACACAGTTCCTTTCTACAGTTGAACGTGCAGTCTCTAACCAACTGTCCTCTAACCAACTGTCCTCTTACCTCTCAGAAAACGACTTGCTTGATTCCCATCAGTCAGGCTTCAAGACAACACACTATAGAGACGGCTCTCCTGAACCACGAGGAACCACGAGTTCTTCCTTGCCACTCTCGCTGATCTTGGCATTACTGACCCTGCGCTATCCTGGTTTGCATCGTAACTTATGAATCACATTTATCAGGTTGCATGTGATGGCAGCCTGTAGAAACCCCACTCTCTTAACACTACTGTCCCTCAAGGCTCAGTACTAGGATCGCTTCTCTTCTCCTTATATACCAGAACCAACTGTCCTGCACTGCAAACATCACTGCAGTGACCCAAACTTGTAGATTTGCTCTCTACAACATCTGCAGGATCCGGTCATTCCTCACGAGGGAAGCGACACAGCTCCTGACTCAAGCAATTGTCATCTCCCACCTCGATTACTGCAACTCACTCTTAGCTGGACTCCCTGCAACCACGATAAAACCTTTGCAGCAGATCCAGAACGCAGCAGCACACCTTCTGTTCAACCGACACAAATTCTCCCGTGTGACCCCTCTTCCATGACCTCCACTGGCTCCCTGTAGTGGCTCGCATCAAATTCAAGAGGATGGTACTGGCCTACAAAGCTGTTAATGGATCTGCCCCTAACCACCTCCAAGCATTAGTCAAACCCCACGCCCCTGCTCGAGTGCTCCGCTGAACTACCTCAGCTGGTCGAATGGTACCTCCATCACTAAATGGAGGAAAAGGTCAGACGGTGAAATCACAACTCTTCTTGCACATCATTGTGCACATCAGTATCCAATCAAGAGAAGCAGTTGAGGGAATTACACCAGTGTTTGAGTCACTCCTCCAGGCAGGAGCTATAGTAGAGTGTAATAACTCTGTTAGAATACCTATTTTTACAGTTAAAAAGATCAGAGCACAGGGAGAACCAGTGGAATGGAGATTTGTGCAGGATTTGCAAGCAGCGAGCAGTGCAGCCACGGGGGCCGGTGGTACCAAATCCTTATACCATTCCCTCACAAAATTGTAAAAAGTATTTTTCAGTGGTCAACCTATCAAATGCGACATATCACATTTGTGTACTTGTACACCCAGACAGCCAGTTCTGGTTTGCCTTCACATTTGAAGGGAAAACATATGTGGACCAGACTTCCCCAAGGGTACTGCAGTGTTTCCCACACATTAATTTATTTGTGGCGGCCCGCCACGAAAGAATTTCGTCCGCCACAAATAGATTTTTCAGGTTTTGGCTCGCTCGACCTCGCTCGTAAAAGCAATGGGACTCTCTGCAGTGTTTCCTCTATATGCATTCAGCAGCGGCGCACCGCCGCTGCTGGATTGTCAGCGCCACTGCAAAAAAAAAAAAAAGCACTTTTTTTTTTTAGATATGTATACTGTCTAGTTTTACCCCTATGCTGTTTACTTCATGTCGTTAGTGAACTAGTTCACTGTGCTTGGAGTAACGTCACATTCATTAGACCATTGGTTCCAAAACGGTGTGCCATGAGGCAAGTCCAGGTGTGCCGTGGGATTTTGTGACAACCATACAATTATTATTGAAATATACAACTACACAAAATAAACATTTTTAATTCAGTTTATCAGTACTTTGTATGGACTCATCGTCTCAATTTTCATCGCGATGTGAGCATTCATGTTAAACACATCGCAAAAGCTGGTCTGTAATGCGATAAGTTCGCCACGCACACTCGGGCCATCCTTATCCTTAAATCATCCTTAAATATTGTGGTTTGCAGTATTACATTTTACATTTTACATATTACAGATTACATTGCAAATCACACCAAACGATCATCATGGAAGGTCTTTGTAAAGCACCATGACTTGCTGAAGAATTTGGGCATCGGTGAACTCACAGATGAAACTGTAAAATCTTCAGAAACATTTGTCTGCAGAATCTACAATGTGCACAGAACAGACTCTGTTGATGCAGCACGGCATGTATTGTTCTCCAAGATGGGGAACCCAGAGGCTATGGCTCCAACGAGTGATGCACTGCGTTTCTATTTGATGAGGGTACACTATCAAACGATGGTATGGAGAAATGCCAATTGCCCCACACCAGAGCTCCCTTCACCCTCTCAGATGGGATGGAGACTTGTGGAATCAGGACTGCAACCTATATTGATGGCACTGAGTCCAATTCCAGATAGTTGCCTGGAGATGGTAGCCTGTGCATGCAAAAAACAATGCATGACTCAACGCTGCAAGTGCAGGAAATTAGGAATGCAATGCACCTCAATGTGTTTATGCCAGCATCATATTGATGAGGAGGCTTGTTGCATGAATGCAGTGGGATTTTCCTGAAAGTTTTTAGTCTTTCAAAACATTTTATTGATATTGATTAAGTAATTAAATTTCAGCATTTCCCCGCCTGCATAGGAAATTAGTATACAGGCATAATAATGGATTTTCTTTTTTATTATTATTTTTTTTCATAACCTGTGCCTTTGGTATATTGCCCAAGGACATTTGTAAGTGCACACATGTGAACTATATGAATTTATGTTCATGTTATAATGATGCCCACCCTTAGAAAGATCCCAAAATCGCCATTTCGGCAGCCATTTTGTTTATGCTAATTAGGTGGTCTTAAACTCAAAATTCAGCTTGGGAACAGGGCTGGTTGAATTCAGCACACCTTAATTATGAAAAGTCCTGTTCCCAACTTTTACTAAGAAATGCCTCTAGAGCCATGTACAATGACTTTTTCTTGAAATACCACTAGACTATAATAGCTATTCAGAATATACCTAAATCAGTAACTGTGAAACACATGTTGAGTTTTCTAGGTATGACATCATACCATCGCCAGTTTATTGCGATTATAGCCCACTGGAGAGCCCATTGAGCGCAATCACACATGGGCCTGGCCTGACCTCCAACAGCCGTACAACATGGACTCCGGAAGTGGAAACAGCATTTGTTGAAATGAAGTCAACCTTGGCTTCGGCCCCGATTTAGGTATTCCCAATCTGACTACAATATTTACTCAAATGGTAGACTTAAAAGGGGACTTCATGACATCAGTATTGACACAGGAACATGGGGGACACCTCAGGTTGACACCCTATTTCTCCAGCATGTCAGATCCAGCAGCAGCAGGCCTACCACTCAGTAGCAGTAGCAGCGGCAGAGAAGGCGGTGATGGCCTCCAGAGATTTTATGGTCTAAGCGCCATTAACACTATTGGTTCCCCATGCAGTTGCAGCCCTGCTGATAGAACAGAGGACGTCCAGGCTATCCGCAGCAAGATGGCTGCGCTACAATAACACATTACTGAACATGCCCAACATTACAGGAAAACAATAGCCTGGGAATTCCCATGCTGCTTTGCGCGCTATTTCATTCTCACTGCAAAGACAGCCTGGAAACCACCGCCCTTATTTTCCCCGGAGTTAGGGAACCAATCACAGAACGGGGGGCAGCAAGACGATGAAGACGTCTATGCGCGACACCGAAGCTTGTAGCGTGTTAATCCAACATGGCAGCGGACACAACGTTACCGTTCGATGCAGCCTTAGAAAGTGTATTAAGTAGCTTTTGTAGCAATTAATGTAATTTTAGTAGCTAATTTTTAGTAGCAATTGGCTATGAATCACGCGCAAAGCAGCATGTGAAGAACCAGACGTCATTTGATAGACATTCGTAGCGCCCAATAAACGGCTCTAGGCACTCTTAAACCACGCCTCAAATACGCAAAATGCACACCTAGTTCCCAGACCACCATCTCATCGAGATGTGGACTCGTCAGCCAGGCTAGGAAAACAATACAATGTAGTAAACCCAGCTACCTTGCGCCCCATGCCAGGTGATGGAGAACCACATGGTTGCTGTGCTATTGTATCCACTGTTTCTTCCCCTAGGATTGACCTGGGAGATCAACCAATTCCAAACGCAGACAAAGACTGACAAAGGTAGGTATATTCTATATTGATAATAATAATAATATAATCTGTCTTATATAATGCTTTTTAAAGTTCTCAAGACACTTTACATATGTGCAGAGAATACAAAAACAATACAAGCAGTGGACTCTGTCCAGTGTTGGGAAGGATACTTTTAAAATGTATCCAGTTACAGAATACAGAATACATCCCCAAAAATGTGTAACATATTCAGTTATATTACTCAATCTGAGTATTGGATTACTTCCACATTTAATTGCATTTTCTAAGTATAAGAATGCGTCATCAAATCCTGATTACTAAACAGGCCTATTCTGTTGTGTTCTTCTGTTCCAACTGGTGTTAGGCCCAAGGCTCCCTGAAAGTGCACTATATTATAATTTGCTGTAGAGGAACAAATTTGGGTTTTGAATATCGAAGATTTGAGGATGAAATGATCCAAGACATTTGATCACAGCTGACAGATTACGCGGAAACATTTTAAACTTGCACAAAACTGCATGAACCTATGCATCGATCGGCGCGTCACATTTATTGAATGTCTGTATTGATGGTCTACGTTCCTACCCTCACCTATGGTCACGAGCTGTGGGTAGTGACCGAAAGAACGAGATCGCGAATACAAGCGGCCGAAATGAGTTTCCTCCGCAGGGTGTCCGGGCTCTCCCTTAGAGATAGGTGAGAAGCTCGGTCATCCGGGAGGGGCTCAGAGTAGAACCGCTGCTCCTCCGCATCGAGAGGAGCCAGTTGCGGTGGCTCGGGCATCTAGTGAGGATGCCTCCTGGACGCCTCCCTGGGGAGGTGTTCCGGGCACGTCCCTCCGGGAGGAGGCCCCGGGGAAGACCCAGGACACGCTGGAGGGACTATGTCTCTCGGCTGGCCTGGGAACGCCTCGGGATCCCCCCGGAAGAGCTGGAAGAAGTGGCTGGGGAGAGGGAAGTCTGGGCTTCCCTCCTCAGGCTGCTGCCCCCGCGACCCGACCCCGGATAAGCGGCAGAAATGGATGGATGGATGGATGTATTGATGGTCTAGAGGGTAGAATATTAGATTTGAGGACGAAACAATATGGTGGGCTAAGGCAAGTTTTGGGTGGGCTTGAGCCCACCCAAAAGGGTCTAGCTATGCCCCAGGTTATATTCCTTTCTCCCTTCTCTTTCTTTAATGAGAAATGATGTTTGAATTTCCAAGATAGAAACATTCCTGCCCTGGCTCTGTTGTGCATGTTCTGGCTCCAGCTCTACATCCTCTAGCTCCTGCTGCTCCTCTTCCGACTCAATTGTGAATGATCACGCAAATAGCAATCAGTTTTTTTCATTTTCATATAGGGGATTCTGGGAAATGCATCAGGTTGCCTTAATTTATTTAGAAAGTGAATAAACTTGTGAAACAGAAGTATTGTCATGTAATTAATTGATTTTAACAATGTAACTGTTTTCTAAATACCAACCATTTAAATTGTAACTAACAAAATAGTTATTTATAATTTGTATTCTGAATATGTAACGCTGGTACATGTATTCTGTTACTCCCCAACACTGACTCTTTCAGAAAAAAATAAAGATAAGCAGAGAGTAAGAAGACGGAGGGGTGGGGTTAGCTGGGAAAGGCAAGTCTGAAGAGCTGGGTTTTGACAGCTTTTTTGAATGATGACAGTGTGGGGGCATTTCTAATGCTTTCTAGTGCTTTGGTGATGAGTTCTATAGAGAGGTGGCGGCGAAATGAAAACGCCCTGTTACCCCATAATTGGCGTCCTGGGGATGTGCAGGAGGTTGGCATCAGCAAATCTGAGGAATCTCGAGGGGGCATGCTGGTGGAGGAGGTTCGGAGAGATGAATGGTGATTAGAATCTTGATATCTATCCTGTGTTTAACTGGGAGCCAGTGGAGGTCATGTAGGAATGGGGTGATGTGATCCCTTGAGTGGGTACTGGTTGGTATGGGGGCGGCAGAGTTCTGTACATATTGGAGTTTGTTGAGGATTTTGTTGGTGGTTCCATAGAGTATACCGTTGCCGTTGCATAGTCAAGCCTGGATATTACAAAAGCATGAATTAATGTTTCTGCTGCAGCAACAGACAGACAGACAGACAGACATACTTTATTGATCCCTGAGGGAAATTGCCTTCGTCACAAAACTCCAGAAGAAAAAAGAGGACACTCTACTTATAGTAGAGTGTTAGAAAATATAAATATATAAAGGAAACCTATGTAAAATATAAAACCTATGTAGAAAATATAAACCTATGTAAAAATAAAAATATAAACCTATATACAAATATAAACCTATGTAATAAAATATATAAAAAAAATGTACATAAAGAAAAGATTATATACATAAATGTACATACAGCCAGGCATACACTACGAGGTAATAGCATACACAAGGATGTAGCATGTCGGATTTTTGTAAAACCAGTTGTGCAGAGAGATGACCAGATGACCAGTTATGTAGTAAATGACAGTTATGCAGTGCAATGAAATGACCAGTTATGTAGTGATATTACAGTGAAATGAAATGAAATGACAGTCATGTAATAAGAATGGATACCTATTGTGCAGATGACAGTCAGTACGTTTACATGCAGCAAGAAACTCGAATTTCTAATCGTATAAGACATCGTTCAGACTTTTTAAGTGCATGTAAACACCTTAATCCGACCTACTTCGGACCTACTTCGGACCTATTTCGGACATCTAAAATCGGATAACTACACCTGGATAATTCGATCATAGTCGGACTTTTAACGGCATTTATACTCAGCAATCGGATCTGAATCGGATTTTGCATTCTGCGCATACGCATCGCCATTCTGCACATGCGCAGAGCGCCACACAGCGTACGCGGCACTCATTGAGCTCAGCCAATCAGGCGTAGGCATAGGGCGGGACTTGGCGTGGCCATAGTAGGATTCGTAAATACGCGTCCGGAGTCAGCCACGCTCCGGCTGTTAATCCGATTCCCTGAACGGCATGTATACTCGGACAAGTGATCCGGTCTTACGCATGTCATTATCTGATCCGATCAGAAATTCGAATTTCTTGCTGCATGTAAACGTACTGAGTGACAAATTGTAAAGTTTGATGACCACAGGCAGGAATGATTTCCTATGTCGCTCTGTGGTGCATCTAGGTGAGAGGAATCTTCTGCTGAAGGTACTCCTCCGCTGAGCTAGGGTGGAAAAGAGAGGGTGAGAGGCATTGTCCATGATAGTCCGTAGCCTGGACAGCATCCTCCTATCTGCCACGGTAGTCAGAGTGTCCAATTCCTCACCCACTACATCACCAGCCCTCTTGATGAGTCTATTGAGTCTATTGGTGTCCGCGTCCCTCATCCCACTGCCCCAGCATGTGACAGCGAAGAAGATCGCACTGGCAACCACAGACTCGTAGAACATCCTCAGCATTGTCCTGCAGATGTTGAAGGACCTTAGCCTCCTAAGAAAAAATAGTCGGCTTTGGCCCTTCTTATAGATAGCCTCTGTGTTCCTGGTCCAGTCCAACTTGTTGTTGAAGTACACCCCCAGGTACTTGTACTCCTCAACAATGTCGACAGGAACCCCCTGGATGAACACAGGGCCCACCGGTGTTGTGACCCTCCTTAGGTCCACAATGAGCTCCTTTGTCTTGGTAGCATTGAGCTGTAGATGGTTCAGCTCACACCAAGAGACAAAGTTGCCCACAACAGTCCTATACTCACCCTCATCACCCCCATCAATACAGCCAACTACTGCAGAATCATCAGAAAACTTCTGAAGGTGGCAGGACTCAGTGCAATAGCTGAAGTCTGAGGTGTAGAGGGTGAAGAGGAAGGGAGAAAGGACCGTCCCCTGAGGGGCCCCGGTGTTGCTAACCACCCTGTCAGATACACAGTTCTGTAGGCGTACAAACTGTCGTCTGCCCATCAGGTAGTCAACAATCCAGGACACCAAGGGGGCATCAACCTGCATCGCCGCCATCTTCTCACCTAGGAGACCAGGCCGTAAGGTGTTGAAAGCACTGGAGAAGTCAAAGAACATGACTCTCACAGTGCTCGCCGGCTTGTCTAGATGCGAGTAGGCTTTGTTCAGCAGGTAGATGATGCAGTCCTCGACTCCCAGGCGGGGCTGGTAGGCAAACTGCAGCTGGTCCGAGAAGGGTCTGACCATAGGCCTGAGCTGCTCCAAGACAAGCCTCTCCATGGTCTTCATGATATGTGACATCAGAGCCACCGGTCTGTAGTCCTTAGGGCTGCTGGGGCGCAGCGTCTTTGGGACAGGAACGAGGCAGGACGTCTTCCACATCAAGTGACAGTGAGGGTCGGAGGTGAGCGATGTTGCAAAGGTGAAATAAGGCTGTATTGGTGATGTGGTTGACATGGGGCAGGAACGAGGGGGTGGGATCAAGGATGACTCCAAGGTTACAGATTTGGGTGGAGGGGATTATGGTGGATCCAATAATGTTGAGTGTGAAATCCTTTCTGGAGCGAGTAAGGAAGTCTGGTCCAATTATTAGGATTTCAGACTTATTGCAGGTGAGTTGAAGAAAGTGTCTTTGCCTCCATGTTTTAATGTCCAGCAGGCAGGTGGTGAAGGTGGAGTGGGTGGCAGCTGTGTCTTGGAAGAAAAGTAGAGTTGCGTATCATCAGCACAACAGTGAAACTTAAGGTCATGACAGTGGAGGATATGTCCAAGTGGGAGCATGCAGAGGATGAAGCGAAGGGGAACAGGCACCAAACCCTGGGGGACACCATGGCTGACAGGAGCTGTGGGCAATTTGCAGTTATTGATTAAGATGAATTGATGTCTGTCAGAGAGATAGGACTGGAACCTAGAGAGGGCAATGCCAGTGATGCCAAGGGAGGATTTGAGGAGTGTGATGAGTGCGGAATGGTTAATGGTTTAAAAAGCAGCGCTGAGGTCAAGAAGGATGAGGATGCTGATGAAACCGGAAATCGGAAGAATAGTAGTAGGTCATTTGTGACTTTGAACAGAGCAGTCTCAGTGCTGTGCTTTGAGCGGAAACCAGACTGAAAAGGCTGATAGAGGTAATTAGAGTCAAAGCAGGATTTGATTTGAGTGGCAACAACTCTCATCAACATACATCATCATGTATTTTTGACAGAAAGGGCAGGTTGGAAATGGGCCGGTAGTTACAGGGGGAGTCGAAGTCAAGACCAGTTTTTTTTCAGAATTGGGGTGATTACAGCAAGCTTTAGGGTGGAGGAGACGTAACCAGAAGACAGGGAAGAGTATATAAATGACATATGTAAGTTATCAAGAATATTGAAATTTGTGTTATTTGCAGATGACACCAATATTTCCTATTCTGGGGAAAATATGCAGCAGCTTTTGGAGGTGGTCACGACAGAAATTAGTAAATTAAAAAGGTGGTTTGACACAAACAAATGATCATCAAACTTGAACAAAACCAAATGTTTGTTGTTTGGAAATCGTAAAAAAAAAATAAGTGCAAGTGATGATTGACAATGTTAATATTGAAAGAGTATTTGAAAATAAACTTCTGGGTGTGATATTAGACCACAAGGTCTGCTGGAATCCTCATATAAGATGTGTGAAAGCAAAGTTGGCAAGGAGTGTTGCAGTTCTGGGAAAAACAAGGCACATTCTGGATCATAAAGCGTTGTACATTCTGTATTGTTCACTCATATTACAGTATCTGAATTACTGTGTGGTGGTATGGGGTAACACCTACAAAAGCACCTTACAACCGTTATGCATACTACAAAAAAGAGCCATAAGGATAGTAAATAATGTAGGATATTGTGAACACACAAATAAATTGTTTTTAAAGTCGCATGTTTTGAAGTTCAGGGATCTGGTGGAATTTAAGACTGCACAAACAAAAGCAAGAAATAATTTGCTCCCTGGCAACATACAAAAAATGTTCTTAGATAGAGAGGGAGGTTATAGAGGAAGAGGAAAATTTAATTTGAAACAACCTTATGCTCGCACAAATCACCAAAGTATGTGCATTTCAATTTGTGGGGGGCCTTTGTGGAATGGTCTGGCGGAAGAAATCACAAATTTAAAAAGATGTCCAAAAAATAATTTTTGAGAGGTACAGAAATGAAGAAAGGGAATGTGACGCTAACTAATGTTGATATTATTGTTGTTGGTTTTCTATCTTGCTTTTTTACACATTTTTGATTGGATAGTGTTGTTGACTATGTGTATGATGAGCATGTATATGATGGACACTGGGGTGGATAGCGGGACTTTGTGAACCTTTAACTTGATTAATTAGTATAGAATGGGGGTAGGACTAGATCAGATTGTTGCTTCTTCCTACTCCTTTTCGGACATTCATTGTTATTTGTTATATTGTGTTGTTTTTTTTTTAATTACATACTTATAAATATATATATTTTTTTCTTTTTTTAAATGTTCAACATTAAGTTTATTCAATTCAATTCAATAGAGTTTACGGTTTTGGTGATGAGTGGAGGGGAGTGTGGGGAGGCAGGACAAGAGTGGAGGGAAACGGGCCCAAGGCACTAGTAGAAGATTTCATACTGGCTACCACTGAGGATCAGATGGCAAGATTTCAGTGAATGACCACTGAGATACTGCCGCCCCCTGAGGAGGATGAGTGGTAGGAGTGTGGTAGGAGTGTGAGTAGTAGGCAGAGCGGGTCGTGTTGAGGGTGTTTTTGTAATATTGTTGATGTTCTTTGTATGCCTCTGCATGCACAGTAAGACCTGTTTTTCTGGTGAGCTGCTCAAGCTGACGTCTCTTAGATTTCAGGTGGTGCAGCTCGTCGGTGAACCAGGGGGCGGAGTGATTGAAGGAGACAGTTTTTGTTTGGGTGGGTGCAAGCTGGTCCAGGCAGGAGGAGAGAATGGTGTTGTAGAGGTAGACCAGTTTGTTGGGAGAGAAGTTCTGCATGAGGGTGACATCTGAGATGCTTTCAGATAGATGAGTGGAGAGAGAAGAGGGATTGATGGACTTAAGGTTTTGGAAAGTTATTGTGTGATTCTGCTTTACAGAGGGGGTGGGAATATCTGTTTGAAAAATGATATCAAGGTGGGCAGAAATGGTAAGGTCAAAGCTAGACAAGGTCTAGGGTGTGGGCTTTACTGTGGGTGGGGAGATCTTAATTCTGTTGCTGTTTTGCAGTCAGCAGATTCAATGTGGATGTAAAAGTCTCCCAAGAGTAACAGACATGGTGAAATGGTAGAGAGCTGTGTTAGAAATTCAGATGGGTCTGAGGGGAAGGAAGGGTTGGGCTTGGCGGGGGGCGGTAAATAACAGCTACAACAGGAGGTTTAGGACCAGACAGTTTGAATGTAAGGGATTCAAAAAAGGGGGGGGGGGGACCGAATGGATACTAGACTGGATTTGATGTCATGCCGGTGGACAATGGGGATTCTACCACCACAACCTTTTGGGCGAGGTTAGTCCATGTATGAGTATCCACCAGGGTTTATTGAATGGCATGATGAGACAATGTCTTCTAGTGGGCTGAGGTGATTTGGGCAAGGCTTTCAAGCAGTCAGTGTGTATGTGTTGATTGTTGTGATGAAAGCATACAGAGGCAGCTGCATGCAGGACCACAGAGACTTGATGGATAGGATGGAATTTTCGGAGTAAACTGACTTTTAACGGCAGCCTCTGTGGATATAATGGGGGCGACGCAGAAGTCCAAGATTGTTGATGATATCAATGCATCTAGGAGTGGTGGGTTTATTGAGTTGAAGAAGTTCCGAGGTATAGTATCTCGACGCGATGCCAGCCGAGGAGGAAGGTGGCCTAGTGTCGCTAGTCGGTGGCCGTAACTAGGTACCCAGAGGTGGAGAATTGACAGGCACAGGAGGACAATCCACAGCATGACAGGATAACAGACTGTGATGTTTAGCAGCGGAGATGGCAAGCAGGGCAACTATGCTAGAGAGCACCAGTAATCTTGAGTATCTTACCGAAAAGCATCAATGGTAGCAACAGAGGCTACCCACAACTGGACAGCAGGGAAGCTATCCATGGGATACCTTTCTGCAGCAGCGAGTGAAGATCCAGTAGCTGAGGCAGAACACACTGTCGTTGTTGACAGGAAGTGGTGACGTTAGCTTGCCATGCTAGCCGGCAGGTAAGAAAGTTACTCTCAACAGGTAGAGCTGACAGAACTTTCAATGCAATGCAATGGCAGCGCGTTGGCTGAAGTTGACTTGAGGTAGGAGAGGACAGCAATTTAAAGAAGGAAGAAAAAACAACAGGTTTCAAACAAGCTAGGTATAAATAATAAACCTAGAAACGTGTCAGATGGAGAAGTGGTGAACGAACAATGCCAGTGTCTTCTCTGTCTGTGTTAGAAATCCAACTACCCCATCATCAAGCTGATTGTACGTCTAATACAAGCAGGCCGGGAAAAATGTACTACCTGTATCTGTGTTTTTCTCCCCCCATCTCCTGCAAAACGAAATCCCAAGAGCTTGGGGAAAATTATCATGCACCAGTGGAAATTCAAGCTCTCAGGCCGACTTAGGGCGAGATTAAGATACTTGACAGATGTTCCGCCGAATCTGAATGTGTTAATCCCGATTACTGGAAAGAACTCTCCTCCCTCTTTGAACACTGGGTCCCCAAACATAGAAGCAGTTGATCCTTTACCTATAAACCTAATAATACCTGAATCTAAATACTAACCAAACATTCAAGAAAGAGGATGTGATATCATATGAAACTGGTTATACAGCCCGACAACCACCGTGCCATGGCCAGCCCAACTCTTTTCACACCATGTCCCCTGAACTCGACTAACTCTATGCCTTCTATTATTAGGTACTGTCCCTGTCAAAGACAGCGAAGATGTTTGCGCCGACATACGCTTACTCTTTCCATTCCCAAAACAGTCCAGACTACCACTGCTGCCTAAATTCGCGAGGAGTAGCTACGAGTGTTTTACAGCTTATAGATAGGATGAAACAGCCAAAAGAGGTACATTTCCATACTGTGTGTCCATATGGACCATGTTTGAAAATGGTACGGTTACTTTCTCGGGGTAGCTGAGAAGGTAACAATAGCTCAACCATTATGTTTAAACCTAGAGCTGACGGCATGCGGCATCCATGAGAGACATCATCAACAACTGAAAGTGGCTTGTCATTGAGCGCTGAAGTGAGTAAGTGCCTCTGTTATTTTTATTGCCCGTGAGTTGTCTTAGGACATTTTCTCTCGCTTTTACAAGACGTCATAAGGTTGGCTGCTTCGGTCTTGCGCCGCTAGCATAAGTGAACTCTGTGTACTTAGCACTATGGTGCATCTTAAGATGTTTTATCAGATTGCTTGTATTTAAGGAAGTATTTTCCTTTCCGCCTCTCGACACCGTAGCATTACAGATCTTTCACTCTGCCTTACTCCTGTCATCATCCTTTATCTTAAAATATGCCCGAATCGCCGACATAACTTAGCCTACCATCTTTTCGCAGCCAACTTTCACACACACAAGCCTTTGGCAGAATCTCTGAGTTTCTGCTCATTATCTCCCCCTAGACATTGAAGTTAGGTAGGACAACTCATCTCTGCATGCGGCCGGTTTGATATAGGCTACTGGCATAGTGGTATCGGTGCGTGGTTTCGGCAATTAAAAAACGAATACAAGTATGAGTATTTTAATGAAGTATAGGTATCAGTGCCTACCTTTAACCTTTTTATTGCTCTCGGGTCACCTGGTTGTTGGTGATGGTGGTGGGGAGGGTGGGTTGAACTGTTCATGGGTGTAGGGGTTGGGGGTTGGTTTGTAGTCTGAGGTGGTGGACTTGGGGAGATGATGGACATGGTGGGGGGGTGAAGTGGGAAGGAAAACAGGTTGTTGTTGTTCCAGGTGTTTGTGTTGCTGCCCCGCACCCCTTCTGCCCTGCGTTGTTTGGCTGAATTTAAGTAGTTTGGTGGTGAAGTATAAATGGCTTGTTTGAAGTTTAACAACCATTTACATAAAGCCCATTGTTGTTATCTGTGTATGACAGAAACGTTTTTGCTCAAAAACAGCGCCACCCAGTGGTTTTCCTAGTGTGCGACATGAACGTGACGCATAAAATATATAATTTTTCACCAGGCCTGACAACTTTGCCAAATAAGAAAGACTTTTTGTATATGTTGAGATGAGATATATATGTAGAAATAATAATAATAATAATAATAATAATAATAATAATAATGATAATAATAATAATAAATGGACCATTTTCAAAAGAGACCTTCCTATTTCATGGGCTCGGTCCCTAATAATAAACGGACCAATTGCTCTTGGATCACCTGATCATTGATGATAGTGGTGGGGAGGGTGGGTTGAACTGTTCATGGGTGTAGGGGTTGGGGGTTGGTTTGTAGTCTGAGGTGGTGGACTTGGGGAGGTGATGGACATGGTGGGGGGTTGAAGTGGGAAGTTGATGGTTGTTGGAGTTGGAATTAAT
Source organism: Urophycis tenuis (assembly GCA_036785325.1). Lineage (NCBI taxonomy): Eukaryota > Metazoa > Chordata > Actinopteri > Gadiformes > Phycidae > Urophycis > Urophycis tenuis. Next base: position 9,183,939 of record JAXIVH010000018.1, on the reverse strand, counting down.
GTTTTTAAATTGTGACATTGCTTTTACTTTAACTGCAACATAAGAAGAGTTTGACATACGATTAAAAATGGCCACTTTGACAACACACCACGGACAAGCCCACGGACAAGCCCAACTTAAAATCTGAAAGAGCACAACGTTTCTTCAGCACCATTTTCTGACACTGACCAATTTTGAAGCAGAACTGAGAAATTCCCTGGGAGGACCACAGAATAAAAAATGGCCGATTTTGATGGTACGCCACGGCCATGCCCTTTGCTGTAAAGTTGCAAAGAGCCCAACATTTGTTCAGCACCATTTTCTGACTGTACTGACCAATTTTGACGCAGAATGGACATATAACCTCGCACCCACCAGCATCATCTGACCTCAGACCATCCCCCTCCCACTACCACTCACAAACTCTTATCTACACTTGGACACTTTAGATTGTCTTTTGACTGTCTTTTGATATTTTGCACTGCTAAACAACACACTACCTCACTTTTTTGTTTCTCTGTTGTCTGCACAATGTCTGTTTGTCTGTTGTTGGTCTGATTGTCCACTTGTTCATTTTGCACCGAAGGTCTGAGAGGACTGCAATTTCATCTGTGCTATATGCCTGCCATGTAGCACACTTGACAATGAAGATATTTGAACTTGAACTTGAAGGAGTTCGTTCACAAACATGGGCAAAAATGACGACATAATTAAATATGGCCAAATTTGACGGCATGCCACGGCCAAACCCTTTGGCATAGAGTCGCAAAAAGCTCAAATTTTCTCAAGTGCCATCTTGTGAACCTAGAAAACAAATTTGAAGCCCAAGCGACAAATGCCCTGGGAGAAATTCGTTCAAATAGGAGGCAAAAAAGGAAAAATATCTGACTTCCGGTGGGTTTTGGGGTATGGGTGCTGGAGGCTTTTTTGTAGGTCTTGGCCTGTTAAATGTGCCTACCGAGTTTCATAAATATCTGTGAAACGTGGTGTCGGGGCTGTTATTTCAAAGCCTGTAGGGGGCGCTACAACCACAACAAACACAATTTTTGGTATGTGAGCCCTGGGCAGCAGTCTACACATGTCCTGTGAATTTCATAGTCATAACTATTATGGTGTTTGCACAGTAATTTACCTTGCCATTAGAGCACCACCTAGTGGCGGTAATTTTTTCTCCTTTTGACCTGAGCCTCAGGGATCCATGTGCTATCTGCATACCACGTTTCGTTTTAATCGCACTTGCCGATGTGGAGATATAATCTTCTTAATTTTAAATAGCGCCACCTAGTGGCAATAACCAGAAATTTAGCATAATGGAGGTATAAGGAAGTATTAACCAAAGTTTGTTGTCGAACGGACATAGCAATGTGGAAAAATGGTCCACTTACTTTTTTGATGTAACATTTACACAAATTAAAGTTTGTATAACGCGCTTAATTTTGGAAATTTCAAAGTTCTTAGAAATAATAATAATAATAAACGGACCAATTTCAAAAGGGACCTTCCAGTTTTACTGGCTTAGTCCCTAAGAAAAACACAAACAATTGCAATAACGTGCCTTGCCCTGTTTGCTTGGTCCCCTATTAAAACTAACTATTACAATGGAGTGTCTTGCACTTCTTATGAAAGACAAAAAAGTTTGTTAAAGCAGTGTCTTCTGTGATGTGTTTATCATGCACGTTCATATGCCGATAGATATAAAATTGAATGTGCAGCCCTATCCCCCACACACAGTATAACGCTCATACCTCAAACTAAGATTATCAATCACATAAGTTATACAGCATACAGAGCCAAAGCATGCACACACATACGCGCACTCGCACACACACACACACACACACACTTACCAAATAGGCCTGGTCCAGGGACTGTTTTCTGTAGTCTAGTTCCTCTTCCAAATATCCTTTCTGCTTACAGAACATCTCCTGCAGTGGAAGAACAGCATAAGCTATTTTTGTATTTATAGTGTAGCAAATAAACAACATTACAACATTATTCATCGTAGCAGTGAATTATACGAATACATTTAAAGGGACTTCACTTTTTTGTTGATTTGTCCATCATACATCCAAGCCTCTACATTACCTGGTTCAATGTGTGGTCATTGTACAGTCTCCATGGTTATTTAATAAAAAAACACAGTATGCTTCATATCAATTCTTTCACAGTGTTAGTCCTCTGCTGGGTAAAATTGACTTACCATTTCTATCTCTAAGTCCATCATCTTTTGGTGCAGTGCTGCTTCTGTACCTTCAATCTGCTGAATCCACTAAAGGGCAACAAACAGCAAGTCAACCTAACTTGGGGCTAAAGAGGCTTTCTCATCAGTCACACTGTTAAGTGCAACAATAAGGTCTTACCTTTTCAGCAAGTGACAAAACAGTGCTAGCCTGAATAATGGCCACTTGTTCTTCATTACGCAGGTTCTGGAAAAAGTTGAAAGTTTGCATTTTAATTACTTTTAGTAAATGCATTATCCGTACATAAAAACACACACACTGCAACCATTCAACTTACTCCATTGTCTCCAAGAATATCGAGGAGTTTGATAAGATCAGGTATACACACATCCTGTAGAGAAAAGAGGCAGGCAAAATGAGATCACAATAATATATATGATTTTTTTTTTCTGCCTGAGTATAGTTAGGCAAAAGTTTATTAGTACCTTGACTCCTTCCTTCATGCAGTAGATCTGCAGGGCACTGACTCCTTCAGAGAACGGGTGCAACCGCAGATGGTTGAAGGGAGGGGAGTGCCTCTCACGCTCCTGATTAAAAAGAATGAAACAAAAAAATCCATTCTTGATTGAAAAAACAAAGATTTGATAAAGGTGCGAATGAGAATAAAACTGAATATGCCAACGTCAGGACTGCAGTCACTCCCCATCTTCCGAAAGAGACTCAAGACTCACTTGCTCAGAGTGACCCTGGTTCACCTGAACCCTGCATAACTTCCATCCTCTACCTACACCCCCCCCTCATGCACTTGTATGTCCTACATCATAGCTTTTTCTCTTTGTATCTTAGCACCTATTGTTATTATAGGCCAGATATGTTGTATGCTAGCAATGGTTAACCTAGCAATTGGAAATGGAATGCTTGAAACTTGCTCTGGTGCTGTAAGAGCCATATTTAGTAAATGTCTAATTTGCATATTTTTAAGTTATTTAGAGTTACGTATTCTATATTATTATTAAGATTGCATACTGCAAGATTGCATATTTGTATGGACCCATTAGGGGTCCGTAGAGTTATGTCAGTAGTCAGTAGTGACACCATACTCTCAGAAAAGAGCTAGAAGTCGACGGAGCAACAGTTTTTTTTACCCTTATTTGATTTCATGCCTTTGTTTGTATCGTTCGTTTGTTGATAAGTAAAAGGTCAAACTTATCTATGAGACATGTCATTTTTGGAGTCAAGCTCATTGCTTCTATAGGCTTACCAAGTGTTGTAAAAGAAAATTAGAACGACAACACTAGAGGTGCCTTGCTTACTGTATTACCAGCAATGAATTGTTTCACCTCCTTCTGACAAATGTACGTACTGCGAAATTCCCTAAATGTAAATCAGGCATGAAAACGGGTCAGGGGTGAATAAGGTCAGAAGGATATGATCCCTCTAGGGGGGTCAGGGGGCATGGTTCCCCGGAAGAAAATTTTGAATATTTCATATTTTAAAGCATCAATTTGATGCATTTTGAGATGCATTTTGTGCAAACCTGGGGAGAGCTGGATAAACTTAACTTCAGCTATTAGTCAAAAATATTATGGCCTAAGTATTTTGCAAGACATTTCATGCCAGCCTGTCACTGGGTCTAACATTTACAGCATATGAGACACAATGTGGTAAGGGTAAGCTGTAAACCACAATAATCAGTACTGAATTACACCACAGACTATCGAATGGAAATAAATGGAAATAGAGGCTGTCTCAGTCAATAAATAGTTTATTTGTTTTTAGTTAGACTAGGTGGAGTTCAGTAGGCCGCAGGTCGTAGATGGAAAAAGGGAGGAGAAAGGGGCAAAATAATACAGTGACTGCCCGTACGAGGACGCATGCACGCAAACAGGCACACACACACAGTGACTGCCCGTACGAGACCGCACGCACACAAACAGACACACACACCAGAGCTAGTGAGCGGAGCGGAGTGCGAGCGAGCGAGGAGCGGAGCGGAGCGGATGGAATGTTGCTGGAGCGTGGAGCGGTTTTCTATTTAGTCGCCGGAGCGGCCACTCTGTTCCGCTCCAATGTTGCTCCGATACCGCTCACCACGAGTCTGAGGCATGCCCAAATCTAAACGTGTGTCTTCTTGTTGCACTTGTCTATCTTTTAAAATAAATGTTCTATGACTGAATGTGTATTGCCATTGCGCTTAGTTCTTTAGTATTTAAGTTTTCTGTTTAAGGTGGCAATTCGTAGTAGATTATTTCTCCCTCATTTAAATTGGAGCGAGCGTGAAGCGATTTCAGCGGAGCGGCAGGATTTTTTAAGTGGAGCGCGGAGCGAAAATGAGGGGAGTGGCCGGACGCAATTTTGAGCGAGGATCGGCCGAGAGAACAGCCATCTGAGAGAGGAGCAGAATATTGGCACCGCTCAGCTCCGCTCACTAGCCCTGTACGCACCGTTAGGTGACGAGTGGAAGACGAGACCCAATCACTGCCGCTGAGACTCCTCTCGTTGTCTGAACGCTAGTGATTGTGTCTCGTCTTCCACTCGTCACCCAACGGTGCATACTGTTACGGCCTTTGAACCTAAAATAAAATCCAAGTTGGGTACTTGGGGTCTAAGTCAGAGACTTAGAATATAAGTAAGATACAGTATGTTTAAAGTCAAATTTGGTGTTACACTTAAAACAAGAATTAGAGAGTGATACATTTAGAAAAAAATAGTGATGGAATATAAAATATCAGCTAGGGACAGAGTGTAAAGAGAGTAAGGCTCTTTAATCTCAGCGTCACCCACGATATAGATGTTGACCTGGACTGCACCGGCGGACCATGTGCAAATCCTCCACCCCCTCCATCTTATGACGAGGCCCTGCTTCTCCGATCACCGGACATCACATCCTGTTGAAAAGACTCTGCAGTTGGGAAGCGCTCCCCCTGATTAGGGACTGGCCCAGTGTTTGTGATGTCAAACAGTGCAAGGGCGAGAAAGTGATTTTGTAGACCTTCCGGAAAAAGTGTTCCAGACTCATTGTGAAGGACAGAAAAAAGCGGACCCTGTATGAAGATGCCATCACTCACACCAAACTGGATGCGTTGGATGAAAATAACGTTCATCAGGATTTGTTAAGACTGATGAACCCAAATTGGTTGGCGTACCACCAGACTCGCCTTGAATTTAACTCACGCCAGTCATGCAGATTGAAGCAATGACTAAGAGACTTCAACTCATTCAATGAGAGGCCCTGGAGAACCCAAAGCCTATCTGTCCCATCAGGGACCAAGGAAGTGACCTGTCAAGAGGGAACAGCATGTTCTGTGGAGGCGCCAGAGGGCAGGAACAACCAAAGTACAGTAGTCAAGGTCGCAGATAGGCCTGCTTCCTTCTTTGGATCAAAGATTGTTGGCAAAGAGAAGAGAAAGACAATGTAACAAGCATCTGGCAGTTCTCTGTGATGCATCATTAAAGATGCAGAGGTAGATGGGGGCATTTGTATGGATGGGACACAGGAGCAAACGCTAACACCACTACAAACATATTGGTAGAAATCCAAGATGGCGGCACATACGGACGCAGTGGCCCCTCTCTGTCCCGAAAATGTGGTGCATACATGTTTGTCTTCGTCGGTGTGCCCGAGTGATTTTGTGTTTTTGTGGCGTTTGCCCATCCCAAGGCGCACATACAGCCGTGGGACTCTTTTGAACATCGGAAACCACGCTATGCACAAACAAAACATACCAAACCCGGCACTCGCCAAGGAGCTACACAATCTCGGTCTACTCCGGCGGCCCACTTCGACACCGACCCCCACTACTGCAGCGCACCCGCAGAGAAAGCACCGCAGGCTGGGTCAGAGGAGGCAGAAGCGAGGGAAGCGCGGAAGTATCCGGGCAAGGCTAGCGGCTAATCCACACAAGCCGGTTATACCGTCCATAGTACTCGCCAATGTACGCTCCTTGGACAACAAACTGGATAAGCTACACCTTCTGAGATCATCCCAGCGGACTGTGAGAGAGTGCTGTGTTTTCGTTTTCATGGAAACATGGCTTTATCGCACTAATGCCGGCCGGCATGGTGGCCAGACCAGCGGATTTACCACCCGATCTCTAGAGGAAAACTCACCGGGGATGCAGAGGAGGGAAACAACTTTGGGGGAGAAGGTTGACACGGAACATACATATGGAAAGGAGGAAATTCAAGCCGTGTCTCCCTTCTATTGTTATGGGGAATGTTCAATCCCTTAATAACAAAATTAACGAACTAACGGCGCTTACGCAGAGCCACTCAGTTTACCGGGAATGTAGTCTGATGTGTTTCACAGAGACATGGCTGCACATGGACAGTACGGACCCGATTGTATCTGTCCATGGCTTCCACACCGTCCGGGCAGACCGGGACTGTACCAAGAGCGGTAAGCAGAAGAGGGGGGGGGCTCGCCGTTCTAGTTAAAGTGATGGTTCGGAGTAAATTTCACCCTGAGGTAATTTCCACCAATAATCCAGCCAAATACCCCCTCAGATGCATTTTTAGCGACAATATTTATCAAGTTAAGGGGTATAAGCCGAATGGCTTAGTATTGGAGTGCCCGGTACTGTGTGTATATCTCGTAAATTACCCCACTAATAATGCATGGATTGTTACCCAACTTCTGTAGTAGTACATATATGGTCTGTACTCACAAAACGAGGCATTTTAAAGTTTGTAAGTACACCAGGAGTTTATTTAAAATAGCACTTTTCTGATAGCTTCAACTAGCTGTTGCTAAGGCTACCGCTGCGTCGACGTCTCTTCCGTCTTTCCGGATAAGTTCGTAAAAGTCCTCTTCAAAACTCAAGTGTAAGGAAAAGGTTAGTGAATTCAACACTCCATCGAAATGTATTGACAACTGGAATAATTGAATACTTGAAATTAGATGGAGTGTTGAATTCACTAACTTTTTCCTTACACTTGTGAGTTTTGAAGAGGACTTTTACGAACTTATCCGGAAAGACGGAAGAGACGCCGACGCAGCGGTAGCCTTAGCAACAGCTAGTTGAAGCTATCAGAAAAGTGCTATTTTAAATAAACTCCTGGTGTACTTACAAACTTTAAAATGCCTCGTTTTGTGAGTACAGACCATATATATACTACTACAGAAGTTGGGTAACAATCCATGCATTATTAGTGGGGTAATTTACAAAATATACACACAGTACCGGACACTCCAATACTAAGCCATTCGGCTGATACCCCTAAACTTGATAAATATTGACCGTCGCTAAAAATGCATCTGAGGGGGTATTTGGCTGGATTATTGGTGGAAATTACCTCAGGGTGAATTTTACTCCGAACCATCACTTTAATATCAGGTGGTGCAATCCCGGTCACATCTGTATTAAGGAATAGATCTGTAGCCCAGATACCGAAGTGTTGGCCATTGGACTACGTCCATACCACCTCCCTAGGGAGATCCCGCACGTCATCATCATCATGGTGTACATATCTCCCACTGCTAACCCATCAGCTGCCTGCTGCACCATACACTCCACCGTCTCTAAACTTCAGACTAAACACCCCAGTGCCCTCATCATCATGTCGGGAGACTTTAACCACGTCACCATGGATAGAGTTCTACCGACTTTTAAGCAATATGTGAGCTGTCCTACCAGAGGGGTGAGGACCCTGGAGCTGATGTATGCCAACCTTAAGGAGGCATACATCTCATCTTCTCTCCCCCCTCTGGGCAAGTCGGATCAAAATCTGGTTTACCTCAAACCCTGCTATGTGCCTCTGGTGAAGAGGAAGCCTGTGACCACAAGGACTGTGAGGAAGTGGTCAGAGGAATCTTAAGAGGCACTGCAGTATTGTTTTGAGGTTACTGACTGGCCTGCACTCTGTGAGCCTCACGGGGAGGACATTGATGGGCTCACAGAGTGCATAACGGACTACATTAACTTCTGTGTAGACTGCTAAGTCCCTGCCTCGACAGTCACCTGTTACGCAAACAACAAACCTTGGATCACCAAGGACATCAAGGCCATCCTGAACGACAAGAAGAGGGCGTTCAGAGAGGGCAACCAGGCTGAGCTGAGGAGAGTACAGGGGGTACTCAAGGTCAAAATTAAGGAGGCAAAAGACTGATACAGGAGGAAGCTGGAGACGAAGCTCCAGAAAAACAACACAAGGGATCTGTGGAGTGGTATGAAAACCATCACAGGCTGGCCTGGTAGTATGGGGCTGGAGGGTGGGGTGGCTCGGGCCAATGAATTTAACCTTTTCTTCAATAGGTTTGATACTGCGGCCCCTGCCCCTCCCCCTCATGACCCTGCTGCTACTGCTGCTGGCAGCTCAACAACCGGTACCACTCCGCCTCCCCCTCCTTCTCCCCCTCCTTATAGACCGCCCTCCTGCCTCTCACCAGCTCTATTCACTCCCGGCCACTTCACACCTTCACCCTGCCCCACCCCTCCCCCCTGCTCTGCATACTGTCCTCCACTACATGAGGACCCTATCCCTCCTCCCCCCACGGACACCTCTACAGTTTCCTTCACGCCTGACCTGGTGAGAAGACAACTGATTAGACGCCACTCTGGCAAAGCGGCGGGCCCTGATGGTGTTTTCCACAGGGTACTTAAAGCCTGTGCCCCCCAGCTGTGTGGAGTACTTAATCATGTCTTCAACCTGAGCCTGCACCTCCAAAAGGTCCCTCTGATGTGGAAGACGTCCTGCCTTGTTCCTGTCCCAAAGACGCTGCCCCCAGCAGCCCCAAGGACTACAGACCGGTGGCTCTGACGTCACATATCATGAAGACCCTGGAGAGGCTCGTTCTGGCCCAGCTTAGGCCAATGGTCAGACCCTTCTCGGACTAGCTGCAGTTCGCCTACCAGCCCAGCCTGCGAGTCGAGCACTGCATAATCTACCTGCTGAACAAATTCTACTCTCATCTGGACAAGCCGGCGAGCACGGTGAGAGTCATGTTCTTTGACTTCTCCAGTGCTTTCAACACCTTACGGCCGGGTCTCCTAGGTGAGAAGATGGCGGCGATGCAGGTTGATGCCCCCTTGGTGTCCTGGATTGTTGACTAACTGATGGGCAGACCACAGTTTGTACGCCTACAGAACTGTGTATCTGACAGGGTGGTTAGCATCACTGGGGCCCCACAAGGGACGGCCCTTTCTCCCTTCCTCTTCACCCTCTACACCTCAGACTTCAGCTACTGCACTCCTGCCACCTTCAGAAGTTTTCTCATGACTCCGCAATAGTTGGCTGTATTGAGGGGGGTGATGAGGGTGAGTATAGCACTGTTGTGGGCAACTTTGTCTTTTGGTGTGAGCTTAACCATCTACAGCTCAATGCTACAAAGACAAAGGAGCTCATTGTGGACCTAAGGAGGGTCAAAACACCGGTGGGCCCTGTGTTCATCCAGGGGGTTCCTGTCGACACTGTTGAGGAGTACAAGTACCTGGGGGTGTACTTCAACAACAAGTTGGACTGGACCAGGAACACAGAGGCCGTCTACAAGAAGGGCCAAAGCCGACTCTTTTTTTGAGGAGGCTAAGGTCCTTCAACATCTGCAGGACAATGCTGAGGATGTTCTATGAGTCTGTTGTTGCCAGTGCGATCTTCTTTGCTGTCACATGCTGGGGCAGTGGGATGAGGGTTGCGGACACCAATAGACTTAATAGACTCATCAAGAGGGCGGGTGATGTAGTGGGTGAGGAATTGGACACTCTGACTACCGTGGCAGATAGGAGGATGCTGTCCAGGCTACGGACTATCATGGTCAATGCCTCTCACCCTCTCTTTTCCACCCTGAATCAGCAGAGGAGCTCCTTCAGCAGAAGACTCCTCTCACCGAGATGCACCACAGAGCGACATAGGAAATAATTCATGCCTGTGGTCATCAAACTATACAATTTGTCACTTTCATTATAGTTTCTGCTGCACAACAGGTTATTCATTAATATTGCATAACTGGTCATTTCTTTTCATTTCACTGCATAGCTGGTCATTTCTATGCACAAATGGTCTTTTTTACAACATAGAATCCGACATGCTATATCATTGTGTATGCTATCACCTCTTAGTGTTTTCCTGGTTGTATGTACATGTATGTATTTCATTTTGTATTTCTTTATGTATATTTTTGGTATATTGCTTACATAGGATTATATTTTACATAGGTTTATATTTTATATTTTACATAGGTTTATATTATACATTTATATATTCTAACACTTTACTATATAACGTAGAGTGTCTGTCTCTTTTTCTTTTTTCACTGGAGTATTGTATTGTAACGAATGCAATTTCCCTCAGGGATCATTAAAGTATGTATGTCTGTCTGTCTGTCTAAACAACATCATACCGGACTCCGCCATCCAGCTCGACCAGCTAACATGCTACCGAGCGGACAGAGCCCTCGCTAACGCTAAGACCCGCGGCGGCGGTGTCTGTGTTTATATCAGGGATGCTTGGTGTCACGACGCTGTGGTCATTTGCAGACACTGTTCACCCCTTGCAGAGTTTATGATCATTAAGTGCCAACCTTTTTATCTACCGAGAGAGTTTTCTGCCATTCTGCTAGTGGCTGTTTACATCCCTTCCAGCGGCAACAACAACGATCGAGACAAGGCACTGTGAACTGTATAATGCCATCTGTGACCAGCAGACAGTCCACCCAGACGGATTCCTCATTGTAGCTGGGGATTTCAACCACGCAAACCTCAAGACAGTGTTTCCTCATGTGTACCAACACATAGACTTTCCTACGCGTGGAAATAACACTCTGGACCTCGTGTACACCACACAGCTAGGTGCATACAAGGCCTCACCCCTCCCCCACCTCAGCGCTTCACACCACAGCACTGTTATGCTAATGCCAGCATACAGGCCTAAGGTCAGAGTCATCAGACCGGTCCAGAAGCAGGTATGGGTGTGGCCAGAGGGTGCTTCCTCAGCACTACAGGACTGCTTTAACACCACAGACTGGGACATGTTTAAGCAGGCAGCCACCTACAACCAACACACCAATATCCAGGAAAATTCAGACACTGTTACTGCCTACATCAGCAAATACATTGATGATGTCACAGACACCAAGACCATCACAGTACGGGCCAACCAGAAACCATGGCTGACGGGGGAAGTCCGTGGTTTACTGAGAGCCCGGAATGCTGCTTTTAGAGCAGGTGATGAGGCTGGCCTGAGATCAGCGAGAGGCAATGTGATCCGGGGCATCAAGCTAGCTAAGAGGCAGTACAGTAGCAGGATATCCAAACACTTCACTGACAGCAGAGACACTAGGAGCCTGTGGCAGGGGATACAGACCATCACAGACTATAAACCCTGATCACAGACCTGTGACAGTGACACCACTCTGCTGAACAATCTAAACAACTTATTTGGACGGTTTGAAGCAGACACAGCATCCCTGCACAGAAGTCACCACCCCCTGTAGATGACCAGGTGTTGTGCCTCTCTCCAGCTAGAGTGAGGAGATACCTCTCCAGGATCAACACTCGCAAGCAGGGCCTGACAACATTCCCGGTCGTGTGCAGAAGGACTGTGCGGAGGAGCTCACAGATGTCCTCACAGACATGTTCATCACCTCCCTGAGCCAAGCTGTTGTCCCCACTTGCTTCAAGAGCACCACCATCATCCCGGTACCGAAGAAGGCCTCACCATCCTGCTTCAACGACTACCGCCCCGTTGCACTGACCCCCATCATCATGAAGTGCTTTGAGCGGCTGGTCATGCGGCACATCAAATCCATCCTCCACCCTTCACTGGACCCATACCAGTTTGCATATGGGGCCAACAGGTCGACCGATGATGCAATCTCCGCCATCCTCCACTCAGCCCTCACCCACCTGGAGACCAAGGACTCGTATGTGAGGATGCTGTTCCTTGACTTTAGTTCAGCTTTCGACACGATCATCCCTCAGCAGCTGATCAGGAAGCTGGACTGTCTAGGACTGCAGACCTCACTGTGTAACTGGCTGTTGGACTTCCTGACCGGAAGACCGCAGGCAGTACGGGTTGGCAGGAACGCATCCGGCACAATCATGCTGAACACAGGGACCCCCCAAGGATGCGTGCTTAGCCCCCTTCTCTTCACCCTGCTGACCCACGACTGTACTCCATCTTTCAATAACAACCTCTTTGTCAAGTTTGCGGACGACACGACTGTGATGGGGCTCATCAACCACAATGATGAGTCTAACTACAGGGAAGAGGTGAGCCAGCTGGCCGAGTGCTGCAGAGGCAACAATCGCTCTCTCAACGTGGAGAAGACGAAGGAGATTGTTGTCGACTTCCAGAGAGCCTCCACCCAGCACCCCCCACTGACCATCAACGGTGCTGCTGTGGAGAGAGTGAGCACCAAGTTTCTGGGGGTGCATCTCACTGAAGACCTCTCCTGGAACTGCAACACCGCATCACTGGCCGGCAAAGCTCAGCAGCGCCTCTACTTTCTCCGCAAACTTCGGAGAGCAAGAGCACCAGCCCCCATCATGTGCTCTTTCTATCGGGGAACCACCGAGAGCAACCTGACCAGCTGCATCACTGTGTGGTACGGCGGCTGCACTGCATCCTGTAGGAAGACCCTGCAGCGCATAGTGAGAGCAGCTGAGAAGATCATCGGGGCCCCACTTCCCTCCCTCCAGGACATATACAACACACGCCTGTCCCGCAAAGCACTCAGCATTGTGGGTGACTCCACTCACCCCTCTCACTGCCTCTTCAACTTCCTCTGCCCTCTGGGAGGAGGATGAGGAGTCTCAAGGCAAGGACCAGCAGACTGAAGGACAGCTTCGTCCATCAGGCGGTCAGGATGCTGAACTCCCACCCAGCACTGACCCCCTTCTTTCTCTGCCCTCTGCCTGCACAAACAATGGACATTGACCCACACCCATTCCCAGCCCCAACCACCCCCCTCCACCCACTCATCCCTGGACACCTGCACACAACCCCTCTCCTAAAGAGCCTGGACTTTGACCCCCACCGATCCACCACCACACAACTGCTCACCACCATGCACAGCCCCCCCCCCCCCCCCCCCCATCACCACCATGCACAGCCACTTTACACTTTACGCTCTAACACTGTCATACTGATTATAAATCTGTTTATAGATCTGTTATTTAACTGTTCATACTGTTTATACTTTTTATAGCTTTTATACACTGTTTATACAACTGTAATACAAAGTCAATACTGTGTATTTATTATTACGGCTATTACTGTCCATACTTGCACCTCACACTGTTTACACTGTTTATATAATTTGTATATATTTGCGACCCCCCTTTTTATTTAGATTTTTTGTATTCATATTTTTATACAGTATATTTATTTATATTCTGCATGCGTGTCTAGCACCAGGGATCAAGGGAAACAGCATTTCGGTTTTTGTGTATGTCCTGTACATTCATGAAAACTAACAATAAAGTTTACTTGACTTGACTAACACCAGAAAATGTATGCTTTGCATCAAAACATACATAAGCACCACCTCAAAATGATTAATGTTTGGTTGTCACAAGCCTTATGCAACCCGATCAGCTCCCAAAGAAAAATTTTGTGTAAATAGTAATGATACAGTATTCCTAGTTGATTCAGGGGCAACACAGTGTTCAGTGTGAGAGATTAAATCAGTACCATAAGGCAGCAGCTTCATGGTTACCTCCGATGCAAAACCCACAATCAAATCACAGTCACGTGCGTTAAGCACACCAGGATACTTGTAAATATGGGACCTGCTGCCAGAGAGACCAGGGTCATGGCAGACAAACTGATAACAAATGGACTCCACTGCATGCAGTCAGCTAGTATGACAATACATTCCCACAGATTAATTGCATTGTCTTGCACTGCCTTTGTGTGATGGACAATTAGCAAAGTTTGAGGAAGTATTGTTTAAAGAAGAGTGTACAACGTCGATGTTATAAGATGGAAATGTTGCTTTGAAATTACACATGGGGTTGAGCTTTTAAAACATGACACTCTCAACCTGTGGGCTAATAAATAAGTATAACATGGGCAATATGAAATTGTGGCGTACCTAGTGGTGACTCCCAAATGAACGTTCATGCCAAGACAACCACAGTGCAGGTTACACCAAGAGGTGATTGATAGTATCAGACCTGTTTTCAACTTATTGTTGGATGCTGGTGTAATAGTGTCCTGAATCACCATGTACTACCACCATATTCCAGGTGAAATAGGCACCCAATACAGGGCAACCAAACTTGTGGTGAATGTAAAAAAAGTAAACTATGCAATGTATCCTAGAACAACAATTGGTCCTGATCCTCACACTATTAACACAGATACCTGGGGATAGTAAATGGTTTTCACTTGTTGACCAAGCAAATTAGTTTGTTGGCGATGTGGATTAGGATGCCACAAGGGTATTGTGAATAACCATAAGTCTGTCTCTGCAACTCTGCACAACAATTTGGCTCATTTAGTCCTCTAAGGGGGAAGTACATTGGTTACTGTAAAACATATTCAAATAATGGGTTTTATTGAAACAACTGGCTATTGAAGACAGTGGTTACTTGATTGCTAACATTTTGCTCGCAGCAGACACAGCTTTTGTAGAACTTAAAAAGGCCCTTACGGCGAGGGCTTTGAATCAAAATTTCTACCGAACAGAAAAAGTATTTTAATGTTTCAGATTTTCGGTTCAACCCTAAAATTGACGTTTCTGAACCGGTTAATAACGTTCTGTGTCAGCTGCAGAAAATACAAATAAGTAGACAACCACTAGGTGGCACTGTGTAATTGTGTAAACTGAGAACGGCAGAAGGAGGAGAAGAATGCGTACAGAGAGAATGCGACTGCCATGTATTCTGACTGCTCCGTTTAAGTAAACTATTTTAAATAATTATACGTCTCTTTCCTTGATTTACAAATATAACACCAATCATATTGCGTTTAGAAATCTTGTTAAAGAACAAAAACAAAAAAAGTTATTAACCAGTTACTATTATTTTAGGAAAGCGATTCTGAGCCGAAACATAAAAAAAGACAATTTCTAGTTTTGTTTCTGTTCCTTGCAAAACATCAACATTTCTGGTTTTCATTTTCGTTCCCTGAACCGGTTCAAAGCCTTGCTTATGGCTTCTTCGCACAAACTGTAGGGGAGATCAATGGTAACATGACATCAGCAAAAGCATGGATGCCTATTGCTAGTTTGCTTCAAAAAAAATATCTGGTGGCAGCCGGTCTACCACACTGTTAAAAGGAAATGGCAGTTCCGGTATGAGGTGTGCGCAGTAGATGTGTCCGCAGCTCGCTCCTATGACTAGACTTTTACTTTACCTTTTAAACCTCTCCTTTCATGATTGTTGTTTGTTTGCAATAGGCGTCATCTTTTGAGGCATTGACAAACACACTGGACGGCTTACACTCAACTGTTACAGACTATGGGCAGCGGAGTAGCTCTTTGGAAGAAAACTAACGAGGTCGACCTTCGTCTCCAACAACTAGAGACAGCATGTTCCACTCTCCAACATGACAACAAGTCACTGAAACTAAGCTAGCTGACCAGGAGGGACGCAGTAGGCGCCAAAACATCAGGAACATTGGCCTACCTATGCTTGAAGGCTCAAGACCAACCACTTTCTTTTCCCAACTTCTTGTTGATGACTTTACCCCCCTCATACCGATCAAACCCTTGCACCCAAGCCTGCTACAGGTGAAAAGCCACGACCTGTCATCATACGTCTCCACCGCTTCAAAGTAAAGGACCTGCTCATCCGTGAGGCTCGCAGAAGGGGCAACCTGTTCTACAAGCAGCACAAAATCCGACTCTATGAAGATTTCAGTCCTGCCGTGCTGAAGAAAAGAGCAGAGTACAAAAACTCCATGGAGGAACTGTACAAGGGCGGCTACAGACCAGCTCTCCTGTATCCATCCAAGCTCCTTATCACCCTCCCCAACGGCGAGAAAACATGGATCCAGTCTGCCTCAGAGGCTAACAAGTTGGTCCAGGACTTGAGCAAAGATACATAAGCCAGTTTTGTTGCTGCCTATACTGCGTGCCCAAAGGCGAAGTGTGCTCATCCAGCTCAGTGTTGTTTTCTTATAATGTGGGCAGGTGCTAGTGCTGGGTGCAGCTAGTGCTAAACATGATGCTAGCAATCAAGAGTTGTTTGCACTGCAGTAACTTTCCCAAATATCTCCACTTAGCTAATGGGCTATCTCTACAGTAGCCGATTGTTTAGAGATGTATGTTTCCACTGTTTGATGATACAAATGTATGTTAGGTATAGTATACCGTGTGTTCAAAATAATATCTGAAATTGGATGGATGGATGGGGTTTTTCTTGACGTTTATTGAGTTGTGGGATCAGCGTGATAGATTTGAGGAAGTAACACGTTATGGTGATCAGTGAATCTGATGTTTCTGAGTTTCACGCTGCTGCTGTTTCTTGCAGTAGCAACAGCGTATAGTGACATTTAGTGGTGCTTTAATCAGTTGGAATGTTAAAGGCCTGTTAAGCGCAACAAAGTGATTGACCATCTTAAACACTAAAAAAGCCTTTTTACAAGACACCCACCAAAGGAAAATGCTACCGTTTGTCCATACTGAACTTCATTCTTCCCTGATCTTAGATGATATGATACATACCTCTCTCCCATTCGTGCATGCACACGATCGCTCTCGCGCGCAGCGCTACTTTGATAACATGTAGCTTGGCCAAGTATATTCCTTAGGATCCAAACGGGGGTAAAGTTAGAAGCGACCAAGCACTTCCACGTTTTCCCTATTTAAATATGGTTACATGAGTAGTTACATGACCCAAGTATGGTTACACAAAATAAAACATGGCAATTTTCTAAGCGGATGAAAAAGGATAACTATAATGTATGGCAAAATAACACCTGGGAGCACTTCCACGTCGGTGCAGTAATATCATCACTCCTAAAAGATCCTCCCCCCTCCCCCTGTTACTTCCGTCAATAGAACCAACGTGACCTGCACGCCATCACCTGCACTACCTGTAGTAATTGAAGTAAAAAGTAAAAAAAAAGTAAAAATAAATTTTGCTGCTCCTGTTTCTGTTTTAGCCCAGTTTTGGCTTTGTGCTCCTTTTTTACACAAGATGACATGCTGCAGCTACGGCACGACAAATTGGCTCTTGTTTGAGCGCAGCATTAATACACAGCAGCAAAGTGTGCCCGGCGCACCTGACGCCCTGCATCTCCAACCTTTCATGAGACTGGTTGGAGATGTGTGTTATGTGCCATGTTAGCAGCATTGTCACATACTACAGACACTCTCTTTTCCTCTGGAATTTGCGCGCAGCGATGTTTCTTCATGTGTGCATCGCTTCTATTTGTTTTGTCTCAAGCACAAGACTCTGCACTTTCCAGTCTCCATCAATGAAATGGGCAGTCACTGTCATATAGGACTCCATCGAAGAGACGTCCACATATCTATGGTGAAGCTCAGTGCCTCGCTGTTTTGTATTAACTCTGAAACTTTTAGTCCCTCGTATTTTGCGGTTAGTGCATGCATAATTGTCTGGCGCGCTGGCACTGAATATCCAGGTTCCAAAACTTTTAACAGGTTCTAAAAAACCTTGGCCTTCCACAACACCAATGGGCCTCATATCCTGAGCAGTAAAATTAACACTTCCTTCTGTGATATCATTTTTGCATTGGAGGCCTAACATCCAGCGTGGTCTGGGTGTATTTGAGGGATGCTGCAGTTGTTGCGGGTGGGTGCGCCTGCAGTTATAAAACGAATAAGCGATTATTCGACTAAAATATTATAATATGTTTAATATGATATTAATAGCCTATAATATTGAAATATTACCGTTTTTAGATGATACACCATGTTTGTAGTTGAGCTGTGATATGCAAACTGCTGTTTGCAAATTTTGCATTCGACTTTTTTCCCACCATCTATTTTGGTAAAATTCTGCTACACTGCCGATGTCTTTGACATGGTATATGGTCAGATTGTAGCAGATGACTCACTGTAGATGAAACACTCAAAATAAAAATAAATATTCAGTAAACCACCAGACGTTGAATAACAAGGAACGTCAATCTACCTGTCTCTAGTGGGTTGGGCTAATCCAAAATAGTGAAAACAAGGGGTGTGTTCTCTGAAGACAAGCTGTTACCTGTGAAACTGGGGTGCTCTGAAAACACCCCAATTATCGACCAATAAGTCGACCAGTCGACTAGGACTGAACTAAAGTCCTAAACTAAAGTACAGCCCTAAACTAAAGTCGATTCATAACTATTTAAATCTAACTTCCCCCCTTTTGGCCAGGCTGTCCCAAGACATCCTGTGGTGGTCTCTCTTACCTTTGTCTCTCACTGGTCAGATAAAGTGTATTAAAATGAATGTACTGCCCAAGCACTTATATCCAATGTATACCAATGTATATCTATTTTCCTCCATAAATACTTTTTCCACTCACTTGATAGCTCACAATTCATTTGGAACAAAAGCACTAGCTCTACCCAACTTTTTGTTCTACTATTGGGCTGCAAACATTAGAACAATATTGCACTCATGCTGCAACAATAGCCAATCTCAGATTGAGGGACCTCATGTGGTCCCTCTTATATCTTTGTTGTGTCTCCCCCTTACTTTGTCACCGACTGCACACTCCAGCAGTGTTGTAGTGAAAAACTGCCTTAGAATCAGTTAATACCTTAGATTTACATTTACATTGTTCGTCCCCAGTACATTCTAACCCTTTGTTCACCCCATCAGTTATTGGCAAAGCTTTTTTGATCTGGAAAGACCTGGGAATTGTGTCAATAAAACACCTTTACATTAGCGGCAAATTTGCTTCCTTCAAACAGTTAACTCAAGCTTTCAGTTTGAAGACCACCACTTTCTTTAGATATTTGCAAGTCAGAGAATTTGTTTGCAATCACTTTCCTGGCTTCCCTGCCCTCCCTCCCTCTACCCTCACTGATACCAAGATAACACCAATCTCAAAGGTTCTAGTTCAATACGGTACAATACCGTTCTCAAAAGTAAAAACAACCTCCGATGCTTTACGCAATGCATGGTCTGCAGAGCTTGGTGAGGATATGGTTCCCACTGCCTGGGAGCATGCTCTGAGTTGGATCCACTCATCTGTGCTCGCCATGAGTTATACAATGCAAAGTGATTCACAGAGTTCTGTGGCCTAAAAGTAAGCTTGCTCGTATCTATCCTCACAATTATTCAAAGTGTCACAAATGTCACCAAGGACCAGCCAATCTCAGTCACATGTTTGCTCTGACCAGATCATGTACTGTATATATTGTCAGTGGGTAAAT
The DNA here is from genome assembly GCA_036785325.1 of Urophycis tenuis. Classification (NCBI taxonomy): domain Eukaryota; kingdom Metazoa; phylum Chordata; class Actinopteri; order Gadiformes; family Phycidae; genus Urophycis; species Urophycis tenuis. Next base: position 9,164,506 of record JAXIVH010000018.1, on the reverse strand, counting down.
GAATTACCATCAATACCAACACACACACAGAGGCTATGGACATGGGGTCCAGAGGAAGCACGATGGCAGATGAGGTTGCTAAGGTGGCTGCCAAAGCCCCTCTTGCCTCCACTATACAGATGATACAACTGAAGACCTGGGCCAAGCCCTGGAGTTGGAAAAAGCTCAGATCATGGCCTTACCTGCAGAGCGTCAGTCGTGGAATTCAGTGGAGCAGAATATAATAATAATAAGCTGGGTTGTGTAGGGCCCGAATAGGTGTCCTTGCTTGCCTTACTGTATGTTTCCAATTGATGCTTATGTGACACATGGTAGGGACCACTTGTCAAAGGGGGGAATGGTAGCACTGAGGAGAATACACTGGCCAAGGCAACTGCAGATAAAGGTATGTCATGGATGAAGGTCTTACCATTAGTTCTGCTGGCCATGAGGGGGCACACCAGAGCAGAGGGAGGTCTGTCCCCCTATGAAGTTCTCATGGGATGGCCAATGCCAATAGGGACAGGTAAACCACACAACAGCACAATGAACACATAATTTGTTCATCACATTATTGATTTCATCAAGATAGATCCATTCACAGGTAAAACAAGCTTTAAGATCGTCCAAGGAAGGGCCACACCACAACCTATAACTAGGAGATTGGATTGTGGTAAAGGATTATCGGAGATGTGCAAGGAACTCACCAAGGGGTTGGGACCATTCAAATCCAATCACCTTGTTGGCTGTCAGCTGAGTTGGCTACATAGCTCCAGGCCATCCACTGCAAACATCGCTGAATATGAAGGTCATGATTCACCCAACCCTACAAAGCCACAGTTGACCCAACTGCCTGGCCGTCACCCCGATACTGAAACCTGGGTGAAGTGCTACAAAATCACCCTTGTATTGTATTGCATTTGTATTTGAGGCAGGCCTTTACTTCTCATTAGGTTCTGTAGTAGAATTTTATTCTTAGAAATAAAGTAAAAGGCTACACTTAAAGTGGGTCAACACTTCTTGCGACCGTTCAGTGACGGTGACTATTAGTGTATTAGTGTAGGCTTATCAAGAATACCATTTAGTAAGTCATAGTGTCAGTCTTAACAGACTTAGTTTATTGCAAATATTCAGTAACAGTTGCATCCAACTCATTTGCATATTCTATGCACATTCATGAAATTTGGCTTCAGACAACACACATCTGTGTTCATTTCCATCCACGGTGTTATGCATATGAAGAATTAACATTTTAATTCAGGGAATTTTCCTAATTCACATTATACCTTATGCATATTAGAGGATGGATATCCGACCTGAGCCCGACAGGACCAGACCAGAGGCGGCTCGTCCATGTAAGCATTTGAAGCAGTGCTTACCGAAAAAAATCGCAAACGCTTGAAACACCACACGCGAGTCCAAATCACGTCTGTCTGTTTATTGACTTGCCTGTATTGTCGGTAGAAACTGAAACTGGACAAACAGCGATCCTAGAGGTGAGGCCCGAAACTACAAAGTGAAGCCATTGAACGCGTTGTGCCTACCAAAAGGTGGGGCTTGCTGAGGGGCTTCCTATTTTTAATTGGTGAACATCACCTTTTGGTAAGCACAGCCTCACAGCCATTAAAAATCAATGGGGCGCGTACTTGCGCGTTCATGTAAAGATGATTGACAGTAGAGTTGAAAAATGATATGCCCGATGATCACAACATAACGTTCTGTAAGCATGATAAGGGCTTCACTAGCATTTTCTTTAAAATGTCTCAGCTATCAGCGAACTTTAATGTGGTCGACAGGATCCTTACGTCTACACGTTTCCTGAGCTACGCGGACAAGGTGATTGTAAAACGTGAAGGTAGACCTACACCGGATTTGTTTTTATTTCAGAAAACTGCATTTAGCACTAGGGTGTTTAGGCGGGAGTGGTATGAGAGCCACGAATGGCTAACAGGTAGCAGTCATACGAATCGACTGTACTGCTGGCCGTGCCTGATATTTTCTAGTAGTACACACCATGGGGGTATTAAGTGGGCCAGATCAGGCTTTACGGATTTGCATAATTTTCGCCGCTGTGCTCAAAAACATGAGAAGTGCACTGCCCATGTCAAGGCTGTAGTGGACTTGGCGAAACTAGGCTCTGTTAGGATAGATCATTTGTTGGATGAAGGCGCACGTATGCAAACTGCTCGACACAATGAGGTAGTGCGCAAAAATCGTGCTCAAGAGGCAAATTTCTGTTACCTCTTTGCTAGGCCGTCAAGAGCTAGCCTTCAGGGGACACGATGAGACCGAGCAATCGGCTAATAGAGGAAATTTAAGGAAGGTGACTGATGTTATGACACGCTTTGATGGTGTACTGACCGAGCATTTTCAGGCCCCCTCAGGTGGTTTCATTGGGTTGTCTAAGACGATTCAAAATGATTTGATTGATGCTGTGGCAACTGTGCTACAAAATGTAATCCAACACGAGTTGGATTCATCTCCCTTTTTTGCGTGGCAGATTGATGAAACAACAGATGTTTCCTGTCACGCGCAACTTTCAGTTATCTTGAGGTTTGTTGATGTTAGCGGGTCTATTCAAGAACGTTTTTTGGGGTTCTTTGATGTGTCTGGGGGCAGGAATGCTCAGTCCGTGTTTAACGTGGTAGACGCGGAAATGGACCACTTTAACTATAGCTCAAAGCTCGTCGGCCAGACGTATGACGGGGCTGCGGTCAAGGCATCAGAACTCAATGGTCTAAGAGCTAAGGTTAAAGCCAAAGCACCGAGCGCAGTGTTTGTTCATTGCTACGCACACAGACTTAATCTGGTCCTAGCATAAGGTGCAAGGTGTATTTATGAGGCAAACATATTTTTTGCTACTTTGACGGGTTTCACAACATTCTTTGCAAAATCTCCGAAGAGGTTGGTCTTCTTAGGGGACACGGGCTGCCCCAGAATGCCGAGGACTGCACCCACTAGGTGGAATTTTTCTTCACGTGTGGTAAGTACTGTGGCAAACAACCGAGAGGAAGCCTTTGAGAGAATGCTTAGGTCTGACCAGGTGACTGACCAGGAGACTCTTTGTTCTGCCAGAGGGTTCATTCAGACTTTGGGGGATTTTCAGTTTATGTTCTTGCTGCTCACATACAACCAGATTCTTTCTGAGACAGCTGTGTTGTTGTTGTGTTGTGCAGCAGAAAATCTCCGACATTGGCTTTTGCAAGCGTAGGATTGAGTCCTTAATTGAATATGTGACAGATAACAAAGCAGAGGCTTCTTTTCTGGCCATTTACAACCAAGTTGTAAGTCTTACTGAGGACCCTTTAAATAACCACAGGCGTTTGCGAAATGGCTCAGAAGCACAGGATCCCAAACAGTACTATAGTAACCTGTATATTCGGATTCTGGAGAACTTGATTGAGCAAATTAAAATGTGTTACAGTGGTCTAGATAACTTGGGCTTTCTTGAACTGCTTGATCCCTCTAGATGTGGCAACTCAACATTTCCGGAGGAAGCACTGAAGTGTCTGATGTGTGGCTATGGTCACTTGTTTGATGTGGACAGGCTTAGGTCAGAATTAAATGTCTTTTATAGTGATCAGAAGCTTAACAGAACCATTGGCAAACTATGTGACACACTGGCATTCTTTAAATCTTCAGGGCTTGATGTGGCTATGCCAGAACTGTATCGCCTCATGTGTCTGAATGCAACACTAGGTGCAACATCTGCTGGGGTAGAGAGGAGTTGGACAGGAGCGCCTTAGGAACCTGGGGATGATTGCTATTGAAAAAGCAATGGTAAAAACACTTGAGAGTGACCCCAGCTGGTATGACAGCTGGTATGACAACTTTGGGGCAGCCGCGGCCTACTGGTTAGGGCTTCGGATTTGTAACCGGAGGGTGGCCGGTTCGAACCCCGACCAGTGTGCATGGCTGAAGTGCCCTTGAGCAAGGCACCTAACCCCTCACTGTTCCCCGAGCGCCGCTGTTGCAGGCAGCTCACTGCATCGGGTTTAAGTGTGTGCTTCATCATCACTGTGTTCTGAGTGTGTCACTAATTCACGATTGGGTTAAATGCAGAAGACCAAATTTCCCTAACGGGATCAAATGAGTAATTCTTCTTCTTCTTCTTCTTCTAACTGAGCAGTTTGCAGGAAAAGGCAGGAGAGCAGAATTCATTTACAAGGTGTAAAATGCCCAGCTGCCCAGGTGCCCTCTTGTTGTTGTTTTTTTTGTCACCAGCCACTTGTGTGCCCTGCTGCCCAGGTCTATTGGTTGTTGTGCCCTCTTGTTGTTGTGTTTTTTTCTAGAGAAGGCTAAAGACATTGTATTGGATGTGAAGGGTGGCCATTACGGATCCCGTGCAACACGCTGCCGTCACCAGCCACGTCTCTGTGCTTGTTGCTGGGGGGGATCATCAATGGCCCCAGCAACAAATTGTTTTGGTGTGTTCATGCTGCTGTCACCAGCCACTTGTGTGCCCTGCTGCCCAGGTCTATTGGTTGTTGTGCCCTCTTGTTTTTTTTTTATTTTCAGGAGTGGGCTACAGACATTGTATAACAGCTTTTTGTTGTTGTTTTGCTATGTGTGTCCAAGCTTTGTGTGCATCAATAATTTTTGTCTGCAAAAGTATGTAACATTAGTTTTTCACAGTCACTTTGCTGCATTTCTCAGATCAGAATGGAAATTTTCAAAACTACTTGTTCAACCCTCATAATTTTTAGATTAGATTAGATTAATAGATTCAACTTTATTGTCATTGCACAAAGTACAAGTACTGAGACAACGAAATGCGGTTTAGCATCTAACCAGAAGTGCAGTATGATTGGTAGTGATAAATAGATAAAAGTAAACATGAGCAGCAATATTGCTGTGTAGCAGTAGGTAGTGCATGGCATAATTGGTCTTTTATTTAGTCATATGTGCAAATGCTATTGATTATTTCAGTAATACAGCTAAGCAACTGAGAAACACTTAAATTATTTACTTACTATTTACTTTTATGCAATTTTGTCTTTTATTTTATTTATTATTTTGTTGCTTATTAACTCCGCTTTTGTCCTGTCTTACTAACACCCCACTCGTGACCTGTACCTTGACGTGGTGAGTGGGCTTTCTACTAAACAGGCCGTGCTTCCTCAACGATAATCTGTTTTACTCTCTCTTTTATAATCTATTTCATCAACTCCTATAAACTCCTTTTATTTTTTATTCAATTTGACATTGACATTAAGACTACTACAGTGTTTTCCCATGTCATCTTCCCACTGAAGGACCTGTCATACAGTACCAGGCAGTCACCAGCTACAGCAGGACTAGGGGCCTTCTCTGAAACAACCCTCTGCAAACTAAGTTATTTGAGCCATCTTCACCCCCAGTCATCTCCCTCACAGTCTTCTCAACTGCCCTGCTCTGCAGGTTAGTGTCATGTTCATTTATTTCCTCAAAACCTATTACAAGTCACCATTTTAGGTTGTTTTTTGTCAAAATTTTCTTCCGGGGGGGCATGCCCCCGGACCCCCCTAGCAGGGCTCGGTTCACAAATTCGTGCTTACCACTTTCATTTACCCACCAGCCGCCACTGGACCAGACGGTACCTGATGGGCCGGGTCATGTTCGGACAAAAATTTGCAAATTATGCTTGGTTTCGGGTCGGGCTCGGTCACATCTGCGTGATTTGAATTGTTTGATTTACCTTTGCGTTAACCCAGGCATGTTGCGCTCATCTGTTTGTTGACATTTTCAAATGCCTTTCAGTTGCTTAATAAAGGCGGCTTCCATAAACAAGGAGGTAAATGTGTCATTAGTATAAAAAAATTTACTTTAACTGTGTCGGTTCGGACATAAAAAGCTTGATGCCTGTCGGGCTCGGGCTGGGGTCGGTTACTGCTCTGTCGGACACGGGCCGGGCTCGGACAGAAAATTCCGGCCCAATCCGCACTTAAATCCACATCGAGAGTTAATCCACCCCCTTCTAGCGAATCGAATATCAATGTGCATTAGAAGTTTTTATGCACATTTCACATGTTTCCAATTGGGATTTCTTATTAGAATAGCTAAAATGCACATTTAAAAGTTGGATGGAATGAAATGCAACTAATGTCTTCTAGTGCTCATGGACTGATAACCCTATTGGTAGGCAATTATTTCCCCGGCTTGTATTTGGGAGCCAGCCTTTATTTCTCCATGTTGACCACGCCACCGTCTATTATCTGAGGCCTGGCTATTAATAAAATCCCGGCCATAATTTGAGGATTTACGGTATCTATCTATCTGCATGATGATTACATAGACTTTATGTTGCTTTATTGTGTAAAATTTAAATGTTAAAATGGGAAGTGGCCTACTAACCCTGATCACAAAGGATTGGTAGATTATTACTACTATTATTGTTACTATTACTATTTTTATTGTTATATAGCAAATGTAGTCCGGAGGATTTGCACATTAACCCCACAGGATATACAAGGTTAGACAGAGACCAAGCGATACACCCAGTGATACAACCCAGCTCTAACGATTCTTTGGCATGGTAATATTTGGGTACGTTGTGCAATTAAACCAACAGGAAGCAAACTCACTATCCTCAGCATTAGAGGCTCACAATAATAGCACTGAAAGGGTCGTCACGGCCATTTCAATACAACTTGATACATTTACTAAGCTGGCGTTCCATAATCACAAGGCATAAAGATATGTCATCCTCGCCTAAAATTATAGGCGCAAAATGTAGCTCATTTTTTCACTCTAACCTCACACTAACACTCTATCTATTGAGAATTTCATTAAAGAAAACAAGGCAGTAAATTAACTTACTAAAATATATTCCAATCACTTCTAACTTCTAAACCACTGATAATGTTATTTTTGGCCTTATTGATAATATCAATAATTCTGGCTGTAATAACTGCAATGTGTTAAAGCCTTCATAAACAAATTGTCCACAACTGTGATATTCCAATTCATAGTCATTGTGCCAATAGAAAGCAGGAGGGGAGACGCCACCACTTGCTATGTTTGAGCTGCTCTGAATGTATGATAATTGCACACTGCCCATTTCTATGATTGGTCGTATTAACACCATAAAAATGGTTGTCCTTCCTAGATTCCAATACATTTTCCAAAATGTCCCTGTCTTTATTCCCCTATATTACTTCAAAAAGTTGGACTCAGTCATATTCTCCTTCATATGGAACAATAAATTAGCCAGAATATCCAAAAACACCTGTTTAAGTGCAGGGCAGACAGAGGCTTCGGTCTACCTCACTTTAAGCTTTACAATTGGGCTGCCACTAAGATTTTTATTGGCGAAATGGTTTGCAAATGGCCTGCTACAATCAAGGTGTACCCTCATGGCTTTAGATATAATATCTACATGTGGTGCCACCTCCCCCCCATCACTCTTTAACAAGCCAGAAAAAAAGAAAAACACCTCTTTACATAAAAAAATTCTATCATACTTCACTCTGTAAGAATTTGGAAACAAACCCAACCTTTTCTTGGTTTGCCCAAAGTCTACATAGACAGTCCAATCTATCACAATCAGGATTTCTCCTTGGCTTTGATGGATCCAGCCTCCAGCCAAAAAAATGTTGTTATACAGGAACTAAGGAAACCTAACGTAATTTCAAAACCTCCAACCAACAGACATGTGACTTACCGTCCACACATTTGTTCAGGTTCCTCCAAATTAGCCATTATATCAGGACACATATACCACACTATGAACATATGCGCACGACATACTGGACAGTCATAGGCGCCTCATACCAGGAAGCAGAGACACAGTTTCTTCTCTGTATGGTAACCTACTGGCTCATGAAGGAGTGTCCATTGAAAAGTTGGAGAATGATTGGGAGCAGGAACTTGGCATGCAACTTTCAGTAACGGTTTGGGTTTTGAGTATTCTGGATAGAATTCATAGCAGCTCCATAAACTCCAGACAATCCTTAGTACAGTTTAAAGTAGTCCACAGGCTTCATTACTCTAAAGCCAGGCTCCATGGCATATACCCTAAGATTTATCATATATGTGGTAAATGTAAACAACAAACGGGGTACACATCGGTTTTGGTCTTGTTCCAAGTTAACTTTATTCTGGTCTCTTATATTTGACAACACTTCAAAGGCCATCCATAAAACTACACTGCTCAAAAAATAAAAAATAAAGGGAACACAATCATTATAATGTAACTCCAAGTCAATCACACTTCTGGGATATCAACCTGTCCAGTTAGGAAGCAACACTGATTGTGAATCAATTTGAACTGCTGTTGTGCAAATGGAACAGGTGGAAATGAGAGGCAATTTGCAAGACAACCCCTATAAAGGAATGGCTCTGCAGGTGGTGGCCAAAGACCATTTACATGTACTCATTCTTTTCCGGCTGATTTTTGGTTACTTTTGCATTTTTCCAGTGCCCTCACCACTAGAGGTAGCATTGGGCAGTGTCTGCAACCCGCAGAAGTTGCTCAGGTAGTGCAGCTTATCCAGGATGGCACATCACTGCACGCTGTGGCAAGAAGGTTTGCTGTGTCTCCCAGCTCAGTGTCAAGAGCATGGAGGAGATACCAGGAGACAGGCCAGTACACCAGGAGACGTGGAGGGGGCCGTAGGAGGACAACAACCCAGCAGCAGGACCGCTATCTGGTCCTTTGTGAAATGGGGAACAGGAGGAGCACTGCCAGAGCCCTACAAAACGACCTCCAGCAGGCCACTAATGTGCACGTTTCTGATATTTTTTTCCTCATTTTGCAACAGTGGAAACCATAGGCCAACCCTTTTTTCCAGCAATGGCTTAGAGAGATAGGCAATGTATAACACATGGAAAGATTGCTAATAAAGAAAGAATCTTCCAAAAGATATGGCAACCTCTGCTGGACAAATGGGCAGACACCCGTGAGTCAAATAACGCCCAAACTGACACCCCTAGCACTTGAGCTTATGGCTCTTCTCATTTTTTATTTAACTTTTTCCTGAATTTGTCTTGTGCTCTATGTTGACTGTCATTTAATCTCTTCTCTCATGCTGGTTTTCGCTTTTCTTTTCTCCTTTTTTTGTTTGTTTATTTTTGTTTGCTGTGTGGGGGGTGGGGGTGGTTGGGTTAGGCCTTGTTGGCTTATGTTGTTTTTGCTTTGGAAAATTCTGAAAACCTGAGGGAAAACCTGTGTATTGGTATACTGTATAACCCCAATGATTCCTTCAATAGATATATTGGAGAAAAAAAAAAAGATTATAAACCCTTGTCTATAAATAGAAGAATGAACATGAAACATGTGACTTTACCTCCAGCTCCAGTATCCTGAACTCCAAGAGTTCATTCTGATCCCTTGAGTCTTGAAGCTCCTGCTGCAGCCGGCTGCACTCACTCTCTGTTCTCTCCACCTGGACACACACATGTATATGAGCAAAAGAGCGAAAGCAAGACTGAGAGAGACTTGGAGACAAAAATGAGAGTTACAGAAGAGAGGACCTGTCGGCCTTTATTGGTCATTCTCAGTATTTTTTTTAGATATGGGAACAAAATTTGTTCTCTAGATTTGACTCATCCTAAGTTACATATGAGCAGTGGGCTGCTATGTTCAGCACCCCAGGAGCAAGTTGGGGTTCAGACAAGCGGACAGTTGAGGAGGATCGAGGGGATTGAACCGCCGAGCCTACGGTTAGTGGACAACCTGCTCTGTTCAACCGCTCTATCCACTGAGCTACTACCTCCCCCACTTTTGCCCTTAGCGTTAGGGTTAGGTAAAAAGGTTTGAGAAGACACTGTTCACTGTTGAAGACACAAAAAGGAAAGACTAATAACGTCTAGTGTGATCGTTTCAACAGTAGATCAAACAATAAAATGACAAAATCAATTGGTTCTGACCTTATCTAGAAGCTCCTGATTCCGACGTAAGAAAAGCTGCTTCTCTTCCACCCATTTAGAGTCCTGAGGGCACATACACTGTTTAGCACTTCATACGGAACATAATAATAATACAACTAAGGCAATCATTGTTCAACATTATGTATTTCTTAAAATACATAATAAAATTAAACAATTTCCAATAAAGACACAAAGAGAAAGAGAAAATGTGTTGACATTGGAGGAACTAAATATATGAAGGTGGATGTTTCCACCACTACCAATGAATGCTGAAGCATAGGGAGTCCATTGGCCTCGATCAAATAAATACTATGCCCTATGTCCTTTCCAAACAACCTTTGTGTGACCTTGATGGAAAACATCATGAGGTCAAAGAAAGTTGTGAAGGAGAATTCATAAGGACTGAGGAAACAAAAACTAGACAACAAGAGAATCTGACTGCACTTACACTAGGCTACATAGATGACATATGATATGTGATGCCATTAACCTATGGTAAATGAGATAAGAAAGAAGGCAAGGGAGCACCTTTCCTTAGCATTTAGAGAATTCAAACAGCTCTTCTCATCACTCAATTAGGAACCTTCCTAAGGAAAAAATAATTTGACCAGAGGCCCAATACTTTAGTTTTCGTTCAATCTGATATTGTTCATTCCTATTCTATCCAAGACAAACGGATTTTAGGGGCATACATTTTCTTTCTTTTTAAACTACATTTTGTTGAGTTGTGTAGCTGTTTGCGTGTGCCTATGTGTGTGTGGGTACCTGTCCTTTCAGGTTCAGCTCAGTCTCCAAGTCCTCTATCTTTGCCTTGTACTGTAGAGCATCAGCGTGAAGTTGCTCGTGGGCCTGAAAGGACAAAACAACAATACAAGAATAACAGAAATGGTCAGCACCCATCCACTGCCCATTCCTTTGTAATTCAAAATGTACAAATGCACACTTAAACGATAAGTTCAGTATTCATAACATAGGGATGTGGCCGATCCGATCCAGTATCGGTATCGGATTCCGATACCAACGTAATTTACGTATCAGAAATTTCCAATCCATGAGCCGTGTCTGTGCCTTCACGTTGTCTGCTGGAATGACTCAACAAGTGATTCTTGTCGGCTAGTCTGCTAGCTGGCTGCAAAATGTGGTATTGATTTCCTGAACAGAGGCGTGTCTCAATGAGACAGAGTTTTGAGACATGCCTCCGTTCAGGAAATCCACTCCATAGGTTGCAGCCAGCTGGCAGGCTAGCATTTAGCATCACTGTGGTTAGCCAACTTTTCCACACAACAACTCCGCTGTATGGAGGTATTTTACTGTCGAAACACAGCAAAGCAAGAAAGCAACGTGCAATGTTTGCAAAGCCGTTATTCAGAGAGGCGGAAGCTCAGTTGCTTCATGTTCCTGAGTGCCCCTTCAAGCAGTGTGGAAAGTGAAAGACTGTTTAGCACGGCATCCAATATAGTGGATGAAAGGAGGAATTGCCTGACAGCAGAGAGCAGAAATGCACATATTCCTCAAAAAGAACCTGCCAATGTTTAAGTGAGATTTGTAAAACACTAGATTCAGTGTTAACTTTTTGGGGAGTCATTTACTTTTTATGTTTTCTTTTGAAGAATAGTTACAGATTCTGGTGTTAAACTTAATCCAGGTCACCTTTTAATGCCAAAACTCAAACTGTAATTGATTTGTGCTGTTCAGATGCACATTGTTTTACTGATAGCGTGAATGTTTACACTTATTGCACTTTTATTCACACTTAATATTAGGGTGCATGTATTCACCATTAATTTGTTGCTTATTAGCATTCAAATAAGTAACATATTGGCTCTCTTGGTCATTATTGGTCATTATTAAGTACTTTAGCGCTTAAGAAGGTAGCAGCTTCACTTTCACTTACACCCGGACTAAAGTCGGAACTTGGGAGACTGCAAATACTAAGGACAACGGCATGGAAGTACATATCGCACGGATGCAGAGGCAAGAGGAACCGGCGTGCGAGGAGGCAGAAGCGGGGCAAGAGGGCAGGACTGATAGCTAAGATGAGAGCCGGAGTACGCAGACCACCTATTCCTTCCCTCTTCTTATCAAATGTTCATGCACTGGACAATAAGATGGACCTGTTGCGATTACGTCTGGGCCAGGAGGAACTAAGGAATTGCTGTGCTATGGTGCTGGTGGAAACGTGGCTAAAGGATAACATGCCGCACTCCGCTTTCCAGCTGGATGAGAGGATATTCTTCCGTTCAGACAGAAACAATCTGTCAGGGAAAACGAGAGGAGGGGGAATTGGCATCTACGTGAACAAAGGTTGGTGCACAAACTGTTCAGTAGTTGGCAGTCACTGCTCTGAAGGAGTTGAACATTTAATTATTAAATGCCGCCCACATTACTTGCTATGCAAATTCTCCGCTGTGCTCATAATCGCTGTCTACGTACCACCACACGCAAATGCCACTGCCGCTCTGAAAGAGCTTCACGACACCATTAAGACTCTGCAGAAGAAATACCCTGAGGCATTGTATGTGGTTGCAGGGGATTTCAATCAAGAATGTCTGAGGGATACACTCCCAACGTTACAACAGCATGTCAAATTCGCCACTCAAGGCAACAATACACTCGACAAAGTGTATACCAACAGACATGAGACGTACTGAGCTTTCCCCCGCCCCCATCTCGGCTCTTCAGATCACATCTCAATCATGCTGGCCCCCGCCTACTGTCCTGTGCTGAAGAACAAGAAAGCCACTGAGAAAGACATCTCAGTGTGGCCCAGTGGAGCGATCTCTATGCTACAGGACTGTTTTGAGTGCACAGATTGGCAGATGTTTAAAGAGGCAGCAATGGTGGACGGTAAGGTGAATCTGGAAGAATACACTAAATCAGTCCTGGCATACATCAAAAAGTGTACGGATGATGTCATCATCAGGAAAACCATCAGGATCCCTCCTAACCAAAAGCCCTGGCTGAATGCTGAGGTGCGTTCGCTTCTGAGAGCACGAGACGCTGTGTTCAGGTCCGGGGACTCCGACGCACTCAGGGACGCACGGCGAAGCCTGAAAATGGGCATTAAGACAACAAAATCAGATTATGCTGTAAAGATACAGGGGCATTTCACCTCTAATGACCCCCATAGCATGTGGAACGGCATAAATTGTGTCACCAACTACAGCAAAAAGCAATGCCCCACCGACCCTGCCTTGCCTGATGCTCTGAACCACTTTTATGCCCGTTTTGAGGACTCTAACAACTCCCCTACCACCAAGCTTACATCCTCGCCAGGGGACTACACATTGAGTGTATCAGAAAGGGAGGTTGCACTCCTGCTACAGAACATAAATCCACGCAAAGCAGCTGGACCCGATGGCATTTCAGGTCGTGTCCTAAAGGACTGTGCAGGCCAACTGTCAGGGGTCATGTGTGACATCTTCAACACCTCCCTGCCACTCTACCAACATGTCTCAAGACATCCACCATCATTCCAGTGCCCAAAGCCCAGACGGTCACCTGTCTTAATGACTATAGACCTGTTGCTCTCACCCCAATCATCATGAAAACATTTGAGAGAGTGGTAATGTCACATATCAATAACTCCATTAACATTACATCCGACTGTCACTGTCAGTACGATTACAGGCAGAACCGTTCGACTGCTGATGCAGTTTCAGCCACAATCCACCAAGCCTTCACACATCTGGAGACTAGCAATTCATGTGAGACTGTTTTTTTCTGGATTTTAGTTCTGCTTTCAACACAATCATACCACAGACAATGGTCAACAAGCTGTCAGCACTCGGGCTCGCTTCATCACTCTGCAACTGGATACTGGATTTCCTGACCCACAGACCTCAGTCTGTTAGGATTAATAACCTCACATCCTCACCCACCATCCTCAACACCGGCAGTCCCAGGGTTGTGTGCTCAGCCCTCTGCTGTACACACTGCTCACTCACGACTACAGAGCACACTACGACAGTAATGTCATAGTCAAATTTGCAGATGACACAGCCGTGATGGGATTTATCAGTAATGGGGATGAGACGGCTTACAGGCAGGAAGTGAGTGGACTGGAACTGTGGTGCATGGAAAACAACCTGATCCTGAATGCAAAGAGGACTAAGGAGTTGATTGTGGACTTCCGCAGGAAAGCCCCCCCCCCCCCCCCCCCCCCCCTACATCCTACATCGACAATGCAGCTGTGGAAAGTGTTCACACATTCAAATACCTTGGCATGCACCTTACCAACACACTCACCTGGTGGGATAACACTATGCACACCATCAAGAAGGCACATCAACAGCTGTACTTCCTAAGGAAGCTGAAGGGGGCAGGCATGTCCACAGCCATACTCAAAGCGTTTTACAGGTGTGTGGTGGAGAGTATCCTCACTTCCTGTATCACTGTGTGGTACTGCAGCTGCACAGTGGCAGAGAAGCAGGCACTACAGCGGGTGGTCAACTCCGCCCAGTTAATCATCGGCTGCAGTTTGCCATCTTTGTCAAGCATCTATATCACTAGATGAAAGGACAGAGCAGCCTCCATCATGAAGGACTCCACACACCCAGCACATGGACTGTTTACCCTCCTTCCTTCTGGCAGGAGGTTGCGTTGCATCCGGGCAAACACAAAAAGGCTGAGGAACACCTTCTACCCGGATGCCATAAGACTGTTGAACTGCTAAATGCCTCCTGATTGTGCACTGTTTAACTGAACAAATGCACTTTATGTCCATGACTCCGATTGCTGACCTGACTTGCACTTTACTGCTATACTTGCACTTTACTGCTATACTTGCAATCATGCTGCTAACCTTTTTTAATTTGTGTTTTTTTGTACTTTATTATGTTTTATTGATATTTACATAGCTTATTTTAATTAAACTAAATTCTAGGGTATATGTAGCACACTGAGTACTGCATTTCGTTTATCATGTACATGTTAAAGGACGATTAAAGCATCCTTGATCCTTGATCCTTGTTAATGCCTTATTCTGCATGGCCTTATTAAACAACCAGTAAGCCATTAACTAAGAGTTTTCCCTCAATAACCTCAGAATTATTGCTTATTTGTAGTAAGCAGTGGCGGCTCCTGAAGAAAATCTCAGGGGGGGCAATTTTTCTGATAATGATTAAGGTGACTCATTCGACAGGTGCATTATCAAGACAGTATCATATATATATACATATATCAATATCATTATATTTGTTGTTAGATGATTAACTCATACAGAGTCCTTCTTGTGTCCAATATGGCAACTCCATGAACAAAAATGGTGTAGCTCCACAATTAATTATTTACATGAATCTAATGTTGTATGATATAAAATAGCTAAGCAGGACACAAGATATGTCCAGCAACCGATTTATAGGATAGCAACATGGTTTTAAAACAAATTCTCTGACATACAGGGAGCCAATGTAAGGAGTATTTTCCGCACTATAAGGCGCACCTAAAAACCTCCAATTTTCTCAAAAACTGACAGTGCGCCTTATAATCCGGTGTGCCTTATATATGGACCAATATTGAGCAACAACAGGTCTCGCGAAAAAGCGCGCTGCGATATATGACTGCGCGAGGCCAGCACTGCGCGAGGCCAGCACTGCGCGAGGCGTACCGTTATTCTCCATTTGTGTGTTTAAAGACCCCATAATGGCTCCTATTAAGAGACATGCTTACGACGCAGAGTTTAAACTCAAGGCGATCAGTCACGCAGTAAAACACGGGAATAGAGCAGCAGCTAGGGAATTTAATATTAACGAATCAATGGTGCGGAAGTGGAGGACGCAACAAGATGACCTGCGCCAAGTAAAGAAGACTAAAAAGAGTTTCATTTCAAGAATTCATGGCCTTGAAGTGAAGCGTCTCTGAGAAATTCAGCCACTGGCTGAAAGGACATGACTTTACAGTGTGGACGGACAACCCGCTCACTCATATTGTCAAGTCTTTTCTTTAACATGCAACTCCCCATTTGACAGGGAGGTGGCTTCCTCCTAGAGTCCACATTGGATTTCACTCTTAAATAACAAGTCCGTTTTCCTTTTCACTCTTTTTATTCTCCAAAAGGTAGTACGGCAGTTATCAGCAGTTGGCTGGCAGTTATCAGGCAGGTGAAAAACCTTTAAATAACAAACACAAAATAAATTACTTTACTCCCCATTTCCCTACAATAATTACAGAAAACACACATTCACAAATGTTCCTAAACCCCAAAAGTGCATTTCCCACTTGCCATTTACATGCAATAAATACAGAAACCACACATTCACAAATGTTTCAAAACCTCCAAAGTGCATTACCCAAATTATTTTGACCAAATATTTCTTAATGTATTTTAATTGATATTTTATAGTTAAACATATTTTACCATAGCTTTTTAACATTCCATTACAGTCGTTTTAACCATCTTTTAAAACCAATGAAAATACTATTTTTGTAACTTTTTAATAATTATTTTATCATTACTTCCCCAATGTGAGCAAATGTAAACACAATTTAAGAAGAAAATAAACAAACATTTATACAAACTAAGCAGACTAGTCTCTGACTGAGCAGCTCAGGTGAGCACCAAACAAACACAAGCATGTTTACACAGCGGCAACTTGCGAACCTTCAGTCTCAGCGAGTGTTAGGAACCATCGGCTTCTTACTGGCTGCCTCTCTGGGGATTTTCGGTGCCACTCTGACTTTTGCACGCCGTTTTCGGGTTCTTTTTCCCACTTGTTTCCTTTGTTTGCTTTGTCACACTCCTCTCTCTCTCTCTCTCTCTCTCTCTCTCTCTCACCTGTTGTGTGCACTGTCTTTATATGTCCGACGAGCAACGAGCTGTGCCGCCCTCTGGTTCCACTGCTCATTAATTATTCATGAGACTTTATTGGGTTTGACTTCACACATATCCTGACCAAACCCAAGCTGGATGCATATGAGCAGAGGTGGGTGGCCAAGCTGTCTTCTTACAACTTTGACTTGAGGTACATTGCAGCTCAAAAAACATTGTGGCAGATGCTCTCAGCCATCACCCTTTCACTGATTCAATCAGCAGATGTCTCATTTGGGAGTGCTATGACAGCCTGACACAGGAAGCGGAGGGTGCGGAGGTTGCAGAAGCAAACATGGTGCAGGACGCTTTCAGGAATGGCATCCAGCATCTCCAGGTAGTTCAGTATCATGGCTCTGCCCCGAACACTACAGTTTCCCCCAGATCATCTGAGATCAGAGCAGTCCTGCAGTGCAACAAAAATTGGGAGAATGTTGTTGAAAACAGAGCTGTTCACCTTGTCCGCCATGTTCAGCAGCTACAAACTGCCGGTCAAGATACCCTGCCGTCACTCAACTTGAGTGAACTGGAGGATCACCAATTGCAGGATCCAGACATCTCTGGTAGTTTGCAAGAGATGTCCTTCGAGGCGAGAAAGACACTGTATGGGTGCCAAGTCTGGCTCTGCTTAGGCATTGGGATAGACTCAAAATTCAGGATGGGATCCTGTAAAGGGAAACAAGGGACCCAGTGAGCAAATTCAGGAGGCTGCAGTTGGAGTTGCCTGTGAGTTTGAGAAGCATGGCATTAGAGGGGGTACATAATTTGGCAGGACATCAGGGCCAAGGTAGAACTCTCCATCTGGCAAGGCAATGCTTTTTCTGGCCTAGCATTGGGAGGGACGTGAAGGAGTACGTTTGATGCTGTGGGAGGTGTGTACTTGCCAAGACCCCAGAACCCGCCGCTCGAGCCCCAATGGAGAGCATAAAGACCTCAACCCCCATGGAGCTTGTCTGTCTCGACTTCTGGTCGGCGGAAGACAAGAATAAGCACTCCGTCGATGAGCTTGTGGCAACAGACCACTTCACCAAAATGGCACACGCCTTCCCATGCTGTAATCAGACTGCCAAACAGATAGCTAGGAAGTTGTGGGACTGTCTTTTGTGTCTATGGGTTCCCAGAACACATTCATTCAGACCAAGGTCCGAGTTTTGAGGGTGAACTAGTGTCTGAGTTGCTGCAGTTGTCCGGTGTCACCAAGTCTCACACCACTGCCTATCACCCTATGGGCAGTGGAGGCACTGAACACTTTAACCGCACACTTGGCAACATGTTGCAAGCTCTTCCTTTAAGATCTAAGCAATAATGGCCTCAGCAGATTCAAACATTAACATTTGCCTACAATGCAACGGTGCATGAGACTACAGGCTATGCACCATTTCATCTGATGTTTGGCCGTGTCCCAAGGCTTCCAGTTGACATCTTGTTCAAATCTGTTCTGCGTGATCCTGTCGTGACAGATTTCACCAGCTACTCTAAGACCCTTCCGTCTTACTCGTCTGAAGCAACAAAAATCGCCCAGCAGCATGCCACAGGAGAGGAAGAATGCCAGACACGACAGTACAATAAAAGGGTCAAGGCTATGTCGCTACAGATTGGGGACCGTGTGCTACTTGCCAACAAGGGTGAACGTGGCAAGAAGAAAGTGGCTGACAAGTGGAAACCCGTGATGTACACTGTTCTTGACAGAAATCCTCAGATTCATGTCTATCGGATCAGTGATGCCTCAGGCCACTGTAAGGTTGTACATATGAACCTGTTGTTGGACGTAAGTTTCCTTCCTGTCCAAGATGCTCTAGGGTGCCAGCCCTCGGACAGCCTATCTACTGCTTGTTTCCTTAATGACTGCGGAGACGCTGATGACCTAGACAGCCTGGGAGATGAGCCTTCTCAAGCAGGGACATCCTCGTGGTTCCTGTCTGGACCATACCGCGGTGTGGATGGAGACTCTATGGCAGTGGAGCTTGCCTTTCAACTCATAGACAGCCCTGATACCTACTGTGATATTGCTCATGAGTCCCCTGGATTGCTGGCTGAAGTGCACCCATCTCCGACTGACTCTATGGGAACACAGACTGACATGACTTCAGTTCCAGAAGATCACACTACTGACTCCAGAGTGATGCTGACTGTGACAGTTCCAGTGAGCCCCCCTACTGACCCTGCAGAGACACAGCCCGCTTTGGTAGTTGACTCTGATCGAGTTCCGGTTCAAGGGAGGGTGGTCACAACGGCAGAAAGAGTAGTCATGCCGGTTGATAAGTTTATTGAAAACATGGTTCAGAAACCTGTTACTTGGGGTTTGTTACTCTCACAGTGTGTTTAGTTTGTGGCATAGAAACCTTTGAAGTGTAACTTTTGTTTTGTGTTTTTTTCATTGTCTAGTTCACTTTGAACACTATTGAATGTATGCACTTTATGAGACTATATAGAATGAGGTGTAGGCTACACCTTCGTGTTCCTGGAACGTTGGAGGCCTGATCAACCTTCCAACTCTTTTTTTAGACCTGTTTTACGGATAGTTTTTCAACTGAATTCAGGGGTTTTTACCTCTGTCTGGCCTGGTCTGATAGAATGCTGTGAAATGTGTCATGTCTGAAGTGTTTTTGGAAGTGTTTTTGGAAATGTGTGATGCTTTTTTCACAAAAAGTTTTTTGTCCATTTTATTTTGTTTTAATCTCCTGCCTGTATTTGCATTTTGCCTCAGTTGTGTGTGTGAGGGTTTGCGGGGTCTGTTTGGGCGATGACGTAAGATTGTATGTGCGCGCACCGGTCAAATCTGTCTTCTGTTTGACCGGAGGTAAGCGCGAAACAACCGTTCTCTTCCGTTAAAAGTTCATATAAACATCATATACGGTTGAAAAATGTGAAATTAAGGGGTGATGATGTCACGGATGTTGCCTATTAGTTACTAACAGACATTAATTTTGTTTTCGTCAGTCGAGAACGTGTTGCGCCACTCTTCACAGTGTGCTGTTCTTTTGTTAAATGTACCAATGCAGGTATGGAGATTGTTTTGTTATGTTTGTGTAAATATGTGTACTTGACTGAAATTGTTTTCTGTGATGGTTGACATGGTGTTAATATGTCAAAGTAAAGGAAAAGTCTTCTGTTTGACCGGAGTTGAGAACGTGCCGCGACACTCATCACACTGTGTGCTGTTCTTTTGTTACATGTACCAATGCAGATACCAATGCAGTAAAGAGCAGTGTTTGGAGTTCCTGAGCCTCCTGAATTCTCATTATTGAACACAACGCAGCAGAGAATACACAGACCGGTTCCATATACATCAGGGCCCCCCAGGGAACTGTACTGTCTCCTTTCTTCTTCACCACCTACACTGCAGTCTTTAAGTACTGTTGTGTCATCTTCCTCTCTCTCCCCTGTCAGCATCGGTGGGTTAGATGTGGATATGGTGGAGGCATACAAGTACCTGGGTGTCACACTGGACAATAAACTGGACTGGTCCAAAAACTCTGAGGCCAGGCTCAGGTCTTTCAATGTCTGCAACAAGATGTTGCAGAGGTTTTATCAGTCTGTTGTGGCAAGCACCATCTTCTTTGCCGCAGCGTCCTTGGGTGCGGGCATCAAAACAAAAGACGCCAACAGACTGAACACACTCATTAAGAAGGCCGAGTCTGTTGTTGGCTCTAAGCTTGTCACTGTGGAGGAGGTGGTGAAGGAGAGGATGCTGGCAAAACTGCTGGCAATCATGGACAATCCCTCCCATCCCCTCCACACCACACTGGACAAGCTAAAGAGCAGCTTCAGCAAAAGACTCATTCAACCCCACTGCAAGAAGGAACGATAGAGAAAATTGTTCCTCCCCACTGCAATAAGACTTTAGACTTTCGGTAGTAGCGGGGGCATTGTTTACACGCGCGATCAGCTGGTTGCGCTGCGTGAGCATGTGCTGCTGCCCGAAGACAGACCTGCGGTCCCGCTGGAGTTACGGAGGAAACGCCGGGGCTGCAGGGCTGGAACCAAACGGAGGGAGAGAAGAAGAAGACATAAACCAACAGTCCCAGCGATTATAATGGGGAACGTGAGGTCTTTGGGGAATAAGATGGACGAACTTTCAGCGCTGGTGAAGACCCAAAGGGAATACCGCGAGTGTAGTTTATTCTGCTTCAGTGAAACCTGGCTGCACTCGCACATCCCGGACAGCAGCGTTGAGGTTCCCGGTTACAGTTTAGTACGGGGAGACAGAGACTGTTCCAAAAGTCGGAAGAAGAAGGGTGGCGGGCTTGCACTTTATGTGAGTGAGAGGTGGTGCAATCCCGGACATGTAAGCGTGAAGGAGCGTCTCTGTACCCCGGACATTGAACTGCTGGCTGTGGGAATGCGTCCGTACTATTTGCCGAGGGAGTTTACGTCCGCCATTACTATCGCTGTTTACATCCCCCCGTCAGCTGATGCAGCGGTGGCTTGTGAAGTCATCAGCTCCACCACCGCTAAACTACAGACTGAACACCCGGATGCGTTCATGGTCATTACAGGTGATTTTAACCATGCCTCATTGAACAATATTTTAAATAACTTCCATCAATATGTTGACTGCCCCACCAGAGACAATAAAACACTGGACTTACTATATGCTAATGCCATGGACGCATATGACGTCACAGCCCTTCCCCCCCTTGGCAAGTCAGACCACAACCTGGTCATGATGACTCCCAAGTATGTCCCACTTGTGAGAAGGCAACCTGTGCTCACCAGGACAGTGAGGAAGTGGACACAGGAGACTGCTGAGGCACTGCAGGACTGCTTCGAGTCTACAGACTGGGATGTTCTCTGTGAGTCACATGGGGAGGACATCAATAACATGACCGACTGTATAACAGACTATATAAGATTCTGCGAGGACACCACCATGCCAGCCCGGACCGTTCGCTGCTTCTCCAACAACAAGCCATGGATTACCAGTGACCTGAAGGCACTCTTGAACAAGAAGAAGAGGGCTTTCAGGTCAGGAGACAGGGAGGAGCAGAGGAGAGTGCAGCACGAACTCCGTGAGATGCTGAGGACGTGCAAAGACAACTACAGGAGGAAGCTGGAGGCCAAGCTCCAACAGAACAGTGTGAGGGATGTGTGGGCGGGAATGAAGCACATCACAGGGATGAAGGGGAAAGACAGGCAGACATCTGGGAGCCTGGACAGAGCTAACCAGTATAACCAGTTTTTCAACAGGTTTAGCTCACCCCCTGATTCCCCTCCACCACCCCCATCCCCCCACACACCCACACTGCCCCAAAGGGTTCGACCCTCCCCCCAGCATTCTCCTGTACAACACCTCTCCATCTGCCCCTCCTCCTTCCCCCCCACCCCCTCCTCCTCCTCCACTGATGACATCTGCACCATCCCCCGCCCAATGGTGACTACAGGCCAGGTAAAGAGGCAGTTGGAAAGACTGCATCAGCGGAAGGCTGCAGGCCCTGATGGCATCTCACCCAGGATCCTGAAGGCCTGTGCCAGCCAGCTGTCTCCTGTACTGGGACATCTGTACAACCTGAGCCTGAGTCAGGAGAAAATCCCGTTGCTGTGGAAGACCTCCTGCTTGGTCCCAGTCCCCAAGAAGTCGAGGCCGTCCGATCCGGCTGACTACAGACCAGTCGCCCTTACATCGCATGTGATGAAGGTCCTGGAGAGGCTGGTCTTAGCTCAGCTGAGGCCACAGGTGAGGATGTTTCTGGACCCCTTGCAATTTGCCTATCAGCCCCGTGTAGGAGTCGATGATGCTGTCATCTACCTGCTGCAACGTGCCCATATGCATCTGGATGGTGGGGGAGGCACTGTGAGGATCACATTCTTTGATTTCTCCAGTGCTTTCAACACCATTCAGCCTCTTCTGATGGGTGAGAAGCTGCGGGTGATGGGTGTTGACGACACTATGATCTCCTGGATTACTGACTACTTGACAGGCAGGCCACAGTTTGTCCGTCTGGGCAGTGTACTGTCTGATGTGGTGGTCAGTGATACAGGAGCTCCACAGGGAACTGTGCTCTCCCCCTTCCTCTTCACCTTGTACACCACTGACTTTCAGTACAACTCTGAGTCATGTCACTTGCAAAAGTTCTCTGATGACTCAGCTGTTGTTGGGTGTATAAGAGGTGGAGAGGAGGGTGAGTACAGGACACTGGTAGACAACTTTGTGGAGTGGTCCGAACAGAATCACCTGAGGCTAAATGTCAACAAGACCAGAGAGATGGTGATCGACTTCGGGAGGACAAAGAGGTTGCCTCCACAGCCACTTCATATCAGGGGGGATGTGGTGGAGGAGGTGGAGGACTACAAATACTTGGGGGTGGTGATCGGCAACAGACTGGACTGGAAATCTAACACCGATGCTGTATACAAGAAGGGGATGAGCAGACTCTATTTCCTGAGGAAGCTGAGATCTTTCAACGTGTGCAGCAAGATGTTGGAGATCTTCTACCAGTCTGTTGTTGCTAGTACCATTTTCTTTGCTGCTGTGTGTTGGGGCAGCAGCACCAGAGCCAGTGACATCAACAGACTTGAAAAAATCATCAAGAAGGCTGGCTCTGTCCTAGGTCTCGGGCTAGAATCTTTTGAGTCTGTGGTGGAGAGGAGAATGCTGAAAAAACTGTTATCCATCATTGACAATGATCAGCACCCTCTCCATCAAACAGTGGTCAGACAGCGGAGCACCTTCTCTCACAGGCTGCTCCAGCTCCGCTGTCGAAGGGACAGATATAGGAAATCATTCCTACCACATTCCATTACACTGTACAATAACAGCCAATAACTATTGCAACCTTGCACCTTATATTTCAGTTCATTGCATTATATTCTGTACACTGTTTGTTTAAAAATACTTGCACTATATTTAATTAGTTTAGATTATATTTATTTTACATTTTTAGTTTATTTAGTTTTAGTCTATATTTATATCTTAATGTATATATATTATTTTTACATACACTTTTATTTTTATTTTTATTTTTATTTCTATTCTGTAATGCTGCTGCTACATTCGAATTTCCCAGCATGGGATTAATAAAGTATTTCTATTTCTATTTCTATTTACAATTCATCTGCCTCTGTCAGATCCACCATCACAGAACTGAATTAAATCAACCTGTCACTGATGTATTGTATTTTTTACAATTTATCAGTCTACAACACTGCATTTTCAGCATTTTCTATTTATTTATTTATTTATTTTTTAGTATTGTATTTTGTTCATGTTTTTTGTATTGTATTTATATTTATTTGTACCCTGGCTGCTATGGTGACCCAATTTCCCTTAGGAGATTAATAAGGTTTTATCTATATATCTATCTATACACATTATAAAATCAAGATGGTTGGCACCACACATTAAGATTAGCAACGAGTAAACATTTACACCTACCCCTAACCAGGTATAAATTGCAGCAGTTGGTGAGAAGACTAATTGACAAATAAAATAAAAACAGAATTGGGGCTCATTTGGAGCCCTTTGAGCAGACTTGGATATTTAATATTTGCTGTCAGCGAGCTTGAAGGGATAGGCATAACTGACATGGATATTTATGGTAAATTGAGGTTTGGATGAGCTCAAACAAGATTTAGTATTTATCTTTTCATAAACTACCTTGAGCTTGAGTATCAAACAACATAAAGTGGAGCTCTACCCCCAAGTGTGGATTGCACTCCAGTATTTTGCTACTGAATAGAATAGAATAGAAATACTTTAATGATCCCAAGCTGGGAAATTACAGAAATTACTGGATCAATTTACTGGATCAATAAAAAATGTTATAGGGAACACAATACAGGTGCATGTCAGCAAAGCTGGCAGGGAAAAGCACACATGCTTTGTTTCGATATGTTGACACAAACAAATATCTTCAACTGCTATCAGCAGCAAGATGGCACACACAGTCTGTAGAAAATGTTATTTCTGTTAACCTACGCATATACAGTAGGTTGTGCTGTCGTGCCAGGCTTCTCATGATCTGCTCTAGCTTGCAATTTTCCCATGTTACCTAGATTGCCATTCTCTAGACTTTTTATGCACCTTTCACCATAGAAACATTGCAAATCAAAACAAAATGTGTCAGGTCATGGAAACATGGGACACAAGTCGTCCCTGTGGCATTTTGAGTTATTCACACATTCTGAAAGTGTAGTTTCTAAGCTTTCCAACGATGTGTAACACATGGAAATCTAATAATATTTGGAGAAGTTGTGGCCATGTGAATGTAGTGACATCACAAAAGCTAAAACTGAGAAAAATCCTCCTAAAGATTTGCAGTTGTCACCACTCTCTTCTGGCTGGGGAGCACAATGGTCATTTGCATCTCATTTAGATAAGCCACACCCCCTGTCAATGACTAAGTGCTCTGACAGGGCAGGAAGTGGTTTGAACAATGGTTATCAAAAGCAGTCATTCATGTTGATGTGGTGTTATTTTCCTTTTAGTGGACTGATCAGAATTAGAAGGTACTTTGTCAAAATGGAAAAGCTTTTTATTACAAAAAGGCCCTGCATATCACTCAATAAAGCAGGACAGAATAATAGCTGTATACAGACATTTTAGCTCAACCCTTAATTCTTCCCCCTCCTATAACAGGAATTATATCAAAGTGGCTTTATTTTTAATTAGTTGTCAATACATTTCCTAATACTAAAGATTTAAAATACACATTATCAACAGTACAGAATAGTAAATTGAATTGTAAAATATATGAACAATAAATAGGCAGTATTTATAAACTCTGTATGAGTGACACAGCATAGTTTTTTTTTGGTGTGGGATTGGTTAGGGTAGTGCAAAGGTGCAGTTGGTAATAGCAGCATAAGACAAGTGGCTTTGTGACACTGACAGTGCCGAAAGTAAGTACTATAAATAGTAAATAGTGCAAGTAGACGATGGTGCTAGAAGACAGTTTGTATAAGTATATGTACTGTATATAAGTATATGTATAGGTAGAAGTAGAAGTGCAGTGTGGATAGATCAGTCTGTTGTAAAGGAGATGTGATGTGAAGGAGAGTCCAATTGCATTGTGGAGAGGATGTGAAGGATAGTCCAATTATGATATCACATTCACATCCTCTTCTGCATACTCTTCTGTGGACTCTTCTGTGTTGTGACCCTTGGCGCTGGGCATGTGATGTCTTTTTCTCTCGTCAGCACAGAAAGGCCTGTGCATTGTGTTAATTCACATTACAAGCACTCAATTCTAAATCAATATTTACAAGTGGCGGCTGGCCCACAGGGGGCGCTTAGGCTCAGCCCCACCAGCTGTTAAGGGGAAAACATATTTTTTGCATTTATTTTTTAAATCAATGTCAGTTTTACTTAATAGCGTGTGTGCCTATATGCAATTTAAATAATTTGAACAACATTTCCACCAACTAATACTCATTAAACTGTACATTTCCACTACTAACAGACAGTGTATCATTCTCTCATGGGGGTATCGGCAAAGTGCCCCTCACCTGCAGCTAAACAGCCAAACCGGTTATGGTTGCTAGGGGGAAATTATGAATAATTGGCCTATCAACTTCGCCAAATTTAACGCTGGTAGAGGGCTGGAAATTTAGCCCTAACTGCTACGTAAAATGCGTGAAGGTTTAGGATTGCTAAAGCTACATGAGGAGCCAGCGATTTCTCGAAGAGCGATGGCGGTGACAACCGGAGTTCAAGAGCAGCTTCCACCAAATTTGTTGAAATCATTATTAATGTACCCTTTTGCGAGACGGACAACGGAGGAAAAAGTTCTTGTTAAGGAGCTTGGACCCGACAAGCCTGAAATCAACATTTCCCAGCAAATCAAGGTGAAAGATAAATGTTACAAACAGAGTTTTTGCCGGAGCTGGTTCAACCATAAGACGTGGCTGGCAGGTTATAGAGCTGCCAATGCACTTTTCTGTTTCCCCTGTATCATCTTCAGAAGTGAAAAATGTGATTAGACTTGGACAAAGACTGGACTAACTGACTTAAAGCACCTCTCCGAACGGAAACACACTCACCCGTTACACTTTGCGTATCAGTCCGCATCAGAAAAAAGAAAAATAGTGTCATCCATGAGCCTGTTTCTCTCTTTTGACTTAATGTGCTTCATTGTTGAAATACTGCACTCATGTGCTCCCAAAAATGCTGGCCATTGAGAGAGCGAAATCCCTGAGGATTGGAAAACGTGCCTCTGGTAGCAGTCTCCAAAATAAAATTCCCCTTTCATTGTGCTTTGCTTGAAAAAATAGGTCCGACTGTGGCTCCCAAACTGTGGCTCCCAAGCTGCAGTTCTCATCATTGCTCGCTGACAGAAGCAGAGAGGGGGTCCCTGAATAGCGCAATTTGTAGTTGCATCACATGAAAGTTTTGGAAACGGTACATTTTTTGATGTCGGCCCTATACTTCTGGAGTAGTTTCTCACACTCTGGGACATCTCTTCGCAGCTCCTCACAAGCAGAAAAGTGTGCCAGATTTGGACAACGGGATGAAAATCCTTCTTTGAACAGGTTTAGTTTACGCTGGAATGCGGTCATGTCTGCATACAGATCGCACCCATTTTGGTCTCTCCCCTGGAAGTGTGTTCAGGTGATTGAGATGCGAAGTGATATCTGTAAGGAAGGCTATGTCACAAAGAAACAGGTGTCTTTGATTTTTACACAGTAGGCACTTGAATCACCACAAACACTGTCCTCCAAAAACAATGGAATTTCAGTGCGCCCATCCCTTTAGACTGTGGCTAAGCTTCAACAACCAGTGAAAGGGTGGCAGAAATCTCAATGTAGCTCATAATGATCATTTAATGTAGATGTTTAATGTGATGAATGTATCCACAGTAGGTGTAACAAATGAATGCAAAATTCCAAGTGAGAAAGGATGCATATATCTGTGTGATGAAAAACAATCCACACAAATTTAACAAAAGAAAGAATATCTTGGAATGTCAGCCCTGGTGTCACTTTTTTACTAAACATATTTTCTAAAACACAAAGATAAAGAATATCTGAACAAAAAAACATACCTGGACTCCCTACAATGTACTGTAGTTGTCATCACTTTGAAGCTACAATTAACCAACTTATGCATTACTAAATGATTATTAGCATTACTTAATTTAGGGAACTTCAGTTTGAAACTACAAGCCAACTTAGTGAGGGATTTACGCACATACATAGTAACTAATCTAGCAAGCACCATTGCTACCCGCATAGCAATAGTGGCTTTGCTGGAAGCTAAGCTGGGCAGGTCCTGGTCAAAACTTGGATTGAAGATGCTGGAAGGTGCTGGTAGAGGTGTTGGGAGGGGCAGTAGGGGATGATCATCCCTCTAGCCTATGTCATATCCCCAATGCCCCAGGATGGAGACTCTGACCTATTGAAGAGCAGCATCTTTTGATGGCATGTGAGACCAAGATCCTGACTCATTGTGGTCACTAAATATCCAATGACACTCATCACAAAAGTAGTAGTGCTATCCCTGGTGTCCTGGGCAAATTCCCATGTTTGTACAAAAGTGTACAGGTAAGTTTGTACAAAACATTCTCTAATTGGATAGCATCATTCCTCCCCTCTCCATTGTGAACACCAGTGTGTGGTAAGTGTTCTGGTACTTACTTGCAGCCGTGGATTGCTAGTGGCACAGGTGAGTGCAACACATTGATAGGGGATGAGGTGTCATAACCCCCTACCCCATACACACATACACAAGCACTTTGGGTACCTATATGAATGCAATAAATCATATAACATAGCTTGTGCGACAATGTCCATGTCCCTATTACAGGTCTCTGGGCACCCGGACCTGCAGGCTCAGGGGAAGCTTTTTCCTTCAGGTTGTCACCTTCCTGAACTCGACACCCACGTGAACGTTGCCTCCCTCCCGATCCCTCACCCTCCTAGACAGATTATTTATTGGACATATTACTTATTGTATTTCTTAAATACCGTCACGCCCCCCCTGTTTAGTGTTGTTACTTACTGTTTACTATTGTCACTGTAATTACTACTGCCACTTTTACAACATTGCACTACTCATGTACAAATGTACAATACAGCACTTTAATCGCTCCTTTGCACTTCTGGTTAGAACGCCAACTACATTTCGTTGTCTATGTACTTGTACTCTGCACAATGACAATAAAGTTGAATCTAATTTAATCTAATCTAATCTAATACTTTTCCATCGTGTTACCTTGGCCTCTATCTCTGCATCCAGTAAGCCTCCTTTCTGCTCCTGCAGCAGTGCATATGCTCGCTGTAGCGCCTGGTACTCCCTGGTCAACTGGCGAAACCGCAGCTCGGACTCCTCATTGGCCAAACCCTGGATTCACACACACATAGAAGCGAAACAAACCATACAATCATAATTCATGCCTAGGGTTCAACTGCAAATAATTAAGATCACACAACAACAAGCAACTTGAAAGCCCAGTTGGAAAGGTGAAGATGATGATTCTGCCTACCTGGTTCAGGTCTTCATCTGGGGTAGCAGGGGTTCTGTCCATCCTAAAAGAGGCCACTGAAGAGGTCTCAGAGTCCATGGACTCCTCATCGTAGCCGAAGAAGGTGTCAACTACGATGTGCCTCTGTATGAGACAAAAATGTCATAGAATATTGGATCATCAGAAAACAGATTAAAATAAAAGAAATACATGATTGATCCCTGGGCAGAAATTGGGTCCCATTATAATGGCTCCCAATCTAGATAAGACATGTATATATGCATAGAAGAAGTATAATAGAAAATAAAAAAAAATAGTATGTAAAAGTATGTGCATTATAACACAATATATCATTTTTCCCGGGCACATAACTTTTTGTACTTTTTTGTTTGTTTTGTGTAAGTTATTGAAATTGCTCAGATATCAGGGAAAATGAGTTTGTCATCTTTCACTGCTTTGCTTCAATAAAGGTGTGGTGGGTACTAGTAAGAAGAATGAACATCTTTTGTTCTTTCAACTATGTTCTTTCACATTATCCCCTACAGAAAAGCAATATCAAACTAATACTACATTTGACTATTAGATATTCATAGTTCTAACTAGTTTCGTTGTGAAATTTTCGGTCAATTAATTATTAACTATTAACTATTACAACAATAACAATATATTAACTATACTTCAAACTAAACCAAATTTGGTTTATACTGTTTTTTCAGTAACCATATATCAAATTGTTTGTTTTTAGTCAGGCTCAAATGGAAACACTTGTTGGGTTCTGACAGCATTAGGGAGAAGTTTGCCTTCAGTGATTTTTGCAGAAAGGTCTGCCTAACCAAGTAGTCGTTGTCACACCGCGGTGAGGTCACTTGCCCTTCCCTGTGTGTCACCGGTCTGAGTTTCTCCCCTAATCACCGATTGTGTTCACCTGGTGCTCCCTTCCCCCTTGTGTTAAATAGTCTGCGTCTCCCTTCGTCTTGTGCCAGAGTGTTTCGTTCCTGTCGTTCACACCAGCCTACTACCACAGTCCAAGCCTTGTCCTTGCATCTACCTGAAGTATTTATTCTTTTTATCCAGGCGAGTGATTTTTTGTTCATAGTTTTCATAGACCTTAGTTCATAGTTTCATAGTGTTCCTCCAGGCGAGTGATTTTTTGTTCATAGTTTTCATAGACATAGTTTCGTAGTGTTCCTCCTTCGGCGTGATTTTCTGTTGGTTTATTTTCTTTTGTTTCAGCAGTTTTGTCCCTCCCATTTTGGAGTGGTTTTTTGTCATCATTTCTGGACTGACTCGATGATCACTATTCATTGGATCAGAAGCACTGCATGACAATGGAAGCTGTTTGTGGCTAACAGAGTAGCGGAGATCCAGAGTCTCGCGCTGCCGGAGAATTGGAGACATTGCAAGGGAAAAGAAAATCCTGCAGATCACGGAACTCGAGGACTCAACTCAGAGACACTTGCACATGACAAGCTGTGGTGGAATGGACCGAGTTAGTTACACTCAGCCGATGCGGAGGAAATGAATACACCTCTACCGACTAGTGAGTGTATCACTCAAAATCAAGTAACTGAAGATGGAGAGGATGTTTGTTCTGTAATTGAGCCCATTCTTAATCTGAAAAATGATAGCAGTTTAAATAAGTTGCTTAGAGTAACTGCATGGGCAAGGAGATTTGTGCACAATTTGCGCAACACAGAACAACTGCGAGGAGAGCTCTGCGCTCAGGAGATTGCAGTAGCAGAAAAATACTGGATCGGCTGACACAAATGAAATATTTCCACAGGGAAGTGAGACACCTGGAAACAAAAAGGACAGAACATCAAAAAATATCACCTTAAAACCATTTTTGGATGAAGAGAAGATGATGTGAGTTGGAGGCCGACTGCAGAAAACAAAATGGGCTTACGGCCAAAAACATCCATGGATTCTGCCATCAGAGGACAAGTTTTCCGAGCTTTTAATAAAAGGATCCCATGATGATGTAATGCATTCTGGTTTACAGGACACTTTGACCCAAGTCAGAGAGAGGTTTTGGCTTGTAAGAGGTAGACAAACCACAAAGAAAATTATAGAAAAATGTCTGATATGTCGCAAAAGTAAAGGTAAAGCTGGCCAACAACCCTTTGCACCATTACCACGGGATCGCATAACAGAAGCTCAGCCATTTGAAGTAGTGGTTGTAGATTTTGCTGGTCCCTTACTTGTTAAACCAAACAGCCAGAAAGCATATATCGCTCTGTTTACATGTGCGGTTACTCGAGCTGTTCATCTGGAGCTAGTCTCTGATTTGTCCACAGATGCGTTTCTGCTGTCTTTTCGCAGATTTATTGCAAGAAGGGGAATCTGCACTACTCACTACTCTGACAATGCAAAGACCTTTAAGCGAGCAGAACAGGATTTAAAGGAAATGTGGAATGTGTTGAAAGGAGAACAAGTGCAAAGTTTATTTTCTGGAAAGAAAATCACATGGAAATACATCGTGGAAAGAGCTGCATGGTGGGGCGGGATGTGGGAACGTATTGTCCACTCCGTCAAAACCTGCATCAGGAAAGTCCTGGGAAAAGCCTATCTGACATATGGGGAAATGCAAACATTGTTAACAGAAGTGAAAGCAGTGATTAATTCAAGGCCGCTTACTTATTTGCATACTGACTCTCAAGACCCGTCACCACTTACCCCAGCTCATTTCCTGATTGGACAGAGAATAACCATCTTACCTTCGCAGGCTGTTCAGGTTACAGACACTAAAAAGGTGGATGGAGAGCAACTGACGAAATGCTGGAACTACCAGCGCAAACTGGTGGGTGAGTTTTGAGATGGAGATGGAGATGAGATGGAGATGGAAAACAGAATACCTGATGGAGTTGCGTTCCGCTCACTGTACCAGAAATGTGAAATCAACTTCATTCAAAGTTGGAGATTTTGTTCTTGTTCACGATGAGAAGTTACCACGTTATATGTGGAGGATGGGTCGAGTGGAGGAAGCGTTCCAAGGCTGTAATGGAAAAGTAAGATAATATTCCATCCGTTTACTTAAAATTGAAGCATTTTAATCATATTTATTTTTGCACCGCGGAACGTTTCTCACTGGATGAGTTTCAGATGGACCAATTATACTGGAGCACCAACTAACGCACATGAGTTCGGTTCAGACAACAACAAACCACAGTGGCACAGTGAACATGAACAAAGAAGCTGATGAGACCACGTTGGTTGGCCCCGTGGATGGGAAATTTTGTTACAAAAAACAAACGGATGGAAGCGTTGATAAGAGCATGGTTGTGTGCAAGCTATGCAACAAGGAATTTGCATATCACCGCAGCACATCGAGCCTCAAGTATCACCTCAATGTAAAACATATAGCAGCTAGTGTGGTACCTAGCATGGACGTTAAGCCTAGTTTATACTCCTGCGTAAAGTGCCGTACGTCGGTTACGGAGAGCCCTCTACGTCGACGGAGAGCCTGACGGAGAGCCTCTGCGTCGTCTCCGTCGGCCTGAAATATTTTTTAAGTATCAGTCACTCCGTCAACACACAACGAAGACCGCAAGGGCTGCGATTGGTCCTCTAAACACGTCATTTACACATGAATGACTCACAATGAATCACATTCTATCACTATTGACTTCTATCACAACGTAAACACTGGCAGCGCCATTTATATATATCCGCTTTATACGCTATACGCTATACTATATGGACGCATAAAGTTCCAAAATGCAAGCCGACCTACTTGAACTTGTGAAACTTAAAAGAGACGGTGGCAAATTGCACTAAATTGTTGTAAATAGTTTGTTGTTGTTTTTTTTTTTAGTTTGTGTATGGTTTTTACTTTTAAAAGCATTTCATTTATAATGTATCCCCTTTTCTATTTAATAATTGATCCCCTCTTAACATTTTTTTCCTTTTGTACTTATTTACTTGCGTGAATGTCATGGACAGTCTTCGTAGTGACCCCTACTGGTCAAGCGGGAAATTGCATTGCGTATCCGTCACCACGACGGAGAACTATGAGGGCTCGAGGGGTCTCCGTAGTTACGCAGTCGGATTACAGATTACACAGTCGGAGAAGTATAAACTAGGCTTTAGCCTGACTCCGGGTACAGGGACCCACACACAACCCACACTCCACCAGTTGACTTGTTTGAGGACGAGGGTAACTAAGTCCACGTCTGAAAAAATAACAAACGCCCTGGCTCACTGGGTTGCACTCGACTGTAGACCACTTGGAGTGGTAGAAGAAAAGGCCCTGCAAAAGGTACTACAGATTGCGTCGTCTGACACAACATACGAGCTGCCATGCAGAAAGACAGTGACAAAAAGAATCCAGCAGCTTTATGACAATGAAAAGGAAGAAAAGGAGAATTTATTGTTGGAGAAAGCCAACAAAAGAGTGTGTTGCCCTGACTGGGGATCATTGGACCTCGGTAAGCAATTCAAATTATCTTGGTGTGATGGCACACTTTATTGACATGAAGTGGCGTCTTCACTCATTTGCCTTAACCATCCAGAAGACCACCACTAGGCACTTTGCTGAAAATGTGGCAGAAGATTTTGAGTCTGTGGCAGAGGCCTGGGAAATCACACAAAAAGTCACCACAATCGGAACAGACAGTGCCCGAACCATGATCGCCGCAATGAGACAGCTCACATTCCAGCACATGCCGTGTGTTGCTCACGTGTTGCAGAGGACCATCAAAGTGCCTTGCTGACAGCGGGTTCACAGCCACATTGGCAAGATGTTGTAAAATAGTGGGGGATTTAAACATAGCCCCTCAAACACAGAGGAACTGCACAAGGAGCAAGCACGACTAGAACAAGACAAAGAACCACTGATACAGGATGTTTCCACAAGGTGGAATTCAACACTGTTTATGATCTCTCATCTGCTAAAGAACCAAGAGGCTGTGAAGGTTACTCTAGCCAAACAGAAGCACAAGCTCACCATGTTAACTACAGCAGAGTGGGACAGACTGCAGAGGCTCGAGAGACCCTCCTTAAACCATGCAGGTAAACACCCACCAACTGTTTTTAAATGTATTGTACTGAATATCAATAT
This sequence comes from Urophycis tenuis, assembly GCA_036785325.1. Classification (NCBI taxonomy): domain Eukaryota; kingdom Metazoa; phylum Chordata; class Actinopteri; order Gadiformes; family Phycidae; genus Urophycis; species Urophycis tenuis. Next base: position 9,130,410 of record JAXIVH010000018.1, on the reverse strand, counting down.
CATTATGACTATAGTATAAATTTGCTACTGTTTTTAATCTACTATTAATTGGCACAATAATTAATCACTTTCCTAAACTATCCTCTGCAGATATGTGACTGAGCTCCTTGGGGGTGAGACTTATGTCTCGTGCTCTGTTGTGTTACCTGCTCTCAGCCACCTGACCCACACCATGAAGATCTCAGATGAAGACCCAGCCTATGTGGTGAGGTTCAAGGGTGCCTTTAAAAAGGACCTGTCTCAACGCCAAGATACACTCAACCATGGATGGCTCAGGGTGGCTACAGCACTCGACCCACGCTTTAAGGTAACATGTGTAATGGTCTTCTTTGTTTTTCTTTTCTCTTGCTTTTTGATCCCCTTTACCCCCCCCCCCCCCCCCCCCCCCCCCCCTTTCTTCTTCCCTAACCCCTCGTTCTTTCTATGGGAACCATGTATGAAAAATGAATTTCACCCATCTTTTTACTCTGTAAATCTGTGATGTGACAATAAACATGATTCTGATTCTGAGTCTAATTCTAAGTGACTACTAAGAGGAGAGCGAGGAGGGGTGTGGACCAGCATTGAGGCACTGCTGCGAAAAGAACCAGACAGAGCCACTCCAGAACCCACAGAGGAGCCAGCAAGTAAGAGGAGCCTCCTGCTGTTTAATTCAGACTCTGAATCAGAGGATGAAGAGGGGCCCAACGGGGCTCTGGCCCGCTACAGTGCAGAGCCCACCATCAGTGAGACAGACTGCCCACTGCAGTGGTGGTCCACTCATGAGGGAGCCCATCCACAGCTTTCTGCCCTGGCCCGCAAGTATTTGGGCAGCCCTGCCACTTCTGTCCCATGTGAAAGACTTTTCTCACTGGCAGGTAACATAGTTCAAAAGAAAAGGGCAGCCTTGAGCTCTGAAAATGTGAACAGGCTAGTTTGTCTCAGCAACTGGCTGAAAGAGAAGTAGAAGAAGTAGTCATAGAGGTATCCTGAGGCCAATGGACTTGTTGTTACTGAAATGTTGATCAAACAGTGGCCTAAGCAACAGAGAGATTTTATTTTTCATCTGGATATTGGAAGAATAGAAGGGATTGAGGTCAATGACTGGCACTTTTTTTTTGTTTATTTTAAATGGTACTGTCACGGGTTCGTTGTCCGTGTGTTTGAAAAAATGATGGCTCAGCCGGCGAACTTAGGTGAGTGATATTTATTTTACAAAACAAAAACCCCAAAACCCAAACACCCCGTGGAAGACATGAATTGGCCAAAAAATAGACAGACTGGTACAAATAAACACGGTACTTAAAGTAGTAGTAGCATCTCTGGGTTTAGCTAGCCCTCGGGTAGCATCACGGTCCCTCTTTTCTTTTCCACCTACTGCCCTGGGCTCCTCTTATATAACCCTAGCCCCTCCTTCGGGCATACCAACTCCTAATTGGCAGGGGGGTTTTAGCCTAACCCATCAAGTAAAGCCTTGTGGTTCCCCCAAACCATACCCATCCCCACAGATGGTGGATAACAAATAAACAAACATTGTAAACAGACCATAACATTACTATAACATTCTAACCATACAAATACAAAACTCCCCAAGTCCCCTTTAATGGCGGAGTCCATGGTCACCTGACCAGCCGTAGCGCGCCACTAGCGCTATTTCAGGAAGCACTCTGGTAGTGCTTCGGCTTGGCCCCGAGACCAACTACGACCGTGGCAGCAGGTGAGTGCGTCGCCTCCTGCTTCGCGATGGCTCCACGGACATGGGGAGAGCGCTGCGTGCGCTCCCGGCACCGGCTCTCCCCGAGCGTGAGCCCGTGTTGTCGCGGTGACGGTGCGTTCAGCGGTGCGCTCCGGTGCGCTCCGTCACAGGTACTTTATGTTGAACTATGTATTATGTTGTTTGATTGTCAAATTAACCTGCTGTCACCTTCAGCACCACGGACAGCGCCGTAGCTGGGCGTGTCAGAGTCAGGGCTTTTTAGTGCCTGATATCCAGCACCTGGAGAACGCCACCGAGACAAAGTCACTCTCGTCAGATAGATTTTTTGTTCCACCTCCCTTTTACCCTGATTTTTAGAATTGTTAAATAATAGGAAATAAAGCTATATTTTTTTTTACTTGGAAACGTTGACTCCTCCTGATAGCCGCACCTCACACGGGTATTGTTTTGGATTTATTGTGTCTGTGGTGTGCCGTCACCAGTCTTTTTTTCATCTATGGTGCGCTGTCACCGTTTATTTTATTTGTTGTGGTGCGCATACTTTTGTGAGTCGTCTCATTTCTACTATGCTGTAGGCCTATATGACCTAATGGCCTATGGTAGGCTATTGGAGGACGTTGTGTCATTATGCGTTGTAGCCTATAGGGGGCAGGCCCGTCTTGATCATCCTGCTTACGGTCCAGTCGTCGGCTTGTTACGCGGCAGCACATAACTTTCAGTAATTGTACTGGCACATAGTCCTGCAAAACACTATTAGTACATCTTATTCTCTCTCCACAGAAACATGGCTTTTATTCCATCTTCTCTGAAAGAGAAGTAGTTTGCTTCTATTACCTTAGTTATAACACTCTTTGTCTTGACTCACCCTTTGAAGCATCAAACGAGGGTGTTTTCTGCTAGATGTACAGTCAGTCCTTCCAGAAAAATGCAGTTTTTTTGTGATTGTTGCGGGCAAAAATCCTTGGTTATGCGGCACATTTTCTTAAAAAATGTGATGGAATATGTGGGATATGTATGCAAGTTATGCGATGAATTTGCGGGAATTTGCAAAAATTGCGGGAACTTGCAAAAATGAATAATAAAATAAGAATAACAAAAAAACTGTGAAACACTGTTCTCACTAGGCTACTACCTTAATGTAAAGAGTCCTTTTTTAACGACTTCCTATGATAAGCAAGCTTACTACATCACAGAAAGTGCTGGAAATAATTAAGTTCTCATCTTGTTTTACTTCAGACCTTAATAAACGCATGGCTCAAACTTACAAAACGTTGATGAGAAAACAAGTTCTATAGCTTTACAAAAGGAATACGCTACAACTTCTGTAAAAATGAATGCACAAAGTGCAATCTTTTACTGTAACATAAATTTACATACTACTAATATCGTCTCTTCTTCGCGGGGTATGCAGCTTTCCAATGACGTCACTTCATAATGTTTCCAAGGCAACAGGAGGAAAATGGCTGCTCTTGTGTGAAGTAAACGCAACATTTTTCAACTTTCTGTGACTTTTTTGCAACGAAAATGCGGGGATTATGAAATCATGCAAGCCCCGCATATTTCGCACATTTTGTGTGAAAATCGGCGATTTATGCGGCGAAAGTGCGGCGTCTTTGAAAAAATGCGGTCCCCGCATAAATGTGCGGACATTGGCTGATTATGCGTTAAATCACGCGATCGCATAATCACGTTTTTCTGGAGGGACTGTACAGTGAACAGACACACACAACTCATCCCTGACCATAGATATGCTTAATTCTCTAAACAAAAACCAGTAGGTCTTAAATATGTTGTATTGAGCTAAAGAGTATTTTTCTGTGCTCACAGCTCACTCCTGACAGTGTATATAATGTACATGTTCTTAAATACAAACCAATAGGTTTGTATGTAATAATAATACATGCACACACACACACATACTGGTCAGTAAATTGCCAGGTGCTTTTGATAAATATGGCAAAGCATTTGTTAACTCATTTTATAGAAATAAAAATGTCCCTGCAGACGCTTTTACAATTAGTCCTGTCTCAGAGGATAAAGTAAGAGCGAGCCTCTCCACCCTATCAGTGAATAAGGCCACTGGCTTGGACCTTATCCCCTCCAGGTTTCTTAGGGATAGTGCTGAGGTTACAGCTAGTGTTCTTACCCATGTCATAAATCTGTCCATAAATCAGGGTGTTTTCCCAAATGAGATGAAGAATTCCAGGGTGGTTCCTCTTTTTAAGAAAAATAGCAGAGCTGATGTTGGGAATTATAGGCCAGTCTCAATTCTTTCAACCATATCAAAGATATTTGAGCGTCTTGTGTATGAACAGGTTGAGGAGTATCTTATCTTATCTTATCTTATAAACTATTTATTGCCATTTCTGTTTTTAATTGTATAACTTCCAACTGTTTTTAATCCCTTCTCTGCTCTGTAGCACTTTGAGATTGCTCAAATGTAAAGTGCAATACAAATAAAATACATTATTATTATTATTATTATTATCAGACATGATCTGTTATATGAGCTCCAGTCTGGCACCTGTCTCATCCACCTCTGACTATGTGCGTCAGAATTTAGATCTAGGGAATTATGTTGGTATGCTTCTTCTTGACCTGCAAAAAGCTTTCGATACCGTGAACCACGATATTTTAGTTTCTAAATTACAGTGCATGGGTTTTAGCAGCTCAGCACTTAAATGGTTCTCTTCTTACCTAACCGATAGGACACAGGTTGGCGATGTAGAGGGGACCCTCTCTGATCCACAGAGTATGGCATGTGGGGTGCCGCAAGGCTCGATCCTAGGGCCCCTGTTATTTTTATTGTACATAAATGACATGTCAGCTGTGGTACAGTGCAAATTGTTATTATATGCCGATGATTCTGCTTTGCTTGTCCCTGGGTGTAACGTTAGAGGCATTGAAAATACTCTTGGTGTTGAGCCTGAGTCTGTCAACCAGTGGCTGGTAGATAATAAGCTCTCTATGCATCTGGGCAAAGCTGAATCAATCTTGTTTGGTACGAAAAGGAAGTTGGCAAAATCAAATACTTTAAAAGTGATATGTAATGGGTCTGAAATTGTGTCTAAATCAAATGTCACATATCTGGGTCTAACATTGGATCAATCACTTAGTGGTGAATCTATTGCTGAAAAAGTCTCAGACAAATGTGCCTGTAAATTGAAGTTCTTATATCGCAAGACAAAGCTTTTAGTTTTTTTCTGTAAAGAAATTATTGGTACAAACTCTGATTCAATGTCATGTGGATTTTGCCTGTTCTGTGTGGTTTTCTGGTTTGACTGTGAAACTTAAGAACAAATTCAAAGTGCTGCAAAACAATGTAATTCAGTACCTGTTAAAAGCGCCCCCCCCCCCCCCCCGTACTCATATTGGTAGGGAGGAGTTGAAAAAAGCTGGTCTACTGCCTGTTCATCTTAGAGTTGAACAACTTAAGTTGAACCATATGTTTAACAATGGTCAGGCCCCCAAATATTAATAATATATATTGTATTAATAATATATAATAATACAATATATAATAATATATATATAATATATATATATATATATATATATATATATATATATATATATATATATATATATATATATATAATATATATATATATATATATTATTATTATATATATAATAATTATATAATTATATATATATTTTTTTTCTATCTCATTTAATTTAATACAATACATTCAATACATTTTCTCTCATCTATGTTCTCAAGTTAAGTTTACTGTCAAGTTCACATCAGCAATGAAATTGTTACTGTCCTGTAAACATGTTATCCAATCAGAATCATCCGTCTTGTGCATTGGAAATTGTATTGTAGTTTGATGATGCTCATAAATGTATTTGTCAATGTGTGAATGATTTCTAATGCGCCGTGATTTCATAGCGCTGTCCACGGTGATTAAATGAGCCTCGGTGTCCATGTCAGCAGCGTCACGCGGTGACATTCTGGGTGACTTCATTTTATATTTCCAGATTTTGGCTTTAGAGTGTGTTTATTTAATATCCACTATCTAGCCTAAATGATCTTGTTTGCTGACGTTAATGTTGAGATGTTTCTTGTTGCGGAGATGTTATGGTCTATTCGTTGACATCTTTGTCATCGTTAATTAAAGCCGGATTGCATTTGTTCAACCCTTTCAAATAGCATTGTTGCTTTTTTCCGTGATGATTTATTTTCTCGGCGGTGATGGCTGAGGTGAAGGCCCAGCTGTAGTGCTCACGGTTCACCACTGGTATAGTCATACCCCATCTTCCAGAAGAGATGGGGTATGACTATATATATGGAGGAGTGGATTAATTTAGGCTGACATAGTCTTTATGACTCAGACAAGTGTCAGTAAAACAAAACAGATCAATATGATAATCTGATATCAAATTCTTTACTAACACAGCCTTAAATGACAGAGATCTGAAATGATAGTCCACATCTAATTCTCTTATTTTCTTTAAATATTGTAGTGGTGATTTCAATATTCACTTGGTTCCTTTGAATAACTCCTGTTCTGTTTACTTTTGATTGAAACAATGTGTCACTGTGTTGGGGTGCAGACACAGTCTCTGTGGGGTTTTGAGAAGATAAGTGTTTAGGACTGTGACTGTGCTTACTGGTCCCAACTCAGGATGGAGGTCAGCGGAGGAGGAGAAGACCGCGCTGGTCTGGATGCGAGGGGACAGAGGGGGAGAAGGAAGAGAGCAGGGTAGAGGAGGCTTCCTCAGTGGAAAGTAGTGAGAATTGTTCTGGGGAGGTAGTGATGAGAGAACGGCAGAGGCGAAAGAGAATTTTCAGGTTACGGTGGGTGGTCACAGTATAAGGAGTAGGAGGAACAGAGGAGGGGGACTTCAAGGAGAGAGAGAAAGCGACAAAGTGATGGTCAGACACAAGGAGCGGAGTAACTGAGAGTGCACGGGTACTGCAGGACCTTGTGAAGAAAAGGTCAAGTTGGTTCCGAGCTTGATAGGAAGGGTGACAGCAACAGCATGGAGTTTAAATGCTGATCTGGTCAAGTGTTCCACAGGAAGCACTCGGTAGGAACACTTGGGTGAGATGAGGAGTCCAGTTCCCCCTCCTCGCCCTGATGGTCTTGGGATGTGTGAAAAAGAGTAAACAGTAGAGAGAACAGCCGGAGTGGCTGTGTTCTCTGGGGTGATCCAGGTTTCTGTTAGGGCCAGGAAGTGGAGGGTCTCGAGGCAGGCATAAGCTGAGATGGAGTCTGCCTTCTTGACCGCCGATTGGCAGTTCCAGAGTCCGGCCATCACTTTGAGGTCAGTGCAGTCAGAGAGAGATGGGTTGAGCAGATTGGAAGGGGTGCAGCGTTGACTATTGGATCGTTGACGGCGTCATTGTCGGGTAGATGTTCTGACAGGGATAGGGGTTATGCACATGGCTACAACACACAATGCAATGCAATACACAAGGGTTAGCAGTGGTCTCTCGAGGGAGAGGGAGGGAGGGAGAGACTCCCTTTGTCTTTGTTTAACCGAGTGTCCCACAGAGAGACTCCCTTAGTCTTTGTTCGACCGGTTCTTCATTTGCCGGTCCTGACCCTAATGATGACAACTGAATATTTAAGAACACAAGTTCCAATTCCTTCACGTTATTGCCAAAACCTCTAGCTCTTTAGCCACTACAACTACAACAGCAGCTACCACTACAGCAGCTACAAGAAGAGCAACAGCTAAGACAGCTACCACTGCTACAGCACAGAAATACAAACAGACAGACAGAAATACTTTAATAATCCCTGAGGGAAATTGCTTAAACACAGCAGCAACAGCAACAACGGCAGCACAGCAGCAGAGTGATTTATTACAGTCTACTAGCTGTATGAGTTAACTCTACCAACTGAATAGCTGCAGCACACATTCTAATTCCTTATGTACTCACCAACATCACCAACAACTATCATGCAACTCCTTCTTTAACAGACAAAATGTAATTCTCAACATGTAAAACTCTAAACCTAAATTTGACTATCACTGTTCTTAGTCTTTAACACCCAACCTGGAATTCAATACAGCCAATTATAGTTGTTGTAGTGTACCACTCGCCCGCATATTCAGAATTTCTATCTGAATTCCCTCCGTTTTTGTCAAATTTAGTCCTTAAAACAGGATATTAATATTCATGTGGACATTGAGAATGACAGCCTTGGTGCTGCGTTTATCTTATTACTAGAAGTGGCTTCAGTTAGAGTGTGAATAAACCCACTCACTGCTTGAACCACAGTCAACCTTTTTCTGACATGTGGCATTGAAATTGAACATGTAATAATCTTTCCACAAAATTCTCTTTCATAACACCATTACTTGTTAAATTTTGAATTAACACTGCTGGACTACAGATGATTAGGTAAAAATTCCTACACTAGATGTTTATCTGATAGTGCTATAGCTACATTTAAGGAAGCCATTCCATTTGCACTAAACTAAACTCCATGTCGAAATACAACTAACAACCTTGCTAACTTTAATACCGCACAAATTAATCATCTTGTTGTTGGTACTACAAGCCCAAACCTGCGAATTAAAGCAAACATCACAAATATATGGAAGTTGAAATAAGGAAGTTGAAATGGAAGCTTGTTTAATCATCACTGACATGAAAATGTACTTTCTATGTTTAACCAAGACATGGCAAAATCAACAGGACTTCCTGTCACTCAATCAAGCCACAGGCTAACTGTATGTACAGAAGCCTTGCTCCATGGGTCGTGGTGGTGGGCTGGGTGGCATACATCGAGCTGACATACTGGTGAAAAAACATCCTGTACTCAATGTCACCACATTTGATTGTGTTGCATTCACACTGGCTGGGTATACACAGCTCCAGGTGGTCCTTGTCTACTACCCCCAAAAACCTCTACTACTGTACCTTCCTGTCAGAGCTTTCTGAGCTCCTCACCTCAGTCTGCTCCATGTCTCCATCCACACTCCTGCTCAGTTCAACATTCATGTCAACTTCAGCAGCTGCTCGCTTGCCGCTGAATTCCTGTCACTTCTCAAGTTTCTTTAACATCACACAGCACGTTCAAGGTTCCACCCATGCCGAAGGTCACACTCTGGGCTTGGTGTGCACCACTGGTACAACTCCTTCCCATCTGCAGTAGAGCGCGGCTCGGGCCAGAATTTTCTGTCTGGGCCCGGGCCCGCGTCGGACGGAACAGTAACTGAACCCGACCCGAGCCCGAGAGGCATCGAGCTTTTTATGTCCGAACCCGACCCGAGCCCGACAGGTAGCAAGCTTTTTTGTTTTGCACAACATGCGCGGGGTAATTTAAACATTTCAAATCACACAGATGTGACCGAGCCCGACCCGAACCCAAGCGTAATTTCTAAATATTTGTCCGAACCCAACCCAGCCCGTCGGGTCCCGTCGGGCTCGGGTCGGGTATCCATCCTCTAATCTGCAGTGCCTGGACCTAACTGTAACCTGACACCACAGTGGGCGGCCTGGTGGCTCACTACAATGCTGCCCTATCCCTAAGCCTTGACTCTCTTGCCCCCATCAAAACCCGGACTGTCTCCTTCTCCTGTCCCTGGTTCACCACCAAACTCTGCACCATGAAGACCGCTGGTCGTCAGCTGGAGAGGCTCTATAAAAGATCTGAGCTCACCATCCACCGCAAGGCATTTAAAGACCATGTGAGATCCTATAAAGAAGCTCTCTCCTGGACCAAGACAAGTAAGAATTTTATTCCAATCTCATTGGTAACCGGCAAAATCGCCCCAGGCTGCTTTTCTCCACCATCAACCGGCTACTACGCACCCTTGATGCCCCTCACTACTGATGACCACAACCTCTGTTCCAGGTTCCTGGACTTTGTCTAGACCAAAATAGAGTCTATTCACCAGCAGCTCCTGGTGCTTGCGAACCCCCTCCCCACACTCCTCCATCACAGGGTGTTGGTCTCTCCACTCCACGCCTGCCTCTGTGCTGCCTCTTCTTCTCCCCTTTCGATGGTCCTCAAGTCGCTAAACTGGTCACTACATAAAGCCACAGCCTCCACCAGTTCTCTGGATCCCATGCCCACCAAGACAGACCTACCTACCCTGTGTCCCATCATGGTGGACATCATCATGGAATCTGTCATGGTACCCTCCAGATTCAAAATGTCTGAAGTAATTCCCATCCTCAAAAAGCCAGGTCTGGACCAAGATGACCTCACCAACTACCAGCTGATCTCCAACCTTCCTTTTCTCAGCAAGATCCTGGAGAAAGAGCAGTTGGGTCCCTACTCCACCAACACATGTCCAGCCATGAGCTCTATGAATCCCTTCAATCTGGCTTCAGAGCTCACAACAGCACAGAGACCACCCTCATCAAAATCTCCAATGACCTCCTCATCGCTGCTGACTCAGATCACATCAGTATCCTCATCCTCCTGGACCTCTTTGCAGCCTTCAACACTGTTTCCCATACCATTCTTTTCAACTGCCTGTCTGAATATCTAGGCCTCACTGGTGCAGCTCTCTCCTGGTTCCAGTCTTATCTCTCTGACAGGAAACAGTTTGTCAGTAACAGAGACTCCAATTCCAGCCGGCCCAAGACTCTGTACTTGGACCCCTCCTTTTTACCATTTACATGCTCCCCCTTGGTCAGCTCATCTGTCAACAAGTTTTCACTGCTATGCTGATGACACCCAGCTATATCTCAGCACCAAACCATCCACTCAGCTCCTCCCACAGTCCCTTGTCAACTGCACAACATACAAACCTGGATGTCATCCAATCTACTCAAACTCAACAGTAGCAAAACAGAACGCTTGGTTGTGGTTTCCAAGGCGCTGCTCCAGAAGGTTGGAGATCTTCTCCTTGACGTTGATGGCTGCTCCATCTGACCATCCCCAGAAGTCCACAACCTGGGTGTTTTCTTGGACTCCTCTCTCTCAATCCAGTCACATATCAAATCCCTCACCAAATCTGCCTTCTGCCACCTCAAAAACATCTCCAGGCTCTGACCATTACTCTCTGACTCCATGGCTCACAGGCTCTAGTATGAACAGCACTCAGCTGCTGGACATCCTCGTATGAACAGAACTCAGCTGCCAGGGTTCTTACCTGCACCAAGCCTTGGCACATCACCCCCTCCCTCATCAACCTTCACTGACCTCCGGTCAAGTTCCGCATCTCATCCTCCTCCTCACCTATGCCATATTTCTTACCCCCTTGCCCCCCTTTCTCTCTCTCTCTCCCTCAACCCACATGGCCGAGGCAGAAGGGTGCCCACCGTGAGCCCGGTCTACCTGTTCAAAGGCAGTTTTTCCTTGCCACTGTTGCATAATGAAAAGTGCTTCCTCATGGTGGGAATCGTTCGGTCTCTGAAAATAACATCATAAAGAGTTTTGGTCTAGACCTGCTCTATATGTAAAGTGTCGTGAGATAACTTCTGTTATAAATTGGCAATATATAAATAATATTTAATTGAATTGTCCACTAAAATGACATCACATTTGCAGACTACCATCTGCCAGAATACATGTGAATGCAGTTTTGGTCTTTAGTCTCATTTAGGGTTGCACCGAATCCAGTATTCGGATTCGGCCGAATATTGGGCTTTTTTGAGGGGTTCGGGTTCCGTCGAACCTTGGCATTTTTTTCCACCGAACCCAAATCCTACGCTTTCACTGCGGGCGTCACGCTGGTTGACGTAATTATCTGTTTACAAAAAAGTGGCGCGTTGGAATGCAGTGGCTATAGCTGCGAGAAAGCGAAAATGGAAGTAGTGAACAGAAAAAGTGTCGTTTGGCAGTTCTTTCAGATAATAAAAGGCGATTCAAGTCGAGCTACATGTTCAATTTGCAATGCCGATTTGTCTCGTGGTGGCAAGGAACCTAAACAATACACAACATCCCCGCCGTTAAAGCATTTGCGTATGAAACATCCGAAAGAATATGAGTTGTGCACGAAGGAAAACTTCTCATCATTGCCTATGATCTAAACGAAAAAAAACCCAGCCTATTATCCATGTTTATGGACTAAACGTTCAATAACATTCATTTCAGTTAAGTCACCAAACATATTCTGTTTGTTTTATTTGTTGTTTTTTTAAGAAAAACACTTTACTTTGCAGAAAGTTGCCTATTTATTTTTTAACGAAAAATACACTGATATTGACGTTCTTTACTTCATTAATGTGTTTAGTGTTAATAGAGTAGGATGGGAGTAGGATTCGGCAGAATCTTAACCAGTGGATTCGGTATTCGGCAGAACCCTAAAAATCTGGATTCGCTGCATCCCTAGTCTCATTACTCATCAGAGAGACATGAAAAATGCGTGTTTGTATTGACATGTAACATCTATAAGCAGAGTTTTGTTAATTTTAGTTTGTGTGTTGTATATTCATACCTTATTCTTGCTGAACCTTACTGTAATGACCTGCTCCTATTAGCCCTGCTGTGACAATTGTGTAACATCGCCTCTGTTGAGAGGGAACGTTAGGCTGTTTTGGATCCAATAGAAATCTACAATTAATCTAAAATTAAACAATTAAACAATTAATCTACAGAGCCAACAGGTTTGTAGATGATGCTGTCAACTTGGGACTCCACGTCATCCTCCAGGACCTAGATTTGTTCAGTACCTCAGCAGGACTCAGTTACCAATTGCACTGTTCATCTTCATCTAATTGCACTGTTCATCTCAATGATGACTACTATGTATGTATATAGGTTTTCATTTTTTTCATCTGACCTGATTCTAAGAGCTCACATATAATTTTATCTTAATTTAGGTAAATCTATTTATTGTTTAGTGTTTATTGTCTATACTCAAGTCTTCTATTGCACTCCTCTATCCCCTTGTACTGCTGGTCGATGTGAATTTCTCCTAAGGGGGATTACTAAAGGAATATCTTATCTTATCTTATCTTACATATGCCATGATACTGTTTTTGGACTTCAGCTTTGACTTAATACCAGTGCCCCAGGTCTTCTTCAGGACAAACGTCCAAGTTGAGCATGCTCGAGCTCACCTGCAGGTGGATCACTGACTTCTTGATGGAAAAGAAGCAGCAAATGCAGCAAGGCAAGCTTGTCTCAGAGCCACTGAGTATCAACGAGCCCCACATGGCTATGTGCAGCCTCGTTTACTAACATTTACTCTTGGAGCTGAATTCACAACATTCACAACTTGGAGCTGAATGCTCTGTAAACAGAAAAGATGCTAGTAAACTTAATCAGGTGTGACTCCCCTGTTACACTGTTGAGTCATTCAGATTCCTGGGGGAAATAATCTCACAGGACCTCAGTTGGGTGGGGAACATCAACTCTGTCGTCAAGAATCATCAAGACCTCATACTTTCACCTCTGCCGCATCGCCAAGATCAGACACTGCATCTCCCCTTCTGCTGCCGAATCCCTCATCCATGCCTTCATTTCCTCACATCTGGACTACTGCAACTCCCTCCTCACTGGCATCACCTCTCACTCCCTCCATAGACTCCAATTGGTCCAAAACTCTGCTGCTCGCCTCCTTACCCACACCCGGTCCCGTGATCACATCACTCCTGTCCTCTCCACTCTTCACTGGCTCCCCATCAAACAACGCATCACCTTCAAACTACTCCTCCTGACTTTTAAAAGCCTTTGCAGGCTAAAATAACTGAATTAGAAGCACGCTCACGCCGAAACAATCTCTGTATACACGGAGTAGCGGAGGAGTCAGAAGGGTCCAATTTGTCAGCGTTCGTGACTAAGCTAATATAATCAGAAGTCGGCCCGCTGTTAGCGGACATGGACCTCGGCATACAGCGCTGCCACCGGGCACTCGCCCCAAAGCCTCCCCGAGGTGCACCGCCAAGATCACTAGTGATTTGCTTCCTCGAGTTCAGAGTGAAAGAGCAGGTGCTGCACACAGCGTGGAAGAAAAAAGAAGTCCGATATGAGGGAAAGAGGATCTACTTCGACCGAGATCCTGAAAAAAAGAAAGGCATATGTGGGCATATTGTGAGAGCTCAAAGCCAAGGGCATCCGCTTCCAAATGCCACATCCAGCTAAGTTGAAGGTATTTTTTGACAGTGGCACCCGAATCTATGAGAGCGCGGCAGAGGCTGCAAAAGACCTGAAGAAGAGAGGAATCTCTGTGGAAAATGATAAGGAGCCAGGCTCTACCGCGCTGAAACAACAGAGATTAGCAATGAGGGAGAAGGCAGATGCAAGTCGTTCCAGACTTGGTGGATGGTGGACAGACCCACCAAGGGGGATCACAGACAGATAAGGGAGAAACTAGAGCTTTCGGCACGCCTCTCCGGGGACATCTGTCGCTGCAGAGTGAGACGTCTCAGGGTAAACTACTAAGACACTGACTATTATTTTTCTCAGAGCTGGCCAGAATTTGAACTTTTTACCGGTTATGTGGGAGCTGCTTTGAATGTTACCGGTGCAGAGTACCTTCCCTGACACAGACGAGAGGCCCTCGATGGCTCGAGGATTTCATTAGGGACCGAGCCTGTGAAACAGGACGAGGTCCATTTTGTTTTTGGTCCGTTGGGGATCTTTGAAGTTGATTTTCACTGTCTTAACATATACGAAAACTCAATTTTTTTTGGCAGATCTCTCAGGCCTGGTGAAAATTGATATATTATATGCGACACGTTAATGTCTCCCCTATAGGTGGCGCTATTTTTTAAAAAACACTGTAATGCTAACAACTCCTGCATACTCAAAATCTTTATATCCACACATGCGGGAAATCATGCTGCACCTCCTGATGTAGGCCACGCCCATTTCCGCTATGACTTTTTTTTTGGCTACAACGCAAAAACGCAAAAAATTGCGTCCTAGACATCTATACATGTGGCTTTCACCGATTTGCACGAAACTCCACATGTAGCATCTACATTCTGTATAATGAAAAAAAGTAATCGGAAGTTTATTGAAATTCCAGAAGATAAGCGTGTTATAGTGCTTTATATATTTTTTTAGATGTCTACATTTTACGTAAAAAAAGTAAGTGGACCATTTCTCCACATTGCTATGTCCGTTCGACACCAAACTTGGAGTCCTACTTCTGTGTACCTCCTTTATGCATCTCACAAAATGTGTGGTCATTTCCACCAGGTGGCGCTCATTAAAATCAAGAAGTTTATTTTTTATTTGAACTTTGGACTTAGAAGTCTTTGATTTTGTTTTTTCTAGTTAATTGTTCACTGTTCATTGTTTTTGATGTTACACAAGTTCACACAGTTTGGAAAAAGATATGCATCGTCAGGAGTATAAAGTCAATAATAATAATAATAATAATAGATAGATAGATAGATAGATAGATAGATAGATAGATAGATAGATAGATAGATAGATAGATAGATAGATAGATAGATAGATAGATAGATAGATAGATAGATTGATTGATTGATTGATTGATATATCTAAATTGGGTTAATGTCCCGCGGGACATTTGGGGGGACCTCGCCGTAAAAATTGACTCGTCGGCACGTGGATGGCGTCGTGACAGTTCGTCGTTCACATGGATGAAGTCGTGACAGGTCGTCGTTTGCTCAAGGATGGCGTGACAGGTTCTCGTTTGTGGCTGTCCACGCACTGTGCGGTATGGCCGACTTTGACGTCACACCTTGGCCACGCCCTTTGAGGTAGAGCCGTAAATAGCACAACTTTAGTTAAGAACCACGTTTCAAATGCACTGACCAATTTTGAAGCAGAACGGAAAAATCCCTTGGGAGGAATTTGTTCACAAACATGGGTATAAAAGACGAAATAATTGAATATGGCCGACTTTGAAGGAAACCAATGACCACGCCCTTTGAGGTAGGGTCGCAAAAAGCACAATTTTAGTGAAGACCCACGTTTCAAATGCACTGACCTATTTTGAAGCAGAACGGAAAAATCCCATGGGAGGAGTTCGTTCACAAACATGGGTATAAAAACGACATAATTGAATATGGCCGACTTTGAAGGAAAGCCATGACCACACCCTTTGAGGTAGGGTCGCAAATAGCACAACTTTTGGTGAGAGTCATGTTCTGAATCTACCCCAAAAATTTGGAGCCCAAGCGACAAATCCCCTGGGAGGAGTTCGTTCAAATAGGACGCGAAAATCGAAAATGGCAAAAATTAAAATGGAAATATCTGACTTCCGGTGGGTTTTTTTGTATCGGTCCAAGAGGCTTTTTTGTAGGGCTAGGCCAGGGTAACATCCATACCGAGTTTCAAACATATCGGTTAAAGTCGGTGTCTTGGAAAAAGCCAAAAAATGGATTATGGCCGATTTTGACGGAACGCCGTGGCCACGCCCTTTGAGGTAGAGTCGCAAATAGCACAACTTTTGGTAAGACCCATCTCCTGAATCTACCCAAAAAATTTGGAGCCCAACGGGCAAATCCCCTGGGAGGAGTTCGTTCAAATAGGATGCGAAAATCGCAAAAATTCGCAACTTTGAAGGCAAATATCTGACTTCCGGTGGGTTAACGGGTATGGGTCCAAGAGGCTTTTTTGTAGGTCTAGGCCTGTTTAACGGGCCTACCGAGTTTCATACATGTAGGTGAAACGTGGTGTCGGGGCTGTCGTTTTTAAAGCCTATAGGGGGCGCTATTACCACGACAAGCACGATTTTTGGTAAGTGAGGTTTTGGCAGAGGTATACACGTGTCCTGTGAATTTCATATTCATAACTATTATGGTGTTTGCACAGTGATTTATGCTGATTTTAGAGCGCCATCCCGTGGCAGAATTTTTGTGTCCTTTTAACCCCTGCCTCAGGGAGCCCTGAGGTATGTGCCTACCAAGTTTTGTGTTAATAGCCCTTGCCAATATGGAGATATAAACTTCTTGATTTTAAAGAGCGCCCTCTAGTGGCAATGACCAGAAATTTGGTAGCTAGCATGGAGGACATATTCCGAGGTAGGGACCAAAATTTGGTGTCGAAAGAATATAGCATTGTGGAGATATGGTCCACTTTCTGTTTTTACAGAAAATTGACAAATCTTTAAAGTTTTGTAACGCGCTGACTATAGATAATTTCAACATACTTTATATGGTGTTTTTGCATATTTCAGTCGGGACATGCTACATGTCAATTTTCGTGCATATCGGAGAAAGCCTGATGGATTGAGGCTGTAAACGCTGTTTTTTAGTTTTTGCGATTTTGCGCGAAAACGAAGGCAGGCGGACTCCCAACACGTTGACACAGCGAGGTGCAGCACGTTTGCCCGAATCTGTAGATGTAACGTTTTTGAATGTACGCCAAATTTTGCGGAAGTTATAGGCGTTACAGACATTGCTCATAAACAGCGCCACCTAGAGGCTTTCCTAGTGTGCGACATGAACGTGATGCCTAGAATATATAATTTTTCAGCAGGCCCTAAAACTTTGCCAAAAAAAATTGAGTTTTCATATATGTTCAGATAGTGCAAATCAACGTCAAAGATCCCCGAAATAATAATAATAACTAGGGTTAATGCCCCGCGGGACATTGGGCGGGACCTCGCCGTAAAGCGACTCGTCGGCACGTGGATGGCGTCCTGACAGGTTGGCGTTTGCACTTCGATGGTGTCGTGACAGGTTGTGTTCACGTGGATGGTGTCCTGACAGGTCGGCGTTTGCACTTGGATGGTGTCGTGAAAGGTTGTCGTTCACGTGGATGGTGTCCTGACAGGTTGGCGTTTGCACATGTATGGTGTCGTGACAGGTCGTCGTTCACGTGGACAGTGTCGTGATAGGTCGTCGTTCAAGTGGAAGGTGTCGTGACAGGTTGCCGTTTGCACTTGGATGGCGTCGTGACAGGTTGTCGTTTGTGGCTGTCATCGCACTGTGCGGTATGGCCGAATTTGACGGCACGCCCTGGCCACGCCCTTCGACGTAGAGTCGCAAATAGCACAAGTTTGGTTAACAACCACGTTATAGCTGTACTGACCAATTTTCAAGCAGAACGGATAATTGCCTTGGGAGGAGTTCGTTCAAATAGGATGCGAAAATCGCAGAATTTCGCAAATTTGAAGGCAAATATCTGACTTCCGGTGAGTTGAGGGGTCATGGTCCAAGAGGCTTTTTTTTAGGTCTGGACCGGATTAACCACCTCACCGAGTTTCATACATGTCAGTGAAACGTGGTGTCGGGGCTGTCGTTTTTAAAGCCTGTAGGGGGCGCTACTACCAGGACAAGCACGATTTTTGGTATGTGAGGTTATGGCAGAGGTATACATGTGTCCTGTGAATTTCATGTTCATAACTATTACGGTGTTTGCACAGTGATATAAAACCCTAACCCTAACCCTAACCCTAACCCTAACCCTAACCCTAACCAAAATTGAATATGGTCCGACTTTGACGGCACGCCATGACCACGCCCTTTGAGGTAGGGTCGCAAATAGCACAACTTTTGGTAAGAATCATGTTCTGAATCTACCCCAAAAATTTGGAGCCCAAGCGACAAATCCCCTGGGAGGAGTTCGTTCAAATAGGAGGCGAAAATCGAAAATGGCAAAAATTAAAACGGATATATCTGACTTCCGGTGGGTTTTTTGGCATGGGTCCAATAGGCTTTTTTGTAGGGCTAGGCCAGGTTAACATCCATACCGAGTTTCAAACATATTGGTTAAAGTCGGTGTCTTGGAAAAAGTGAAAAAATTGATTACAGCCGACTTTGACGGTACGCCGTGGCCACGCCCTTTGAGGTAGAGTCCCAAATAGCACAACTTTTCCCAAGTTCCATGTTGGGAACCTACACAAACAATTTGAAGTCCAATCGACAAATCCCCTGGGAGGAGTTCGTTCAAATACAACGCGAAAATTGCAAATTTTAAATGCAAATATCTGACTTCCGGTGGTTTAAGGGGTATGGGTCCAAGAGGCTTTTTTGTAGGTCTGGGACTGTCTAACGTGCCTACCGAGTTTCATCCATGTAGGTGAAACGTAGTGTCGGGGCTGTTGTTTTTAAAGCCTGTAGGGGGCGCTATTACCACGACAAGCACGATTTTTGGTATGTGAGCTTCTGGCAGCACTTTACATGTGTCCAGTGAATTTCATATTCACAGCTATTACGGTGTTTGCACAGTGATTTATGCTGCTTTTAGAGCGCCATCCCGTGGATGAATTTTTTTGTGCCTTTGACCCCTGCCTCAAGGAGTCATGACGTATGTGCCTACCAAGTTTTGTGTTAATCGCACTTGCCAATATTGAGGAATAAACTTATTGATTTTAAAGAGCGCCACCTAGTGGCAATGAGTAGAAATTTGGTAGCTAGCATGGAGGACATATACCGAAGTAGCGGCTAAAGTTTGGTGTTGAACGGACATAGCTTTGTTGAGATATGGTCCACTTCCTTTTTTTACGTAAAATAGACACATCTAAAAAATTTTATGACGCGCTTAGTATAAAGAATTTCAACATACTTTATATGATGTTTTTTCATCGTTCAGTCTGGCCATGCTATCTGTCAAGTTTCGTTTATATCGGAGAAAGCGTCATATATTAAGGCTGTAAAATTTTTTTTTTTAGTTTTTGCGATTTTGCGCGGAAATAACGGCAGGCGGAAACAAAGCTACCAGAGACCAAAAGGTGCAGCACGATTGCCCGCATCCGTACATGTCACGATTTTGATTGTACGCCAAATTCTGCGGAAGTTACAGGCGTTACAGAGTTTGCGCGTAAACAGCTCCACCTAGAGGCTTTACTAGAGCGCGACATGAACGGGACGCCTAGAATATATAATTTTTCACCAGGTCTGAAAACTTTGCCAAAAAAAATTGAGTTTTCGTATATGTTCAGGGGGTTAAAATCAACGTCAAAGATCCCTGAAATAAGAATAACAAATAAACGGACCAATTACAATAGGGACCTTCGTCCTGTTTCACAGGCTCGGTCCCTAATAACTAGGGTTAATGCCCCGCGGGACATTGGGCGGGACCTCGCCGTAAAGCAACTCGTCGGCACGTGGATGGCGTCCTGACAGGTCGGCGTTTGCACTTGGATGGTGTCGTGACAGGTTGTGTTCACGTGGACAGTGTCGTGATAGGTCGTCGCTCACGTGGACGGTATCGTGACTGGTTGCCGTTTGCACATGGATGGCGTCGTGACAGGTTCTCGTTTGCGACTGTCCACGCACTGTGCGGTATGGCCGACTTTGACGGCACGCCCTGGCCACGCCCTTCGAGGTAGAGTTGCAAATAGCACAACTTTGGTTAAGAACCACGTTTTAGCTGTACTGACCAATTTTGAAGCAGAACAGATAAATCCCTTTGGAGGAGTTCGTTCACAAACATGGGTATAAAAGACGACATAGTTTAATATCGCCGACTTTGACGGCACGCCCTGGCCACGCCCTTCGAGGTAGAGTCGCAAATAGCACAACTTTGGTTAAGAACCACGTTGTAGCTGTACTGACCAATTTTGAAGCAGAACAGACAATTGCCTTGGGAGGAGTTCGTTCACAAACATGGGTATAAAAACGACAAAACTTGAATATCGCCGACTTTGAAGGCACGCCCTGGCCACGCCCTTCGACGTAGAGTCGCAAATAGCACAACTTTTGGTAAGAACCATCTTCTGAATCTACCCCAAAAATTTGGAGCCCAAGCGACAAATCCCCTGGGAGGAGTTCGTTCAAATAGGACGCGAAAATCGAAAATGGCAAAAATTTAAATGAAAATATCTGACTTCCGGTGGGTTTTTTGGTATCGGTCCAATTGGCTTTTTTGTAGGGCTAGGCCAGGTTAATATCCATACCGAGTTTTATACATATCGGTGAAACTCGGTGTCGTGGAAAAAACGAAAAAATTGATTATGGCCGACTTTGACGGAACGCCGTGGCCACGCCCTTTGACGTAGAGTCCCAAATAGCACAACTTTTCCAAAGTTCCATGTTGGGAACCTACAGAATTAATTTGAAGCCCAACCGGCAAATCTCCTGGGAGGAGTTCGTTCAAATAAAACGCAAAAATTGCAAAACATTTATGCAAATATCTGACTTCCGGTGGGTTGAGGGGTATGGGTCCAAGAGGCTTTTTTGTAGGTCTGGGCCTGTGTAACGTGCCTACCGAGTTTCATACATGTAGGTCAAACGTGGTGTCGGGGCTGTTGTTTTTTAAGCCTGTAGGGGGCGCTTCTACGACGATAAGCACGATTTTTGGTGTGTGAGCTTTGGGCAGCACTATACACGTGTCCAGTGAATTTCATATTCATAACTATTACGGTGTTTGCACAGTGATTTACGCTGCTTTTAGAGCGCCATCCAGTGGCAGAATTTTTTCCCCCTTTTGAGCCACTCCTCAGGGCACCATGGGCTATGTGCCTACCAAGTTTTGTGTTAATTGCACTTGCCAATGTGGAGTTATAAACTTCTTGATTTTAAAGAGCGCCACATAGTGGCAATGAGCAGAAATTTTGTAGCATGCATGAGGGACATATACCAAAGTAGGGTCTCAAGTTTGGTATTGAACGGACATAGCATTGTGGAGATATCGTCCACTTCCTTTTTTTACGTAAAATTGACACATCTAAAAAATTTTATGACGCGCTTAGTATAAAGAATTTCAACATACTTCACATGACAGTTTGTAATCATTCAGTCTGGGGATGGTAAATTTCGAGTTTCGTGCGAATCGGAGAAAGCCCTATGTTTTGAGCCCGTTGCAGCACTTTTTTTGCATTGTTGCGTTATAGCAAAAAAAAAATTCAGGCGGAAGTGGGCGTGGCCTACATCAGGAGGTGCAGCATGATTGCCCGCATGGGTAGATATAAAGATTTTGAATGTGCGACAATCTATGCGGGAGTTATTAGCATTACGGTTTTTGCTCATAAACAGCGCCACCTAGAGGTCTTCCTAGTATACAACATGAACGTGACGCCTAAAATATCAAATTTTTCACCAGGCCTGACAACTTTGCCAAAAAAAATTGAGTTTTCGTATATGTTCAGGGGGTTAAAATCAACGTCAAAGATCCCTGAAAGAATAATAATAACAAACGGACCAATTACAATAGGGACCTCGTCCTGTTTCACAGGCTCGGTCCCTAATAACAAATAAACGAACCAATTTCAAAAGGGACCTCGTCCTGTTTCACAGGCTCGGTCCCTAACTAATAAATAATAATAAACGTCAATGGGCTACATAATCAGATAAAAAGGAGTAAAATTATTGCTAAAATGAAGTGGGTGATTAGTTGGCAGGAGACCCATCTTCTGAACATGAAAAATTTTAAAAGCTTGGATTTCAAAATACTTATCATTCATTTCATAAATCAGGAGGGGTGTGGCCATACTGATCCCCAATGAAGTAGATTTGAGTTTATTTCTCTGGTGAAAGATAATGAATGGAGATTTGTCTTAGTAAAAGGTAAACTAGATAATGAAGCAGTAACGTTGTTTAATGTGTATGCCCCCCCAGGGAGTAACAAATATTTTTTAAAGAAAATATTTCAATTGATAGTAAATGAAACACAGGGAACCCTAATTCTTGGTGGTGACTTCAATATCCAACTTCAACCTAAATTAGATACATCTAACCAACGCCAAAAGAAAAGACCAAATGCCATTTTGGTCCAGCGGATGCTTATAGAACTGGGCCTGATTGATGTGTGGAAGGAGTCCCATCCCGCAGAAAAACAATTTACGTATTACTCACCTTGCCACTCTGTTTACTCACGGATTGATTATTTATGCATAAATCAGACTGGCATAGGGCCAGGGATTGTAAAATAGGGATTAGAGACTTATCCGATCATCCAGGCGTATATCTAACCCTATACCTAAACAACCAACGGAAAAATACACTTTGGAGACTAAACACAAGCATTTTAAATGACAAAGCAGTGCAGAAAAAAATCCAGCAGGAATTCGAAACATACTTGCAGGATATCGATAATGGAGAAGTGTCTCCCAATACTTTGTGGGATGCTGCAAAGGCAGTAATTTGTGGTAAAATAATTGCCCTTACGGCCTTGCAGAAAAAGGAAAAACAGAAAAGACTTATTGAATTACAAAAGGAAATTAAGTCATTAGAGATTAGACATGTAGAACAAAAAGACCCTCAAATATTAACTAGAATAAATAAAATTAAACAAGATATAAATGGTATGTATATGATGAGGTATATGATGAGGAAATTGAAAAACAACTTAAATTCACCAAACAAAAGTACTATGAGGCAGGATCAAGGGCAATGAAACTCCTTTCCTGGAGGATGTGAAAAAAACAGGAAAAGAATACAATATATAAAATTAGGAACCATATGACACAAAATATGTGCACCAATTTAGATGACATTCAACAGTCGTGAACTATACTATAAGGACCTGTATACTCAACCAACCAGAGCCGATAATACAATAATAGAGAAGTTTCTAAGTTCACTAGACCTACCATCCATAGGAGAAAAACAGAATAAAGAAATTATGGCTGAGATAAAGATACAAGAACTAAATAAAGCCATGTCAAGATTGAAAGCTAATGAAGCTCCAAGCGCAGATGGATATTCATCCGAATGGTACAAAACATTTAGACCTCAAATAACACCAATGCTGCTTAATTGCTCCAATCATACATTAAGAACAGGAGAAGCCCCGCAGTCATGGAAGGAAGCAGTCATCTCTGTCATCCCAAAAGAAGGTAAAGACAAAAAGGAGTGCAGCTCATATAGACCAATATCGGTTCTCAATGTAGACTATAAATTATTTGCTTCAGTTCTATCTAAAAGGATGTAAAGTATTATCCCGGAGCTAATAGATTTGGACCAAACAGGATTTGTACTAAATAGACAGACACAGGATAATTTAAGGAGAACATTACAAGTGATGAGCCATATTACTTCAGCCAATATTGGTGCAATGTTGGTCAGCCTAGATGCCGAAAAAGGCTTTCGATTCAGTAGCTTGGGGATATTTGCATAGGGTGCTTGCAAGATTTGGTTTTAAAGACTGCTTCATTACATTATATTACATTAAATACATTACAGTAATAAAGCGTTATACTACTCTCCAACAGCCAGGATTAGGATAAATGGACACCTGTCAAAAACTATTCGTTTAGAAAGAGAGACACGCCAGGGATGTCCCCTGAGTCTGACCTTGTGTGCTTTATTCATTGAACCCTTGGCCCAAGCAATTAGGGAGGACTCTGAGATAAAGGGTATAGCAATTAGAGGAGATGAACATAAAACCTGTATGTTTGCATTAAGTATAACTTTAAATGGGACTCTCCCACAATAAAATATCTAGGAATAAATCTAACAAAAGTTATATCTAAGTTTTTTCTAATTAATTATGGCCCCATCAACAAAGAGGTAAAATCAGATATCTCTAGATGGACGATGCTCCAGCTGGATATGAGTAATAGAGTAGAAATAATCACAATGAATGTGTTACCACTTTATCTCTTCCAGTCATTGCCTCCGGAGATTCCGCCCAAACAATTTGATGAATGGAACAGCTGGATTTCAAGGTTTATTTGGAATGGTAAAAGACCTAGGGTACAGTTCAAGACACTGCAATTGAAATAGGAGATAGGAGGGAGAGCTCTACCATGCTTACAGGACTACTATTATGCTGCACAACCTTTAGTATACTGGTGCACACCAAATTATTAATCTAAATGGAAGTCTTTGGAAATTAGACAGACAGAAATTCCAATACAATCAATATTAGGAAACAAAAGCCAAGCTGAAAAGAACTATAAGAGCTAGAATCAATGGACCCTATTTAATAATAATAATAATACATTTTATTTATAACGCACTTCACATAAAATCAATGACCTCAAAGTGCTACAATGCCGAGAAAAAAAGGATAAAAACAACATTAAAGACTTTAAAACTAGCAGAGTAAACATTAAAATAGCAGTTTTATCCAAAGGCTTTTCTAAAAAGATGCGTTTTAAGGCCCTTTTTAAAAGAGTCTACAGTCTGTGGAGCCCTTAGATGGTCAGGGAGTGCATTCCACAAACTGGGTGCAACTGAACAGAAGGCGCGGTCGCCCATGGTTCAAAGCCTTGTCCTCAGAGGTTGGAGGAGGTTGGCTTGTCCAGAGCGGAGATGGCGTGAGGAGGAATGAGGGGTGAAAAGTTGTTTGAGGTATGGGGGGGCAGTGCCATTGAGGCACTGGTGGGACAGAAGGGAAACTTTAAATTTAATTCTGTATTGGACAGGAAGCCAGTGGAGGGATTTGAGGATGGGTGTGATGTGGTGGTACTTCTGCACCCCCCTCAGGATTCTGGCAGCACAGTTCTGAATGTACTGCAGTTGCTGGATGTTCTTGCTGGGGATCCTGATGAGGAGTGTGTTGCAGTAGTCCAGCCTGGAGGAGACAAAGGCGTGGACAAGTTTTTCGGCATTGGGGAGAGTGAGTATGGGGCGGAGTTTTGCAATGTTCCTGAGGTGGAAGAAGGAGGTTTTGCAAAGATGTTTAATGTGGGCCTCAAAAGTCAGTTGAGGGTCCATTCTGACACCGAGGTTTGTGACTGAGGATGAGAGGTGGATGTCGTGGCCGGAGAAGGTGATGCTGGTGATAGTGGAGGATCGGGTCTGGTGTGGAGTGCCAAAAAGAATGGCTTCCGTTTTTGAGCTGTTGAGTTGCAGGAAGTTAGCCGTCATCCACACTTTTATCTCCTCCAGGCAGATGGTAAGTGTGGAAAAGGCTGCAGAGGGGGTTGGATTTGTTTTGATATAGAGTTGGGTGTTGTTAGCGTAGCAGTGGAAAAATATTCCATGCCGGCTGATGACACGACCAAGGGGTAGCTTGTACAGCGTGAAGAGGGTGGGGCCAAGGGCAGATCCTTGAGGGACACCACATGTGACAGAGTGTGTGTCTGATTTGGCCCCACCCAGGGATACATACTCTGTTCTGTCCGTGAGATATGATGTGAACCAGGCCAGGGTAGTGTCAGAGAGTCCAATGGAGGAGTGGAGGCGGTGTAGAAGGATGTGATGGTCCACGGTGTCAAATGCTACGGTGAGGTCGAGAAGGATGAGAAATGATGGAGAGCCAGCATCAGCCATCATCCGCAGGTCATTGGTGACCCTGACCAGGGCAGTTTCTGTACTGTGGCCAGAGCGGAAACCAGACTGGAACTTCTCAAAAAGACTGTTTGTTATGAGGTGGTCGTTGAGTTGGGAAACTACCTTTTCCAACACCTTTGACAGGAAAGGGAGGTTGGAGATGGGGCGGTAGTTTGCAGGAGCTTCGGGGTCGAGGCTGGGCTTTTTGAGTAGTGGCTTGATGACAGCAGTTTTCAGAGACGTGGGGACATGGCCGGACCGGAGGGACTGATTGATGATTTTGGTGATCATGGGACTTATTGCAGAGGAGTGACTTTTTATCAGGGCTGAGGGAAATGGGTCCAGGTCACAGGTGGAGGGCTTCATCTTCCTTAGAATGTTTTCAGTCTTGTGCTGAGTGATGTCCGTGAAACAGCAGAGGAGCTGAGTAGATGTGACTGGGGGGGCAGAGGGGCGAGAAGAGAGGGCGGGGGAGCAGATAGAGCAGGGGGGCTGCTCTATCTGCTCCTGCGTGTTATATGAGTGTAGAGGGGTCTGAGGTTTGTGGAGATGATTTATGGTTGAAAAAAGTTGCTTGGAGTTACCAGGGCTGTTGTTGATTAGAACCGGGACCGTGTGTCACTGAGGGACTTGCTGTAGGCCTTTTGATGTTCCCGGTAGGCTAGATTGTGAACAGCAAGTTCTGAGTCCTTGAAACGGCGTTCAAGGACACGCCCTGTTCTCTTCTGTAGCCGCAACTCACTGGTGTACCAAGGGGCAGAGCATGTGAAGGTGACAGTTCTGGGCTTCACTGGGGCATGGCGGTCCAGGAGGGTGCTGAGTGATGAATTGTAGAGATCCACAGATTCAGTGACTGAAAGGGGGTTGGCAGTGGAGAGATGGCAGAGGTCAGCAGTCAGGGTGACAGGGTTGATGTTTTTAAGGTTCCTGAATCTGATTTGTCTGCTGGGCTTACTGAGGGGGACAGGGTGGGTAGTTCCATTGAAATGGCCTTATGGTCAGACACGCCCAGATCGTGCACTGAGAGATTGCTGATGGAGATGGAGTTGGTGATCAACAAATCAAGAGTGTGGCCTCTGGAGTGTGTTGGGACACTGACGTGTTGGGAGAGGTTGAGACTGTCCAGAAGATTAATGAATTCAGCTACAGAGTATACTATTAAAATCACCGAGTATGATGATATTCCCTGGGGTTGTGTAGAGTGTGGTGAGGCGGTCATGTATCTCGGGGATGAAGGCCGGGTTTGGTTTGGGGGGCCGGTAGATCAGGAGGAATGTAGTGGAAAGTGGCGGTTTGCATTTGAATGCAAGACATTCAAATGAGGAGTGGACCGGCAGGGGGGACAACTGAAAGTCTACCCGGTGCACAAAGGCCACCACCGCGGCCAGTGGGCCTTCCTGAGGTAGGTGTAGCCAGGGGGACATGCTTCAGTGTAAACATCTGGTTGTTGCCAGGTTTCAACTAGGCACATAAAGTGTATCTCCTTGTTGATAATATGGTCATGAATAAAAGATGACTTGTTACTGAGGGATTGTGCATTTAAAAGTTCAATTTTAGCAGGGGGTGCTGGGTTGGTGGTAGCGTTAGTGTCTCTGTAGGAGCCGGAGTAGGCTGTAATCCACTCCACGTTTTCTATGGAATAGCCTCTTGGTGGCAGTGCTCTGATGACGTGTCAGTTGTGCGACGGGCGTCCAGATGGAAGGAATGCACTGCTCAGGCTGCTGGTGGTAAACATAATTTCTGTGTGTACTCCGGTGGGCATAACGGGGGCGACGCAAAATTCTGAGTTCATTTATGATGGGGATGTTAAGTCCAGGAGAGACTGCAGAATTGAGTTTGTGGAATTGTGCGGAGGAATACCTGAACACCATGCCAACCAAGGACGGACGCCACCTAGCCTCATGACTAGCCGGGATGCTAGGTAGGCAGCGCCAGCACTGGAACGGTGCAATGGAACGGCGGCGGAAGGCAAAAAAGTTTTCCGTCAAGGCGATGTGAGAGCCATTTTCCAGGTAATACACAAACAGCTGGAAGTCGTCTGTAGCAGGTAGGTGACTGGCCATCGGGCTACCCCACCAGCAGAGATAAGGTGGGTGAGACCCAGGGTACGAGATCCAGAAAAAAGCGCACAAGTTCGCAAAAGTCGTACAAGTCCAGAATATCACAGGCAACCACAAAAGTAGTCAGGTTACAAAAACAATCGGGCTATAAAAACGCAGTTAAAGATCGCAGGTGGAGAAGTGGCGAACAAACAATGCCAGCATCCTCTCCCCCAGACTATTTACTGTTAAACTGTGGTTTAAGGTGTTGAGGAAAATGCAGCTGGAGAAACAGGCCAGGGCCTTGAATTGGGTAGCATATGATCCAGAATTTGAACCCGCAAGACTGGACTGGAGCTTTAAACAGTGGGTTAGGAGAGACATCACATCTTTTTATTCACTCTCTTCAAATGATAAAGGCAATTTCTGACACATTTGGTCTGGAAAAACAGGACTTTTATAGATACCTACAAGCCAGAGATTACTTTAATAAAATATCACAAACCAAAAGGGGAAAAGAATATAATTTGATCTCTATATTCTATGAAGCTTATGAAAAAAACAACAATAAAAAGCTGGTCTCCCGAATATATGGAAGTTTGCAAACCTCTAAAAATCATTATACGATATACATCAAACAAAAATGGGAAAAGGAGTCTGGTGTACAAATATCAGATGAGACTTAAATGGAGATATGTGAGACACAAGCAACCACTGCAAACTGAAGATCGTTAAGAGAGTTTGGTTGGAAGAATGTTATCACATCATTGCAAACAGGATCTCAGAGTCTGGGTCTTTGTTGGAGGCAATGTGGAACCACTATGGCCAATCATTTTCATACCTTTTGGGCATGTCCAAAAATTCATCCATATCGGAGGGAAGTAACTAACGAAATATGTAAGATAATAGGAGTGAAATTAGACTACTCTTTTACTACCCTGTACCTGGGTAAAATACCAAAAACAGTCCCACACAAACACAAATACCTGCTAAAGATTATTTTGGCAGTAGGAAGGCTATAACCCGAAGATGGCTTCAAACTGATCCCCCAACATTGCACCAGTGGTGTGGGATTGTGAAAGAAATCTATTGTATGGAGAGATTGACTTTTATTTTAAGACTTGAATTGGAGAAATGTGTGGAACGTTGGGAAAGATGGAGTTTGTATGTGCCTGGAATAGTATGACACTGTACCTCGATGTATGGAGAAGAATAAGCTGTGACCTTGTACTGTTACACCCATGACTATGTTAGGTTATTTTCTTTTTTCAAAAACTTAAAATAAAAAGTTTTTTTTTTTTAAAAGAAGGCCCAGCAGACTGTCTTCCTGCAGCAGCTGAAGAAATTCAACCTGACACACACCTGGTCATCATTGAGTCCATCTTCAGCTCATCTATCATCTATCTATGGGGCCTCCATTGCCAAGGACAATGGCAGACTGCAGCAGATCATTCGGTTAGATGAGTGTTAACCTGCCATCTGACTCACTTGTAGAAAGAGTCACATTTCACATAAATCCAGTCTAGACTGGATTTATTTGACTTAAAAAAAAAAAATCTCTCCCTGCACTCACCCAACAGAGGAGTGACTATGAAAATGCAGTCGTGATATGTGTTAATTACATTCCATACTGATACCCCGATTTCCCTTCGGGATTAATAAAGTCTCTCTCTCTCTCTCTCTCTCTCTCTCTCTCTCTCTCTCTCTCTCTCTCTCTCTCTCTCTCTCTCTCTCTCTCTCTCTCTCTCTCTCTCTCTCTCTCTCTCTCTCTCTCTCTCTCTCTCTCTCTCTCTCTCTCTCTCTCTCTCTCTCTCTCTCTCTCTCTGTATATGGAAGGGTCCTGAAAGCCCTATAGTATTTCTTAAGGTGGACTGATTGTCAGTGCTTAATGATATTCACCTCACATTTCTACAGTATAGACTGGATTTATTTGCACTTAAAAAAATCTCTCCCTGCACTCACCTGACAGAGGACTGACCATGACAATAAAGTCACCCGCACTGCAAACTATTCGCTTGAGGTGAGTAGTTTACTTTCCAGCCCTTTTTAGCTTTATTTCCAGCTTTGATTACCTTTATTGGCCTGGAGCTTCGTTTATGCCTCTTCTTTCTTAGAAGTTTTTCTCTATCCTGGGAAATATGAAAACAAAACATAAAAACAGATATCATAACAAATATTTGTGATGAAATAACCATTACTTCTAACAATTACTTCTTATTTGTAGATTGGCATTGATAGCATTTTTTTTACAAACCCCCTTGCAATTATTGTTGACTTTATCGAATGGGCACTCATAACAAAGGAAGTGCAAATATACAGCAATAACTCAATATGTCAACTCTATACTCACTCTAGTGAGTTCGTCGACCATGGTCTGCTGCTCTAGGACTTGAAGCTTGAGAAAGGCAAGCTCCTGCTCGTCGTGCGCCTGATCCAGGTCATTCAGAGACTTGAGCTTCTTCAACGGAGCATGGGAGCTCATCTTTTCCTTCTGTGGAGACAGCATGTGACAGAAGGATAATTGGC
Source organism: Urophycis tenuis (assembly GCA_036785325.1). Classification (NCBI taxonomy): domain Eukaryota; kingdom Metazoa; phylum Chordata; class Actinopteri; order Gadiformes; family Phycidae; genus Urophycis; species Urophycis tenuis. Next base: position 9,100,202 of record JAXIVH010000018.1, on the reverse strand, counting down.
AAAATACAAAATATTGCTGTGTAATTCAGAAAGCACAGAGAAAGCTACTGTAACTGTTCACACTGACATTAATAATATAAAAGAAAATCTAAAATAAAAGAATTACTAACATTGTTTCCTTGATTTAAAAATGGGTTTTGCAGAACTATTTGTTGAAGCTACTCCAATTTTGATTGTTATCAGTCTCACTGTTAAGTAAGTTTGGATAAAAGTGAGAATTTTAAAGGTCCCATGGCATGGGATTTTCACTTTATGAGGGTTTTTTTTAACATAAATATGAGTTCCCCTAGCCAGCCTCTGGTCCCCCAGAGGCTGGACATCTCGATAGACCTAAACCATGCATTGCAGATCATTCTCCGCCTTTGGGAACGTGAAAGCTCAGCCGGGCCGATCTGGAATCTTCCCTTTATGTCGTCATTAGGGGAAAAGTTATCTCCCCCATTTCTGCAAAGCTCTTTGGCCAGCGCATGAGAAAATTAGCTGTGTGACACCTTATTTTTAGCATATTGATACTGGGACAACATGGCTTGCAAATGAGTGAAGCATGGCAGTTGCTCTGTAGTTGGATGTACAGATAAACATAAAAGTATGCTTGTAATTCCTTCATCAGAACATCTAAAGAGCCAGTGGATTAAAAAAAAATATTCTGGAAATGCACCGACACAACCTCCCAAAGTTTTGTGTTCCCCAAATATTTCATCGACAAATGTTTCCTGAACTTGGGCCAAAAAAGAGCTGACCTTGCCGAACGTCTGAAAATTAAGTCTGGATCGGTACCAACTCTCCTTGGCTCAACTACAAATGTCTGTATCATTAGCTCTGCAGCTAACAGCTAATAGCCCACTGTCGCTAATGTAAAGGTAGATAGCATCAGGTATGTGTGTGAACACATCATTTACTGTAACGTGAGTTCCACACGTCGGTGTAGAAGTGGTTATCTTTTTTGTTATTTGGATAGCTGTCCTGTTGGTGTCACAGCGTACACGATATCTGCCGATCCCCTCTTTGAAATGATGAGTGTGCATCTCTCCAAACCAGGGTGATCAGATGAGAATGGGCAAAATTTGAGATGCCGAAAACAGCAACAGGGCTACAGGCACTGATCTCATCCTCAACTGCTTGGATATCAGGGAATGTCTCGATTTTTTATGAATGTCACCCTACTGCAAACGAATACAACTGTACGTTAGACTCTACCAGCTATGTACCCGCGATAGTTTTGCATTTTAATACGCAAGACAACTGACAAGAACTAGAAAATGTAATTCCACGCAAGGAATTACTTGTGCATAGGAATGCATCGAGATAAATTTAGTTGAGGTGGGGATATAACCGCCAACCCTCTGGTTGTGGAACACGCGCTCTACCCACTGAGCTATGCCGCCCAGCTGACAGCAGGAAAGCAAATAGCGGAGTCAAACGTAACAATGGAAGTAGACCTTTGTGATGGTTTGAATGAAATATCAAGGTCATTTAGCCTCCAATAATTGCAGAAATTTGGTGTGAAGAATATCACGAAAAGTGATATCTAGATTGTTCTTTCCTATGCACAGTAATAAAAGGCTTTAAGCAGGTATTTCACTAATATACAGGCTAAATGTCAAAACGGTAAACAGACAACTACACAGTCATTTAGTAACTTTCAGAAATGCACCAGAGATCATTGCTGTAATGTATTTTTTTACTGTATTGTTTTCTAATATGATCTTTTTTTTATTGTTTGCAGCAACGCCAGCTTTCTACAAGTTGGAGAAGCTGCTGACAAACAAAAGAATGCCGAAGGATGTTGCAAAACTGAACCTCCACCACCAAAATGTAGAGGCTTTCCATGCAGTCATCCTTCGTTTTGCCCAAAAGAATGTTGTCTTTCGTTTTATTGGAATGCTGTGCAGGTAAAAGAAAGTTTATTTACTCAATACTTTTGGGAACTGTTTTGTCTTGTGCTTCCAGACTCTACCTGGCTGCTATGCATTATAATAAAAATGCAGACCGGCCACAGGCCGAAACCGAGTTAGGGTATACCCCTCTTCAAAATCTCCTTTCCAAAGGCAAGGCAGGGAAAGTGCAGAGCTAAACCTCAAAAGACACAGGTGACCTTTGGTAAGGGTTCAAATGAATTCAAACAACACATATTTTGTTTTTTGTTTTATTTCTCTTGAAGAAAATGAATTATATACAAATAAACGTTAAATACACAGTAAAAACAAAACCCAACCAATTAAATAGAAAAAAATCTTTTTGCTTGTGTTTTATGATGCAGGTTGGACATGACATGGACTGACATGATGGACCTCATTTTTGATAAAGTCTTTGTGAACCCTACAACATACACTGATGCCCTGTTGGCCATCCCTGTCCCAGAGGACTTATCAGCGCAGTATAAGAGGCCGGACAAGGAGGTCATTGCCAGCTTTGTGTCAAGGTTCAGACTGGGGGCAGTTTAAACCCTACATAGTGGCCTTCCTCATCAGGAAACTCCACACAAGCTGGAATAACGATCCCAGATTCTGCTTCCCAGGAATCCCCAGCACCAGCTCACAAAAGAGCAATGGGAGAGATACCTGTTGCAACTGAATAAATTATTCTGATACTTAGTCTTGCAGAGATTTATCATTGGTGTGTGTTATTGTTATCTTAAAAAAAATGTTTCTATTCTCCAATTAATCATATCCTATGCTTGTTCTGTGACGATGTTCAAGGTTTTTTCCCCCCTCTGATGTAAATAAATCCTTTACAGTGTCTACAATAATGAAAGTAAGGCACAAAATGTGTTGATGGAATAAACAGTCAAAACTCAAACATTATTTTATTAACTTCTTTAACAAAGCACAACGTATTGGTGTATTCCTTTCAACTGTCAAAAATCATAGTCAGCTCTGTATACTTGGACGGCATTCTGTAGCGAGTAGACATCGAGGTAGACAGTCCAATCCACGATGGTCAACCATACACGTGAGCTGTTCTTCAACCTTCCGTAGTAGTCTAGTAACTTATCTAGAATTAGAATTAGAAATCGTCATTTTTAAGCACAATTAGTTGCCTAATGAAGCTAATATTCTTAGTTTCTGTGGGCATAGTAGCACATTCTCCACAATGCCACCTATCCATGTAAAAAAATATATATTGGCAGAGGTCTCAATGATATAGTGGCTGGTAAGTGTCTAGTTTTTTATATTTACACAATGGACAAGTGGCTGTTGAGTAAGTTGACATTAATCTTTAGGAGTAAATCAAATAAATGTATCATACATTTAACATTTATCTTCAGGAGTAAATAATGGGTAATGTACAACGCAACTTGCGTAGATATGAAGTAGTCTATCGTAGATAGTTTTTTTTATCATTTTTATGACAAAGATTACTGATATGACTGCAGCTTTAGAATGGTAGCAAACCAGAGTAACATGAACAGTTAGCTGAATGATAATAACTAACAACATATAGAAACCAAACCAACTAAATTACCTTATCCAGACACAATCATTTTAACTAACCATTCAGAGACGTCCTGCTGTAGCCGCCGAGTTTCAACTTCTTCAACTTCTTCTTCATCTTGATCAGATTCAGGGTCAAATTGAAAAGCTTGAACAAGGCCACACGCCCATCTTTCCCCGCCTCTCTCCTCCTTTTTAGCATTTAATGCTGCAGAAACAGAAATGGCATGTCTAAGGAAGGCTCATTGTGGGGCAGGCACGTAGTGGCTGCAATTCTGCACCAATCCAAATTTGGGGAAAGAGACCTCAGAAACAGTATTAGGGTACCACTAAGGCCTATATAAAAGCATCCAAAGCAGAATGTCATGGCACCTTTAATATATTCTAAGAGCAGAAATAACATGTAGGCATGAAAAAAATCAATTGTTTGGAATCAAAACTTGGTTGCTACTAAAAGGTGTGTGGAGCAACTGGTAGAGCAGCAGTAAAAATGTAAAATAGGGCTGTTATAAAAAAAATATGTCAGTGATCAATTATCAAAAGCAAATATTTTGCCATTTCAGAGTTTGTCAAACCACATATTTACAAGCAACAACGATTAATACTCAAAAGCGCTAAATTGATCTCTGAATCAATTTATAAAAGGTTTAATACTGGCATGTTAAGGTAGAGACTGCAAAAGTACTGTGGATCCAGATTAAATCCAGATGAGTATCCTAGTGACCATATCAATTAATATTTATATTACAGCTCAACACTTCTGGCAAAAAAAAAAATGCTTCATTGTGAGGACTTTCTCAGGGTTTTTTTTTTTTAGGAAATAACACCACAAAGATCTTTCTGTTAGATCTTAGAGACTGGTACATTTACTTGGTATTAATGAAACTGGTTTAAGTCTTATCAATTGGACAGATTTCAGTTTGTACATATTAATGATGAATCCTCCTTGAACGCCAAAGTTAGTCACGGAGATCCACAAGGTTCTGTGCTTGGACCGATTTTTTTCACCTTATATACCCTTCTTTTAGGTAATATTATCAGGAAACTCTAGACATTTTCATTGTTCTGCTGACACCCAATCACCCAATTATATCTATCAATGAAGCCTAATTAAACTAATCATTCAGTTAAGCTTCGAGCATGTCTCAAGGACATGAAAACCTGGATGACCTGCAATTTTCTACCATTAAACAGAGAAAACTGAAATTATTGTGCTTGGACCTGAACACATCCTTCGCACATTAACTACAGATATAGTGTCTCTGGATGGCATTGCCTTGGCCTCCAGAACCACCGTAAGGAATCTGAGAGTCATCTTTGATCAGGATATGTCCTTTAGCGCCTATATAAAACAAACTTCCAGGACTGCCATCTTTCATCTACGTAACATTGCAAATTATCCAGACCAGAATCAGCAGGTTCAGAAACAATTTCATCCCACAAACCATCAGGCTACTGAACTGCTGGAAACAACACTTGCACACACACCATACACACATACATGATTGGAACCCCCCCCCCCCCCCCCCCAACACCACCACGCCCCCCACACACTCACTTTACAGTTAAATAGCTGCTAAATCTCTGCACTTCATTATGTTATTTTGCACTACTTACTCTTTGTGACAAGTTACTCTGTGAGTAACTTCTGCCAATTATTTGATTTGATGGTCATTACTTTATATGCACATGAAGTATACTTCATCTTTTTAATTTATTTCATTATGCAAAGTTGAGTTAACTTGAAAAAATCTAGCACATCCCGTCTCAAAAAGATGCAAGAAAATGTGTCCATGCATTGCTGATCGAGAATGCTGCTGCTCATGTTCTGACAGGAACCAGGAAAAGAGATCAAATTACTCCCATATTAGCTGCTCGACACTGGCTCCCTGTAAAATCCAGAGTAGAATTTGAAATCTGTCTCCTAACCTACAAAGCTCTTAATTGTCAGGCACCATCATGTCTTAAAGAGCTCATAACACTGTACTATCCCACTAGATCACTAGATCACTGCACACCTTGAGTGTAGTGTTACCTGTGGTTACTAGATATAAAAACAAATGAGGCGCAAGAGCCTTCTGCTATGGTGGAACCAGACCCAGAGTTTGGGTTAGGGAGGCAGACGCCCTGTCTACATTCAAGAGTAAACTTAAAGCCTTCCACTTTGATAAGGCCTATACTTAAGGCTGTTGAAGTAAACACTGAACCACTACTGTAACTAACTCACACTTTGCCCCCAGAGTCTTGTGCTCTCTCGCCCATGCAGGCACCTCTGGGACCATCTGATGCCACCATGTTCATGTTCAACTACAACTGCTAGAATCGACTACGACTGCATGTCATTATTGCTACTGCTATTATATTATTATTATTATTATTATTATTAGAATAACATTATCATTGTTATTATTGTTGTTATTTATCATTGTTATTATTATCATATGATTTACATCTACAATAACTTTCTGTTGCTATCTCTATTGATGTTATCACTGCCACTGTCACTGCTATTCCTGCTCTGCACCCCTTCGTCGGCCTGCACGATGCCCTGTTTTCCTCCTCCCCATTTCAATTTTTCACTCTCCCTCAACCCACATGGCCGAGGCAGAAGGCCGCCCACCCTGAGCATGGTCTGTCCCAACGTTTCTGCCTGTTAAATTCACAACTCTTCTCTGTTTTGGCACTGCAGTGGTGGAAGGAGCTCCCTGCCAGTGTCAGGACTGCCGAGTCACTCCCCATCTTCCAGGACAGCCATGGAAGAAAACAACAACAACAAAAAACCTCCTGCTCTTATATGTTGTACGTCTTGGCAATTTAATCGCTCTTTGTAACTTGGCCCTTAGCCAGAGATGTTGTATACTAGCAATGGTTAACCTAGCAATTGAAATGCTTGAAACTTGTTCTGGTGATGTTCTTACTGTATCAGCAGCAATTAAATGTTTCACCTTCTTATGACAAATGTACTTTTTGTCCCTTTGGATAAAAGCGTCTGCTAAATGGCCTAAATGTATATGTAAATGTCCTCTTAAAAATTCAGGGTGAATAGAATTGAATAACACCTAGTCAGCAACAGCACTGTACAGCCACTGGATGGCGACAAGGATAGCATCTCACGTGTTCTGATTGAAGGCAATTGTCCAATTTACGGTGAAACCCTCTCTTAGCTACAATAGTTTGATTGTAAACACTGTGTGCTTTAACAAAATTGCAGCCATACACAACTTTTAAGAACAAAATAACAATGGTAAGTCATTTTTGGTTGTAAATAGAAAATGAAGAAGAAGAAGAAGAAAGAAATGTTTTTGGCCTCTCGGTGAGTTTTGGTCACAGGACATGAAAAGGTTTTCTATTGCTGTGCATGTGCCTGATATAAAATACATAACTCTTGTTATCAACATCCATGTTATTTTGTTTGAGGGGTAGTTAGCCAACAACAGTTTTGATAAATGTAGAAAGCATTCTAGTGGTGCGACTGCCTTCTCATGTGTCAATTCCTTACGACATCAACGACTACACTGAGTATGTAATGGGATATATAAGCAACTGTATCGACGACATTGTACCGCGACTGTACGGACTTTTCCAAACCGGAAGCCGTGTGTCAAAGGAGCGGTCTGCACGGCGCTGAAAGCGCAAATAGCAGCCTTCCACTCTGGAAACCCATGTGAGTACAAGAAAACCTGGTACAAGCTTAGGAAATCAATGAAAACAGCCAAGGGACAGTACAAGGAAAAGGTGGTGTCCTGCTACAGTGGCTCCAATACCAGGCACATGTGGAGTGGGCTTAAGACCATCAAGGACTATAAGGGTAATCTACCATCTGAGGGAGGTGACTGCTTCTGTTCCAGAGGAGCTGAACACCTTATATGCCCGCTTTGAGATGGACAGCAAGGCAGCCCACTCGATATATCTTAGGCAGATCTGTGCATAACCTTTAAAAAGGTAAAGGCACACAAAGCTCCTGGTACAGACGATATTCCAGGCCATGCTCTCAAGGCTTGTGCATGTGAACTGGCAAGATGTCTTCACAGACATCTTCAACCTCTCCCTGCTTCAGTCTGTATTCCCCACATGCTTTAAGAAGACCACCATCATTGCGGTCCCAAAGAAACCAACATGAGCTGCCTAAGGAATAGCACTCACCTCTGTTGCCATGAAGTGCTTTGAGCGATTTGTCAAAGCTCACATTACATCCTCCCTGCCCACCACATTAGACCCACTCCAGTTTGCCTACAGGCCAAATAGGTCCACTTTCTGCTGTGTTAGCAGCATTTAGCAGCAATGCAATGTTTCACCTTCTTATGACAAATGTACTCTTTGTAAGTCGCTTTGGATAAAAGCGTCTGCTAAATGCCCTAAATGTAAATGTAAATGTAAATAATGTGATAGCATTTGCACACTCCCACCTGGATCAGAGGAACACGTATGTGCTGATGCTGTTCATCGATTACAGCTCTGCCTTTAACAGCATAGTGCCGTCCAGACTCGCCACAAAGCTCAGTGACCTGCACATCAGTTCCACCTTGCGCAGCTGGATCCTGGACTTCCTGACAAGCAGACCACAGGCTGTACGGATTAGCAACGCTAACTCCACCACACTGATTCTCAGCACCGGGGCCCCCCATGGATGTGTCCTCAGCCCCTGCTGTACTCCCTGTTCATTCACGACTGCACAACCACAAAAAGCTCCAACACCATCATTAAGTCTGCTGATGACACCACCATGATCGGCTGCATCACTGACCGTGACGAGTCGGCCTACAGAGCAGAGGTGAGAGCCCCGACATCATGGTGTCAGGACAACAACCTCTTGCTCAACGTTGGCTGATGAAGGGGAAAAATGAAAGCTGAGGCTGCCGGGAGAGAGGCACGCACCCATCCACATCAGGGGGTCAGCAGTGGAAAGGGTCAGCTGCTTCAGAATCCTCAGGATTCTGCATCCAGACCAGAACCAGCAGGTACAGAGACAGTTTTATCCCACAAGCCGTCAGGCTACTGGAAACCGCACTTGCACACACACCATACACACATACACACTGGTCACTTTACAGTTACATAGCTGCTATGTCTCTGCATGTCTCTGCTATGCCTCTGCATCTTGCCTACCTCCGTGAGCAACTTGTCTACCTCCATAGGCATATCCCTATGCTCTTTTACATATTCATTATCCATTTTTCACTATCCGTATCAATTTACCTACCTCACTGACTTATCACTTATTGACTTTTTCTGCCACTTATTTGATTTGACTGTGATTACTTTATATGCACATATAGTTTTGAATCTTTTATTTTGTATATATCTGATATTATTATGCAAAGCTGAGTTCACCCGAGCTACAAGAATTTCACAGCTGGTAATGATGTATGCTGTTATCTAGTATGTGATGACAAATTTGAAAATCTTTGCAATAGACGGAAGGGGCTTTACCCGGAGACGGGGCACTCTTCGGGGATGAAGTTACCACACATACACACACACACACACACACACACACACACACCCACACCCACACACACACACACACACACCATATCCAGGTTCTCCTTAGCCAGGCTCTTAGCCTTATCCTCTAGTTTCTGGATTGTCTGGGTCAGGTCATCGTTCCTTTTGTTCAGCAGCTTGTTCTTGTCCAGCAGCGGTTTGCACTGTTTTTCTGACTCTCGCACTCGCTTCAGCTGGAAGAGAGCAAGAGTTCAAAGCTTTTTACAATAATGCATTCATATTTAAGAATGACACGACAATTGTCCAGTGACAACAAGGAGCATGAACAATATTGCCTATATATCCTGTTGATGCCATTTTAAAATGTTATATAGGGAAACTGGGTTTGTGTTTTAAATACAGCCGTATGTGTAAATTACATTAAGCGTCTTGTATGAAGGAAGGATAAAGGAAATAGGGAACAACTGACTGAATTAAGGTATTGATAAAATGCGATTCTTTAAATTGCATGACTTCCATGGCCTATTAATCTTTATCTTAAGGAAGGAAGAAAAAATAAAATAAAACTTAATCCATGGATAAAAAAATGGCTCATACCAACTCATTCCTCTCATCCACCAGGAGGGAGTTGCGGTCTTCCAGTTTGCGTATCGTTGAGTTGAGTTCAGCCACTCGACGCTGGTTTCTCCTCATGTCCTGGTGTGATGACAAGACATTTACAATGACAAGACATTGTTTCTCACTGCATACCATTTAGCAGATATATAGAGAGAAACAAGGCAAGAACATCTGCCACGGTGTTACAGTGACAAAATACATAGAAATATAACTCATTCATTCCACTGGCTTTTAATCTCTTAATTAGGTGATTTATACAAACATTGACTTGGGCTATTTGGGCTGGACGGCGGCCATTTGGCATAATCAGAAGACCCTCAGTAATTGCAATGCAATGTTAGTTGTTGCGCAAAGCAGAAAACAACAGGCAAGATCAGTCACAAACATGGACAGCTCAAATAAAATTTTTAAAAGGCGCTTTTGTCCAAAGCGACTTACAGTACATTTGTGGGGTTCGACATGTGGACAGTTGGGGGATCAAGGGGATCGAACTACCTACTCTTCGGTTAGTGGACGAGGCGCTCTGTCCACCCGCTCTACCCACTGAGCTACTGCCGCCCCTATAGCTCAAATACAAAATGATTTATCTTCTTCAACAGGATTGAAACATGTTTGGTGAAACAAAGAGAGCTACACAAAGTAAAAAAATAAAAACCACAATGGTGTATTGGCAATATCACAACCATATGCAGATTAAGAGACAATGTGTCTTCTAACTGACTCTTTATAGTTATACACAAGACTAGTAGTTTATAAACTGTGTTCTATTAATTTGTTCAAAGTGACTGTCTGTAGCTGAATTTCAATCAACTTATTGTTATTTTGGGATTACAATGTACTACAATTACAATGCAAACTTGTGTGTACTACTTTTTAAAAAGGTGAGGTTCCATAGCAGTATTTTGTTGGGTGTTCTGCGGATGTCACATGGCGACAGCCTAACCCTAGTGATAACACAGAATATGCACGCAATGATAACAGAGTCCTACATGACGCGATGCCGAGCTTGGTCAGCATGGACAAATGCACCCATTATAGTAGACAGCATTTGATTTAGATTTGTCTCACAATGTTTGGTTGAGGTCGGATTCGAACCATAGGCTTCCTGCATTGCATTACCATTGCAACCTCTATCACTCTAAGCCACTGACCATTAGCCATCCATTGAAATTAACGTGACAACCTGACTTAATGTGACCAGCTCAAAGACCATTATTGACCAGGAACAAGCTGTCTGTGATGCAGATCAGAGCATGGCCAGAGGGAGCTATCTCAGCTCTCCAGGACTGTTTTGACTGCAGACTAGACTGTTTTTAGGGAGGCTTATATACTTTATACTGAGTCTGTGACTGGATACATATGCAAATGCATGGAAGATGTGACCGTCATCAAAAAACATCACCACAAGTGCCAACGACAAACCCTGGTTCACTGGGGCGGTACGTGAGCTCCTGAGAGCACAGAATGCTGCCTTCAAGTCCGGGGACAAAGACGCCCTTTGATTTGCCAGGGCCAACTTGAACCGGGGCGTGAGAACAGCCAAGCGTGCCAATGGCCAGAAAATCCAGGCACATTTCACAGACACAAAGGACCCCAGGCGCCTGTGGCAAGTCAGTCAGTCACCGACTACAGGCCAACACCCCCACCGTGTGAGGACAACATAGACTTCAACACACTTAACACCTTCTTCAGCGGGTTTGAGGAAAACAACACCACCACACCAACAAAAACCCCTCCTTGCTTGGACAATGAAACACTTCAACTGGACCCAGCTGACGTGCAGAGGACTCTACTCAAGGTGAACCCCAGTAAAGCTGGTCCAGACAACATACTGGGGCATATGCTCAGAAAGTTACAAACTCACAGATGGTCTGATTTGAAAGGCTGGTCAGGCCTATATAATATCCAGTCTCCCCACTACACTTGACCCACTACAGTTTGCATACCGTCCCAAACGTTTCACTGATGATGCCATAGCAACGACACTCCACCTATGCCTGGCTCATCTGGAAACAAAAACAGTTACATGCAGAAGCTTTTCATCGACTTCAGCTCCGCCTTCAATACAGTCATCCTCCAACACCTGGTGAATAAACCTGGCGCAATAGGCATCAGCACCCAATTATGCAACTGGTTACTGGACTTCCCCTCCCAACAGAAGACAGACAGTAAGAGTTGGCAAAAACTCCTCAGAGACCACCATCATGGTGGGTCCGCCAGGGATGAATGTTGAGCCCTCTGCTGTTCACACTGATGACACGTAACTGTTGTGCCAGACACAATCCAAATCACATCATCAGGTTTGCAGCTGACATAACAGTGGTGGGCCTCATCAGCGACGATGACAACTCCACCTACGGAGAGGAGGTACATCTACTTATCAACCGGTTTGGTTTGCTTGTCAGAGGTTGGATCCCAGGTGACACATAGGGTTCTCATTGTTCCTTGCTCAGTGTCACCCAACCTGGAATACCTGTGCTCCTCCAGAGGGTCCCCTGGAAAGAGTGATGTCTTACGTGGTGGCTAAACCTAAGAGCTCTGACTATCACAGTTGCCCAGAATTCAGAAATTCGGGGCAGACCTCATGTCTTCGCGCTGGCCCTTGACGAGGCAAGTGGCAGTTACATTCTGACATTGTCAGACTGATCTGGCAGAGGTTTGGGATGGACTTGTTCACATTCAGAGAGTACATCCACTGCAGAATGTGGTTCTCTCTGCAGGATATTCCTTTGTTGGGGGTAGACACGATGGCACACAGGCTGTGGCCGTGGGCTCTCTTGTATGTATTCCCACCACTACAGCTGACAACTCTCAGCTGTAGTGATGGGAACAACTCTCTGACAACTCTCTTCAGGAGTGAATTAGACTGGAGGAAATGTCGCTCATTCTTGTGGCCCCTGAGAGTCGTTGAGCCTTGTGGTTCCTATAGCTACGGCCCTCTCATGGCGGACAGAACAGATGCACTTTCAGAAGTGCATAAGACAGTTCATCATCTGCCGGGTGTTTTTTTGCGTTTCAGTTTAATGGATGAACCATATTGGATAAGAGTTTTATATTGTTAAATCTAATCAAAATCAATTCCAACCTATATATGGTACCCCTGGAGGATAGTAACTGCGTTGGCCCAATTAACAATCAACTAAACGCATAAACACAGATTGACTCTCAATCAATTACCTTGGTGGTGTTTCTTGAATGTGGCAGGAAGATCTATAGCTATGTCCTGAATCGCCAGAGAGTAAATGTTATTTAGCATAAGCTGTCTCAATGATTTGAGAGTGAGAAAGACACACAAGCAATACACATGATAACCCTAGTTCTAACGAGTCTTTGGTATACGATTTAATGTACTGCACTATAGTGTCGGGCAGTGGAGAACTTATGCAAGATATGGTATTTGGCCTTACTGGACTGCCGCAGTGCTCAGCCCCGTCGCCTGCCCTGCCAGGGATCTCTCGTTTGGGGCTCCCCAGGCCACACTCAGCCTCTTTTGCAAGGAACAGCTGCTCATCCAGGGCATCCTTCTGCAGCTGCAGCTTCTGTAGGTAGCCTGCCGTAGACTCAAGCTCCTTTTCCAGGGAGAAAATGGTGCGATCTTTGGACTTAATTTCATCCACCTGCATCGGGGAGATGGGGATGATGAATTAGCTCGTGTATTAATTCGATTTGGTCACAAATCAGTTGGGTCATTGTTGAGTGTGTGTTTGCTATCTATGCTAACATAGCACAATTCAACACTTTAAGATAAGATAAGATAAAACTTTATTAATCCCCTAAAGTAAATTACATATAAATGTAAATACAATTAAAAAAATTTAAATAGAATAAAATACCAAAAAAATGTAAAAACAATCAAAATAAAAAACGAGCTACAAAATAACTAAAAAACACAAAAAAGCGACAGTAATACCCAGAACTACTACAACAGGCTGTCACTAGGATGGCATCACTTTAACCTAATTAACTGAAACCTATCTAATCTTTAAATATCAAAATAAGGACACAATGTGATAATATCATTTGTGCTGTTGTTCCAATGTTGACAATATGAGGGTGTGTGTATTGTAATGTAATCTTCTTCTGAGCCAATAAAAGAGTAATACAGGGATGTGCGCACCAGTCTGCGAATGTCCTTCTCGCAGTCCCACTTAATCTTGGAGATCTGCTCCTGATGCTGCTGATGCTCCACGCGCAAGTCGCCCGCTTTCATCTTGTCCGACTGGATCATGTTGCTCAGGGCCTCATCCGTCTGCTTCTTGGTAGACTTCAGCTCTGCAATCTCCTGCAGGAGCTTCACCCGCTCCTGGTCGAAGAACCGCCGAGCATCCTCCTTGGCCTCCAGCGTCAGGGCCGTGCGCACCTGGACAGAGGAGGGGGGGCAGACAGAAGTAGTGGCATTCAAGCCTACATGCTTTTTTTACCAAACACCTTGTCCGTGCATGGGATCAGTCATTAGACTTTGAAGGTAAAAAGCTGTATGAATATCACAGGATCAGAAAAAACTGCTGCCATCACTGAAATGTCATAATGCCCTGATCCAAGGCTTGGAAATCAAACCCACAAACGTGTAACCTACAACGTCTATGATACAGACGTTTTAGGTTATACTGTTATATTGTGTAATGTTTTGTGCAATGTGTAATGTATCTAAAGGAATCTTAAGGCATTGCTAATTATGCCTTGTCAACAACTATCGACAAGTCCTGTGAAGGCATAAAGGGCAATGTTGAGTTGATTTTTGATGTTGACTTTTTTTATATAGGAGTTTATATTGTCCATTATGAAGGGAGTTGTCTTTGCCTGTCTCATAAATGTGTCAAACAGCTGGGGTCTGAATCTTATACCTTTAGTATATTCAGTATGAACATTATAAAGGAAAAAGTTGTGATATTGTGAAAGCGCTGTGCTGTGCTGGCATAGGACGGCCACACTGTCACACAGCGCTTTCACACACGCACATTGTATGTGTGCGTGTGTGAAAGTGTGTGTGAAAGTGAAAGTGATAAATAATCATACACTGTAGTATTAGATATTTAATTAGATACAGTTTATAACTAGGACTGCAAGCACTCACAAAATGTATTCACAGCCCACACACCACCGACCCCAGCGACCACCCAGACAGAGATGCACACACATCCATGCAGACATTGACACACAGGCATGCATACACATACATGCACACAAACACACACAGAAATACAGAAACACACACACAGACAACCACGGCAAATCACCGCCGACATGCTGCTCTACCGAATTGAAACCGCTCCTTAGAAATTGTGAAATCAGTAATGTTTGCCAATATATACCAAACAATGGCTTTTCTAACCTCAAACTGAGGTGAGCATGCTTGCTTCCTCTGATTTTCGTAAGCCAATGCTCTGAAAAAGCAGCTGCCATCAACATCATCATCATAGATTTTGTCTGGCATGGTTGACCCAGTGGTGTGAATTCACCTGATTAGCTGGTTCAGTGTTTACATCAGGGGTCGGCAACCTAAGGCACGCGTGCCACAGCCGGCACGTAGAGGAATTTTCAGTGGCACGCTGACGATGTTGCACAACTCCTCTTTTTAAACACATTATTTCCACTGGATGCGGAAGGGCTGCAGATCCGCTCCGCTACGGCGACGGAGCTGATACGTATCAATTATAATCAACGTGTGAGTGTCCACCGACTCCGGGTCCGCTGCGTCGTGGGTGCGGAACGGCTCTGTCATCCGCCAGCCCTCACAAACGATACGCAGAGCTTCTATTTTTGACGGACGCCGGAGCACGGCGCATCACTTCAGCACAGAGCAGACCGTTTATATTGCGTGATTATTTGTCAATTCGCGAGATCTCGTGCGCCCTCGGACAGCTGTCACAACAGGCGGACCCGCAATGGAGCGGAGCATGGACGGAACCAGTGTGTGTTGACGGAGTTGGAGTAGGCCTACGCAGTCGTTCCGTAGCGGAGCGGATCTGCAGCCGTTCTGCATCCAGTGGATTATCGGAGAATGTATTCTTGAACTGCTATTGGCTGTTGCACGGCAATAGTCTACATTTATTTTGTGACGGCTCTAGCTACAAGTTTGCAGGTTATATTTAAGTCAATGTATGCAGGCTATTCGTGAATTCAGTTCTATTGCACTTTCATATACAAAAAAAAGTAATATTATTGTTGCTGCATTTTTATTATTTTGTCAATCTCATGTGGTTTTGATATTTGTGAATTGGAAGAAGCTGCTTGCAATGTTACCCAATGGGATGTTTGGGAGGGGGTATTTCTTCAACCTTGTGTGAGGTTAACGGCCATTCTTGCAGTGTGTGTGTGTTTGTGCGTGTGTGTGTGTGTGTGTGGTCTGTCCCTTCCCTCCTCTGGTGCAGGACCTGTTGTCTGTAGCTCAGTTCAGGAGCAATGGTGTGGAAAAGTTTTACATTTGCCCAATACTACAATAAATATCCATCTCTTCGAAATGTGTAGTGTTTAATTACACTTAGTTAACAACACCATGCAGTCATTGAATGGCACACTAACTAATAAGAAAATATCTAATTGGCACATCATGTCAAAAAGGTGCGCCCTCTATAGGCGAAGTGGTGCAATGACGAAATACTATAATGTACACTGTGATGTCAGGGAATGAGATATCAACACCAAATGTTTTATACATCTTTAGGGAGGTGCCCTCTTTGAGCAAGGCAAGTTTTAAGTTTCC
The DNA here is from genome assembly GCA_036785325.1 of Urophycis tenuis. Classification (NCBI taxonomy): domain Eukaryota; kingdom Metazoa; phylum Chordata; class Actinopteri; order Gadiformes; family Phycidae; genus Urophycis; species Urophycis tenuis. Next base: position 9,084,002 of record JAXIVH010000018.1, on the reverse strand, counting down.
TTAAAACTGTGGTTTGTAGACTACTGTTCGCTAATTTTCAGATTTAGAATTTGCCATGACTCGGCCATTTTTATAGCAATCAAAAATCACTTTTAGATAGATCATGCGTATGTAGAAGAAAATGTTGTACGTTTTGTCAAATTGTTCACTGTACACTATCCAGACGGACATTATGTATCCATGAGGATAAAATGTTCAGCATGTAAAATAAGGCCTGTACATCAAGTTTGATAAAGTGTAAGGATTCTGGGAGGCGGTGCTGATCGTTTGAATTTGACCGCAAATTACAGCGCCCCCTATGGGTGACACCGTCCCATATTTTTGGGGGACCTGCTCCTCCCAGACTAGGTATTTGGTAGCCAAATTTGAACATTTTTACCTGTGCATTGGGGAGATATGGGCACTCCAATCTAAAAAATAATAATACCTAAACCCTAAAGAAACAATTGGTATCCACAGATACCCTCCAAGTTGTTGGGTATATGCACAAAATGTTGCTATAGAAAGAAATTACAGATTATGAGAATCTGCAGGCATTTGGAGTCCTTCTCTAACAAATGTTACAGGCTCAGAGTGGAGCATAACCTCCATTGACTGTGAACGTGTAAAGATCACCTGTTGGGTAGGTATTTATCCAATCTAGTTAAGAAAGCAAGGAGAGCTAGTATCACCTTAAACTTATACAATAAACTATCCGACTCCACTCAAGAGTATGAAGACCAAAAGTTAAAGACACAAGAAGTAATAGACAAGAGATATTTAGAGATAGTAGAAAACACCATACCCCTAACCCCGTTGACCTCTCATCTCACCCCTTTACCTATACAGAAAAAAATGTAGGTAGTGTGGAGAAAGTGTGGCATTTTAGGTTACTTAACAGGGAATAAAGTATCTCTGCTGGACTCCCTTGAGGAAGAGATAGAGACTGCTAACCTTAACCCTTGTGTATTGCTTTGTGAATTGTAGCCATGTGTGTAACCCTTATCCCAGGCAGGACATCTACCTGACACAGACGCCGTCCACAACCCAATACTCACCACTGCACCTCTTCCAATATGCTCTACCCGTCTCACTCTGTCTAGACTGACCTCAAAGTGATGGGTGGACTCTGGAACTTCCAAGCGGCAGTCAGGAAGGCAGACAATCTCGGCCTATGCCTGCCTCCAGACCCTCCACTTCCTGGCCCAAACAGAAACCTGGATCACCCTAGACAACACGGGCCCTCTCTACCGCCTACTCCTTCTAACACACCCTAAGACCATCAGGGTGAGGAGGGGGGACTGTACTCCTCATCTCACCTAAGTGGTCCTACTGGGTGCTTCCTTTGGAACACCTGACCAGATCAACATTTGAACTCCACACTGTTGCTGTCGCCATTCCTATCAAGCTCTACATTGCAGTAATCTACCGTCCTCCAGATCCATTACATGACTTCTTCGACGAGATGGATGCCTTCCTCAGCTGCTTTCCTGAAGACGGCACTCCGCTGGTTGTCCTGAGCGACTTCAACATCCAACCAGAGAAGTTGCTATCATCTGACTTTACAACCTTTTTCACCACATTTGACCTAACACTCTCTCTCTCCTTCTCCTCCTACCCACAGAGCCAGGAACCAACTTGACCTTGTCTTCACAAGGTCCTGCAATACCTGTGCACTCTCAATTACCCCGCTCCCCGTGTCTGACCATCACTTTGTCGCTTTCACTTTCCCCTTGAAGTCTCCCTCCTCTGTTCCTCCTACCCGCCACACTGTCGCCACCCGTGGTAACCTGAAAACCCTTTCTCCCTCTACTTTCTCTTCTCCTGTTCTCTCATCACTACCCCCCAGAACAATTCTCAATACGCTCCACCGAGGAACCACTGAGGAGTGGTTCCTCCCTCTGTCCCCTCACATCCAAACCAGCACAATCTTCTCCTCTTCCTCCTTGGCTGTCCGAAGCTCTCCGGACTCATACATGTAGAACAGAGCTACGGGCAGCTGAGAGGAAATTGAAGAAATCAGACTGTGCTGATGATCACTACCTTCACCTCCTCTCAAGACTTCACCTCCACCATGTCAGCAGCCAAATCTACATTCTACTGGAACAAGATCAAGACTTCCTCTGCCTCCAACCCCAGAAAATAGTCTTCCACTTTCTCCTCCCTCCTCAACCCTCCAACCCCCCCTCACTCACTGCTGATGATTTTTCCATCTATTTTTCCAAGAAGGTGACGGACATCAGCATCTCCTTCACCCCTGCTGCTACCCTCCCTAGCCCCACCTCTACAGCTATCCTCCCTCCCCCCACTCCCACCTCTGCTAGACTTGACCGTTTTACCCCTCTCTCCTCCGAAGAGGTCCAGAGACTGGTCACATCCAACCATGCAACCACCTGTCCCCTTGACCCTATCCCCTCCTCTATTCTCCAGGCCATCACTACCAACATCCTACCGTTCATCACCATCCTCATTAACTCCTCCCTCACCTCAGGTCTCATCCTAGCACCCTTCAAAACTGCCAGAGTCAAACCACCCATCAAGAAACCTACCCTTGACACTGCTGACATCCAGAACTACAGACTGGTATCCCTGCTATCATTCCTTTCTAAAACCCTGGAACATGTAGTCTCTAAACAAATGTCCTCCTACCTCTCAGAAAACGACTTGCTTAATCCACATCAGTTAGGATGCCAAGGCCTCTTCCCTCTCTTCGGTGCTTGTTCTCCTCGACCTGTCTGCGGCGTTCAATACCGTGAACCATCAGACCCGCCTCACCACTCTCGCTGGTTCACATCTTATGAATCCCACTTATCGGGTCACATGGAATGGCTCCCTGTCCAAACCCCACTCGCTAAATACTGGTGTCCCTCAAGACTCAGTACTAGGACTGCTTCTGTTCTCCCTATATACCAGACAGGGTCTGGAATTGCATCACAGTTTTTCCTATCACTGTTATGCAGACGACACTCAACTGTTCCGCAAAGGAAAACTACCACAGGTCTTTCATTCCGTCAGCAATCAGGCTAGACAATCATTATCTTTATCATCAGTGTCAGGAATAGCTGCTGCTGCTGCTACTTGCTTCCAACTTGAACAATATTCACCTTTTTTCACTTCTTCACATTCATATTCCACTCTCATCACATAACCCATACAGCTATGTGCTGCTGTAAATAACTGTACAAAATAAAGTCATTCTTTTATTCGTATGTTCTGCACAGGATGTAAATTGTAGACATCATTGCACTACGGTTGATCCTCTTAAATTTCGTAATTTATTGTTTGTAAATTGTTTTACTCATCTCCTGAGTGATGTAAATTGCTGCTGCTGCACCACAAGAAATTCCCCCATGGGGGATCAATAAAGCATTCATTAATACACAAGACAAGAAGTTACTATCCCTTGTGCTGTCATCCAAGGTAAACACATGTAGAAGGCCAGCTCAGATAAGACCAAGCATAAAACGCACGAGTGATATAACCACCATTAGACGCAACACAATAGCAGACATCAGGCTACGCCATCATAAATCTACGAGTCATTACTCAGGTGGACCCATTCACCCATTACCTAGCCTAGCCAACAGCAGTATGCGGCACATCATTGGGGTTATCAAGTGGGCACCTTCCTTCACCGGTGTTTCGTTAAGTTAGGCCCAGGACACCTCAAGAAGGCTTGACAAAATAAACCAGCTTAAACACTTTGGACCACAGTAGCATGTCTGGTCGTAACCTATTGCTAACTATTTTTCCCGCACACTTAGCTGCTCACGTAAGTCTACCTTCATTTTCCAGTCTCTGCCCATTCCCAGCTGTCCTGGGAGAGGGCAGAAACGGGGTGTGTGCTTCCTTAATGCAGCTTGTCCCTCAAAGCATGTCAAGAGACTAAACTAACATGGGTAGCAGCCCTCCACTTGAGGATGAGGATGAGTTGCTCAAGGGGCGACAGCAGCTCAGTGAGTAGAGCGGGTCGTCCACTAACTGGAGGGTTGCTGGTTCGAGCCCCACCTCCAACTGTCCACATGTCAAACCCCACAAATGTATGACAAACAAAGTACTGATTGTAAGTTGCTTTGGACAAAAGCGGTTACTAAATGCCCTAAATGTCAATAAATCAGACAACCCTTTTGACACTACATGAAATGCTAACAGGGAGACCAATGCCTTTCCCTTATATAAGACCCCAGGTTGAGGAACCCTAGCTGCATATTTGATGGGCCTCATGTCTGTCCATCAGTGTGTAGGCATAAGAAAGAAATAGATGTTAAATGAAATACCCTCAATCGCATATCACCAAGCCGAAAGTCCCAGGACCAGATTTTAGAATGGCATCATTTAACTACAACAATAACAAATGGGATCCTCACCTTTTCACCGCTGCCGTCGCGCATGGCGCTGAGGGTGGCCTTGAGCCGCTGGCTCTCCTGGTCCTTGATCTTGGCGTGGCGCACGAGCTCCTGCTCGTGCTGCCGTGTCAGGCTCTCCCGTAGTGCCTGAACCTCCTTTTGCTTCTCCTCATGCCACTTGGCCCGCTGCTCAGTCAGCGCCGCCGTGTGACGGTGCTGCTCCTGCTCCCGCACCCGCTTCACCTCCTGCACCTTGTCCCGCTCCAGCTTGGTCACCTGGGAAGGGGGAGAAGGAGAATGAGTGGGATAGTGGAGGGGAGGCGAAAGAAGAGGACACAAATGGAAAGAAGGGGGAAGGAGAGGCGATCAGAGAGGAGGGAGAGAGGGGGAGAGAGGAGGGAGAGAGGGGGAGAGAGGGGGAGAGAGAGACAGAGAGAGAATAAGAAGGAGCGGAGAAAAGTGAAGTTGAGAAAATAGGAAAGTGGGGTGAAAATGAAGAGACAATAGGAGGAGGAGATAGGAGATCAATTATCATGATCTCATGATCTACTAACTAACCCTACGCTCACACTGGCGTTTTTTTGACAGAGGCTTGGCGACCCGTTTCCATTCATTTCCAATGACAGTGAGCGACGGGCGACAAAGCGAAGCGTGTGGGCTGCAATACGCGAGGGGGGCGGGGCAAAAAATAGAAACGAGTCCTATTCTATGCAAATGTTGAGCGAAAAAACACAGCGTTTTTTTGCGAAAGCAAATTCGAGCGAAGGAGGCGTGGCGGCCGCGCAACTACAACATAATCCAACATGGTGGACCACGTCGGCGAGAGATATGATTATGGATATATCTAACGAATGTGACTGTACCCTGGTATGTGCTTTGAAATCTATCGAGAAATAAATGTTGTTAAACCAGAAAACGTCATGGATATGGCTGGATATTATCAATGGCTGGATATTATCAATTGTTTTCGAGTTGACACAGGTTTCAATACTATCGCTACAGACACTCCCCCGGAACGCCCACCAGGCGAAAATCGCCGAGCACAAAAACGCTTGGTCGCCCGTCAGTGTGAGCGTAGGGTAAGTCAGTAGAAGTTGAGAAAAAGCTTAGAGAGAAAAGACAATAGTCAGGACTGATACGTAGTTCAGGTATACTCCAACCCTAACCCTAACCCTCGAACTCCAACCCTAATAATAATAATAAAATATTTTGTTAAGATCATACCTTGCATTTTTCCTGGTGAAGCTCTATCTGAATGTCAGTCAGCTTGGATCTGAGGTCTTCATTGGCTGCCTGTAAGGCAGAGATAAGCGCTTCAGGCTTCTCGCCCTTTGCACGTGTTTTCTTGGCCATGGCCTGGAAAATTAAAGAATTTCTGCCTTCGACGCTTTCATTGAGTCTTCACAGAATCTTTCCGTGACCATTGAGAGAATTCCAGTTTCTCCTCTTCCTCATTATCTTAGTAGACACCCTGGCTTGGAGAAGACAGGAGAGAGAAGGAGTAGGTGTGAGAGAGACACAGATGAATACACAGTAGGCAAGGGGATCAATGATACAGGCAAACTCAAAGTCAATGGATTAGTTGCGTTTCTGTATTGTGAAGTCATGGAACGTAGAGTCAACCAAAGAAAATCTTGGTTGAAATTTGACCACTGCCTCGACCAATTGATTGGTCAGGCCATCTTTAAAAATATTTCTGTTTGCAGTAACAACCAAAAAAAAAGGGTCGGTAGGTAGGTCTATTTAAAAAAAGGCATTTGGCAAAAAAAATTGATCTGACGGTGATGGTTTGTGATGGTTTGTCACCCAAAAAAATACAATGAGCATCTTACAGGTCAGTACAACCGTCGGTACAACCAAGGTTTCAGAAAACCCTGAGCTATGGCTGAGATCAAAAAACACTGGCCATTACGAGGAAATTAATGGGATTCATTGCATTAAAAGACCAGCCATTTTCGGTTGGCTGATAGTTGGCCACTTCAAACATTCGCCTCTTGCATACTCCTGACTTCAGATAGTGCAGACAACTGGGCCAGTCAAAGAAATGGCTACAACAAGATGTGGCTATGTGATGAAACAGCACATTGTGGAGTGTATGTGGCTGATGGCTGGTTTAAGTAGCCTCACCTTGCCAGAAAAAGATTGATTGGACTGTGGGGGTGGATGAGGTTGCACACCTGTTGTGCTATAAGCAATTAATGTGCACAGATTAAACCAGTCATCACCAAATACACTCAGGAAGATCTCCTGCATGACAAAATGCACTATATTGCCAAACGTATTGGCTCACCTGCGTTGACTCGCATATGAACTTAACTAATATCCCATTCTTAATCCATAGGGTTTAATATGACGTTGGTCCACCTTTTGCAGCTATAACAGCTTCAACTCTTCTGGGAAGGCTTTCCGCAAAGTTTAGGAGTGTGTTTATGGGAATTTGTTACCATTCTTCCAGAAGCGCATTTGTGAGGTTACACACTGATGTTGGACGAGAAGCCATGGCTCTCAGTCTCCACTAATTTATCCCAAAGGTTTCTACCGGGTTGAGGCAGGTTAGTCAAGTTTATCCACACCAAACTCTCTCATCCATCTATTTATGGACCTTGCTTTGTGCATAGTCATGTTGGAACAGGAAGGGGCCATCCCCAAACTGTTAGGGGTATCCTGATCCATCCATAATCCACCCTCCACCAAACTTTACACTTGGCACAATGCAGTCAGACAAGCACGGTTCTCCTGGCAACGGCCAAACCCAGAGTCATCCATCAGATCACCAGATGGTAAAATGCGATTTGTCAGTCCAGAGAACGCGTCTCCACTGCTCTGGAGTCCAGTGGCGGTTTGCTCGCCGCTGGACTTGTGATGTATGGCTTGGATGCATCTGCTCAGAGATGGAAACCCATTCCGTGAAGATCTCTACGCACTGTTCTTGAGCTAATCTGAAGGCCACAAAAAGTTTGGAGGTCTGTAGCAATTGACTCTGCAGAAAGTTGGCGACCTCTGCACACTCTGCGCTTCATCCGCTAACCCTTCTCCCTCATTTTACGTGGCCTACCACTTTGTGGCTTAGTCATTCCCAATCCCTTCCACTTTGTTAGAATACCACTGACAGTTGACTGTGGGATATTTAGGAGAAGAAATTTCACAACTTGTTGCACTCCTATAACAGTACCACGCTGGAATTCAATGAGCTCCTGAAAGTGACCCATTCTTCTCCTGGAGGAGCCAAGTAAAAGCCACCTAGGTACACTGTGGCAAGAACATTCTTACACACATATTAAATGTTGTCAAGTCTTATGGAGCTTTAGGGGCATATGCTGCAGGCAAATGACCGGCCACCCCTATTCCGAACCAATGGGGTCTAATCGAGAACATCTTGACTCTTCTTGCACGTTTTTTGAGGATCTTACAAAAGAGAAAAGCGTTTTCACGATTGTAGCAGATGTCAACTAAAACGGCTCCCAAGAAAAAGGCGCTGAAACGGATAATGATATGAAGACATTCAAACTACTCCTTTGGAAAATTTTAAAAAAGCTTCAGAGATACTGAATTGGAGTCCTTGTACAGTCTGGCTACAATCCTCAAGCCAATGTAACAACAACAAATCAGAATCAGAATCAGAATCAGAATCAAGTTTATTGCCAAGTAGGTTTACACCTACAAGGAATTCGACTTGGTGTAATTGGTGCAAGGGAAAAAACAGTATTGAAAATATAAGTAAGTAAAAAAAAGTAAAATAACTATAATAAATATATATATATACAATGTACAATGAATATGAGTATGAATATGAATATGGAATACAGAGCAGTAGTGCATGCAGAGGAAAATGGAAAAATGGTGGACCCGAATGAGTGCACACTGTACACACTGTAAAAAAGATATATTATTAAAGATATATTATATATATCTTTAATATATATAATATATATTAAAGATATATTATATATATTATTATTAAAGATATATTATTAAAAGATATATTATTATTATTATTATTAAAAGATATATTATTACTGATAGTGAGGAGATTGTTGTTGATGCCGAAGAACAAAAAGTGCCAGGAACTCTATATAGTTTAAGCTGAAGTTGTTTATTGGTCTCGTAGGCCTACGAGAAGAAGCAGAGGATTTCATCGAGCAAGAGATTTGTGCGTGAATCTTCCTCAGTTGCTTCCCCCTACTCCCGGAGACACATTGTATTATATACAAGTCCCAAATCGGAACAGCATGACAGGAGTGTCCCATTCTGATTGGCTTATAATGAATAAAGATCACATGTTACTAAGCAGATTTGACATGACGTAGGTGTATCCTTCAATCACTTTATGTTATGTCACCAAGTTCCAGAGAGCCAGACTTAAAGTCGCCAAGAGGAATACAATCTTCACTATGTCCTTCTTCAGAACGTCAGATCAACCTAACCGTACCATTGCTAGATAATATTTTTCCTAACAATTACTATTAGCAAATACATAACAAACAACAAAATAACAAAACATAACAACTGGCCTAGATGGATGTTGCCTTCATGCGATTATCAAAATCACATGAGTTAGTCTGATAGTTCTGAATTAATTATGAATGAATTATAGATAATAATGTAGTCAATGATAAATTACTTAAATCAAATAAAAAAGGTACATGGATTGTTATTTACCAAAAACAATCAAACATCAAATACAGGAAATGTTTCAGAATGTGTTACAACTGTGGACAGAAGACAGAGGCCAGAGACAGTGGGAAATCAGTGTTTCCCACAGTCCATGAAGCAATGTGTGGTGCTGGGCCATACGGAGACCAGGTACTCTGACCAGGGGGAGGGGGCGTCGCTGTCTGAACAGGGGGAGGGGGCGTCGCCGTCTGAATAGGAGGAGGGGGCATTGCCCCCTGGTCAGAGGGCGACGCCCCCTCCCCTTTGTCAGAGCAACAGACTATCAGCCACAAATTTCTGAAATTCATAGTTCTGCAGAAGGGAGATTGGAATGAAAGTGAGAAAACAGGACAGAGTAACATGGCTATCGCTCACATTTTTCTTTAAAGCTACAGGAAGCATTTGAAATTTTTCAGCTCAATCTTAATTCTTTAGAGTAAGTTCTTGAGGCAATGAGGCTATGATTAAGCTAATCAAGATACCTATTAGAATAAGTGGGTGGGGAAGCAGGTCGGGTACATTATTTTAATATTTATACTTGTGGTCCGAGCTGCAGTTGGGTTGGTTGAAAACGTTGGGCGAGTGCGGGTCTTTTATAAGCGCAACTCCACTGGCAAGTGTGCGTCTCGCTCTCTCTCGCTCTCTGGCTCTCTCTTGCTCTCTGTGTGTGTGAACGAGAATGACAGGGAGAAAGAGTGCTATGCGGAGATGAATGAATGGAATGATATTTATATTTCCAAATCGAAACGGAATCAATTTGTGGTGCTCGATGTTCAATCTGTGGCGCCACTCATTCGTCTATGTATGGGAAACACTGGAAATGCAGTATCTCTGCCTAGGACTATACCCAATTACACTATAAACCCAAATTACACCTCTGTGGCAGTATGTTTGTAAAGAGGGTTTTTTCCTGCATAGAGAATTTGGTGGCTGCCGCCACTGCCACATTCCTTACCGCCACCAGCTCAGGGCTGGTTTTCAATCGGTAATTTCACCAAGCGTTTCCCTGTCGGGATCTGTCATTTCATTTATATTTAACTGCAGTTGCACGCAACCACCAGTAGTGGAGGTGTTGCTGTGTCGAAATTAGCACCGGCTGACAAACAAAGTCAAACAAAGCATCTTTTACCGCCACATCCAGAGAAACGCATGATGACAGATAAACAAAAAACGGTTAGTATTGTTGCTTTTATCAGTTATCAGACCTGCAAACTGGTCAGAGAAAAAAAGGTGACAGCGTAATGGGGCCCCCCAAGAATTTTTTTTGTGATTTAAATATGTGAAGTACGCAATTCTGAGCGTTTTGACAGTGGGATTTCTGGAAGTATGACTATAGTACAGTATACTCAGTGTTTCCCCTAGATTTTTTTGTAGCAGTGGTGCTGTGTGTTGGTAAACTAGCAACACTAGAGGGGTCCGGGGGCATGCCCCCCCGGGAGAAAATTTTGAAAAATAACACTTTAAATGGTTACTTCTGGTGAGATTTTTATGAAAAAAAGTTACAGATTGAGCTTCCAAATATGACATAACAACCAACAGAGTCAAGGTATCTGCTGAGACCAGATCATTGTGAAAATGTGCGATCACACTGTTCAATATTGCGATGACGATATGACTTGCGATAATAAATAAGAAAAGAGTAAAATTTTGGTCATGGTGAATACGTCGATATGAATTTAAACAAATTTGCATATCGTGACGTCACTGACCGCGTCTCCATCCCGTAAAAGTTTAGTGGTCTCCTTTACGTCAGTCGACACGTCACTTTATAGCGGTGTCGAGATATTTCAATGCATTTTTTCATGTAGGACCTATTGCTACCGTGCATGAACCCAAAGTAATAATTTAGCCCTCTATAACTTTGAACGGTGACTGCGAACATTTTCTTTACTGCAGCCGCAGCCATCATAACAGACAAGCGCGAACCATTGATGATGTTCTGCCCTCTGAATAGTGTTCATCCTTAGATTTAAATGCACTTGAGTGTTTGGATGAATGTGGTAATTAAAACGTGTATGTGCTATATGTTTAGTGTGTGAGGGAAAACACACACACGTAGTAATATTTAGATTCTGATAGCTGAACTTTTATTTTGAAGTGTCAACGTAGGCAACGTGAGGTTACGTCTTTACTTGTTGCAACCGAAGCGGGCGAGTAGTAGACAGTCAGTCACTCGGTGAATCTTGTTTTTTCTTTCTAACACTCACGAACGCAATGGCTGTAAGTTTATAATAAAGTAATTTGAATGAATGAACATGTCACTTTGGGGATGTGATGTTCAGTTAACCGGGTAGTGAGCGGATGTAAAGTGTGCGCCTACGTCGGCAATTACGGTGTTTTATATTGTATTTATGAGCGGACTCACTTTTGAGAATACAACCGGCAAGTCGGTCGGACTAAAAGGGAAAAATAAATATTTGGGTCGGTCCTAAATTGACAGGGTGGGTCGGGTTACTGCAAACCACAATATTTAAGGATGATTTAAGGATAAGGATGGCCCGAGTGTGCGTGGCGAACTTATCGCATTACAGACCAGCTTTTGCGATGTGTTTATCATGAACGCTCACATCGCGATGACGATGAAAATTGAGACGATGAGTCCATACAAAGTACTGATAAACTAAATTAAAAAATGTTTTGCACTCTGTTGCTGTCACTCTACACGTGCAAAAAACTCACTTTTTGCCTGGCCGGCATGCGTGTCTCAGCCTCCACTTGATAAGCCAACGCAGCCTTCCCCGACCCCGACCCCGACCCCCCCCCCCGACCCCCCCCCAAAACAAAAACTCTTCGGATCTACACGAGTCATGTGAATGACCCCTTTGACCCAAAAAACGGCGATTGTAGCCGAAAAGCGACAAGTTTTCAGGTATGGTTATAGATATCAGTTTTGCAGGTATGGCGAAACATAAGATCAGCGATTTTTTCACAAAACGAGTGCGAGAAGAGGCAAGAGACAAGACAGGTGAAGGAGTGTAGAAACTGAAGACAGGCAGCTAAAATGCAATAATTTGTGTTAGTGATGATATGTGGTAAATTTGTCAGATACGAAAGCAATACAGCTCAGCCTCAGCCAGAAGCCGAAGACGAGGGTGAGGGAGAGAGTGAGGCTCCAGTGCAGGACAGCGAGTCAAGCCGAGGGTAGTCAGGCAGTCATTCCGGTGTCAATATAAGTTGAGAATATATACTGTACGTCATAATGATTTTACAGAAACTTTTTAATCTTTCCGGGTCTAAATAACACAGAGCCAGTGGATTTAACTCGCAATGGCTCAACAAATTTACCTGGCTTAGGCACGGCGTGGATGGCATGACATGCTATGTCTGCCAAAAGCATTGCACAGCTGCAGCACAGCAACTGGTGGGTTTGTGAGGCAGCCGTCCACAAGCTATAGGCTGGATTCCCTTAAACGCCACAAAATGAGACACTCATAAAGTGGCAGAGGAGAAAGAGAAACAACTCAAAGAAAGTAGTACTTTAGAAACTTTTTTTTTAAGTTAAGTTAATAATGATAATAATACTTTCCAGGGAAAACACTGCAGCGTGCCATAGCCGCACAGGTGAATATGGAGCACAGGGCTCTTGAAGGCAGTGTGACACTTACGGGGTTGAGCGGAGACAAGAGCGAGACCAAGCAGCGTAAACGGTGTAACAGAGTTTAATTAAGTTGCCGGACGAAACCGGCACAGGCGCACACAGCGAGATGTGTGCGTCTGTCAAATAACAAAAGCCAAAGTACATCCAGGTACTCAGTACAAATACACATACAACTACATACACGCAACCACTCACAAAGGGGAGACAGGAGACACGAGGTACCCGTCTGGCATTCGGAGGACCGCGGTCTGCGAGACGGGCCACCAAGCCTCAGAACAGGCCAGCTGAGGCCAACCCGTTCTGGGGAACCCGTCTGGCATTCGGAGGACCGCGGTCTGCGAGACGGACCACCAAGCCTCAGAACGGGCCAGCTGAGGCCAACCCGTTCTGGGGAACCCGTCTGGCATTCGGAGGACCGCGGTCTGCGAGACGGGCCACCAAGCCTGCGGCTCCGCTGTCCAGCCAGGCCGCAGCGGCCTCCTGTCTCCGCCGCTGGGCCGCAGCGCCCTCCTGTCCCCGCTGGGTCGCAGCGGCCTCCTGTCGTCCCCGCTGGGCCACAGCGTCCTCCTGTCCGCGCTGGGCCGCAGCGCCCTTCTGTCCGCACTGGGCCGCAGCGGCCTCCTGTCGCCGCCGCTGGGCCGCAGCGGCCTCCTGTCTCCGCCGCTGGGCCGCAGCGCCCTCCTGTCTCCGCCGCTGGGCCGCATCGGCCTCCTGTCTCCGCCGCTGGGTCGCAGCGGCCTCCTGTCTCCGCCGCTGGGCCGCAGCGGCCTCCTGTCTCCGGCGCTGGGCCGCAGCACCCTCCTGTCTCCGCTGGGCCGCAGCTGTCCCCAGTTGGGGACGTCCGGCCGACGCCCGCTCCACGCACGCAGGTGGCCGTCCGTCCGACGCCGCCCCCTGAGTCTGCAGCCGCTCCAGAGACTCCGCCCCCGGAGACTGCAGCCACTCCAGAGACTCCGCCCCCTGAGTCTGCAGCCGCTCCAGAGACTCCGACGCCAGATTCTGCAGCCTCAGCCTCCCCTGAGGCCCTTGTCCCAGCAGCAGTTCAGGAGTCCAAGGGGTTCTGCCTTCACCGCCGGCCTCCAGAGGGATGCCATCTGACGTTCCCTGCTCCGCTCCTGGTAGCCCTCCTGGTGGGCGATGCCGTGCGTCAGGAGACGCGCCTCAGGGGGGGGGGGGGGGTACTGTCACGCCAACGCCTCCCCCTCTACCTCGATCGGCGTCGCCTGGCTATTGATCACCGGTCCCGGCACTACAACCCCCAGAATCCCCGGTGGCCATTAGCAGGCACCTGTGTCTAATCCCCAATGTGTCTCACCTGTGTCTTGTTTGTTTCCCTACTTAACCTCGTGTGTCCGTCTCCCCAGGGTGAGTTGTTGGGTATGTGTGCGTGTGTAATGTATTGAGTGTATTGTATGTCGTATCTGGACGTACTTTGTCTTTGTGATTTGACAAACGCACACACCTCGCTGTGTGCGCCTGTGCCGGTTTCGTCCGGCACTGAATTAAACTCTGAATTAAACACCATTTACGCTGCTTGGTCTCGCGCTTGTCTCCGCTCAACCCCGTAAGTGTCACAGCAGGCTTGAAATCGGGGTCAAAAGCAACCCATCTCAGCAGTTTAGACTGTCTTTCAAATAGTGGCGATTTACATTCCTCATACAGTATTTTACTACCCAGTATAGATTGTAACGGTTTATCTAATTGTGAAATTTCCAAATCCTTCCATTTTGCTGTATAATTTGGATCGCAGCAGCATGCCAGTGGTCTTAATTGCACTGCTAAGCATGGTAGTGATCTACCCCCTTTCTCTTTAGGCAGTTGCAGTGTTTTAAGTTGAATCCTTGGCCTTCTACCCGCCCATATGAATCTTGAGATCCACTTATCCCATTCATTAAATTGTTTTGGTGTAACCCTTACTGGCAGGGATTGAAAAAGATATAAGAGTCGGGGAAGTAGATTCATTTTTATTGTTTCTATCCTATTGTGCATGTCTAAGGGCAGTTGAGACCATCTGTCAATATCTGACTTGATGTTTTTACTTATGGGGCCGTAGTTGCTTTCATATATTTTGGATAGATCTTTAGTTATTCGAACCCCCAAGTACTTAATTTCCTTTGAGTTCCATTTAAAATCAAATGTATTTAGCATATCTTCCTGAGGGGTGTAGTTATAGCTTAGAATTTGGGTTTTTTTGCGCATTTAATTTATATCCAGAATAGGTTCCAAAGTCTATTAGTGTAGACATCAACCTAGGGAAGCTGACCTCTGGTGCTGTTATAAGCAGTAATACGTCATCCGCATAAAGACAAATCTTTTGCTCCAAGCTTCTGATCATTATTCCTTTTATTAGTGGATCATCCCTAATCGACTGTGCTAAGGGTTCAATAAATAAAGAGAAAAGAGCTGGGCTGAGAGGACATCCTTGGCGGCAGCCTCGCTCCAGCTCAATGGGCTGTGAGTGATGTCCGTTAATTTTTATTCTGGCATTTGGAGAGAGCTATAGGGTTTTAAAACATCTAATAGAGTCATCTTTAAATCCAAATTTTCTCAGTGTTAGGTACAAGCAGTGTTTCCCATAGGATTTGTATTGTAGACTATGGATTTGTGATTGTAGACTATGGTCGGGGGCTCGCGATCCTCTAGGGGGGTCCAGGGGCATGCCCCCCCGGGAGAAAAAAATCAGTAGATTTCATTTAAATGCATCAATCTGGTGAATTTTGAGAACCAATTTATGTCATATCAATTACTGACAAATTACTTACAAACTGCTGGTACTGATATGAATGTTGATGATACAATGTGTCATACTAAATGGGGTTGAGGAGTTTTCAGAAAGCATTTATACAAAAGTGACTAAAACACAGTGCTGAGCCTTTATACTACTAGTGAACTGTCAAGCGCACAGCTGGGGGGGGGGGTTGCGAGGACGCCTTGCCATGGCGATGGGGGGGGAAACCGAACGTTGGGGAGCCAATCCAGCCGCGAGGATTTTCCCTTATATTAAACGCTGCAGCCCACCTGTGTAGGCATATTATTGAGCTGCTAGTGAAGTTTATTTGCCGTCAAATGAGTCCGCCAGAGCTAGTGAGCGGAGCGCTTTTTTTATTTAGACGCCGGAGCGGCCGCTCTGTTCCGCTCCAATACCGCTCACACCACGAGTCTGAGGCATGCCCAAATCCAAACGTGTGTCTTCTTGTTGCATTTGTCTATCTATTAAAATAAATGTTCTATGACTGAAATATATTGCCATTGCTCTTAGTTCTTTAGTATGTGCGTTTTCTGTTTAAGGTGGCAATTCGTAGTAGATTAATTCTCCCTCATTTAAATTGGAGCGTGCGTGGAGCGATTTCAGTGGAGCGGCACGATTTTTAAGTGGAGCGCGGAGCGAAAATTAGCGGAGCGGTCGGACGCGATTTAGAGCGAGGACCGAGGCCGAGAGAACAGCCATCTGAGAGAGGAGCGGAATATTCGCACCGCTCAGCTCTGCTCACTAGCTCTGGTCCGGGAGGATATTGAAACTATGGCGGCCGAAATTAAACTATGGCGGTGCGCCATAGTCTCGTCAATGTGTGGGAAACACTGGGTACAAGTACTCCCAGCGAACTGAATCAAACGCCTTTTCGGCATCTAGTCACGAGTAGTGCAGCTCTGTTATTCCCCTTAGTCACATGATCAAGCACATGCAGCACCCGTCTAATACTATCTTGCGTCTGTCTATCACGCACAAAGCCTGTTTTATCTGTATCCACTAGTTCTGGTGTTATATGTTCTAGTCTTTTAGCCAGTATGGACGGTACAGTACAGAAATGGGTCTATATGCACTACACTCTTTTTTATCCTTCCCCTCCTTATGAATAACTGAAATTATTGCTTCCTCCATGTTCTTGGTGGATCACCTTCTTTAAGTGTGTAGTTAAAGCAGTCCAAAAGTATGGGTATTATTTGCTCCTTAAAGGCCTTATACCATTCGGCTGGAAAGCCATCCGTTCCCGGTGCTTTATTGGCCTTCAGCTTAGAAATTGCCTTTTCTAATTCCTCCTTTGTAATTTCTGCCGTTAGGGCTTTATTCTGTTCTTCACCTATTGAGGGCAAGTCCAGTGATTGTAAAAATGTATTTATTTCCTGAGGGCTAGTTGTATTTGGTTCCCTATATAGTTCTCTGTAGTAGTTTTCAAAAATATGTTGTATGTTCTCTAATTTGTGGCACACTTTTTTAGTTCTAGGGTCTCTAATTTCAAATATGGAGCTCTCTGCCTGTTGCTTCCTTAGCCTCCAAGCCAGGAGTTTTAGGGCCCTAGGGCCGTTCTCATACTGGCCCTCATTTATCAAACAAACGTAGAAATGAGCGCAAATCTGAACGCATGATTCATCTTACGATAGGACCCACGTGAGATTTACGAAACGTATCGTATCACACCAATCCCAGCGTACGAAGGAGCTTGGTGTTGATAAATACGGCGGCTGAGATCGATCGTAATGAACGTAACACGCCCCTATAAAAGAAGTCTCGCCCCTCACTTTTACGACACGGAGAAACATCCAACGGCAAAGAAGAAGCAGATTTTTTCAGAAACAGAAATGGAGACACTCGTGTCACCTGTTGCTGCGCCCCCCCCAACGACACTCAACCCTGCCCACCCAGCACCCCCACCCCTCACCCCCCTGGACATACTTCATATTATTTATAGTAGCCTAATGTTATTTGTTGTATTATTTATTCTCAACTGCCGTTGCACCCCCCACCCCCATATCCATACAATCCACATTCATCTGTTGTACCCGTTCCGTTGTATTGCACTAGCGCACTATTGCACCACCTGTACACTTCTTGTATTATATTACTATTTCTCGCACTACCTGTACATCGTTTACATTTTTTTTAAACATTTTTTTATACTGTTTACAGCCTGTTTCTGCTAGTGTTAGTAACCGTTTACTACCTCAACGATCACTACCTCCACCTGCACTGTTTACTGTCACTTTAATAACTACCTTTAATCGTCACTTTAATAACTAGGCTACTGCCACTTTTCATGTTTTTCAATTTTGCACTCTGCACCTTATTCTGCATTTCTGCATTTCAACCCGCACCTTTATCGCTCATTTGCACTTCTGGTTAGAACGCCAACTGCATTTCATTGTCCCTGTAGCTGTCACACCAACTCCTCCCCCTCTACCTCGATCGGCGTCGCCTGTCTATTGAGCACCGGTTCCGGCACTACAACCCCCAGAATCCCCGGTGGCCATTAACAGCCACCTGTGTCTAATTCCCAATGTGTCTCACCTGTGTCTTGTTTGTTTCCCTACTTAACCTCGTGTCTCCTGTCTCCCCTTTGTGAGTTGTACGTGTAATGTCAAGTCTTGAATGTAGTGCACCTTGTTCATGGACTTAGCCTCTATTACTATTGACGCACACATCTCACTGTGTGCGCCCGTGCCGGTCTCGTCCGACACCCAATAAACTCTGTTCCTTTTACGTTGCCTGGTCTCGCTCTTGTCTCCGCACAAACCCGCATCGTCACAGAACAACTCACCACCAATGGAGACAGCGGACCAGGCATCGGAAGAGCCCACGCTTGCCTCCGTGCTCAATCGACTCTCAGCTACCGACGACCGTTTGGAGCAGCGGCTCACGAGCACGGAGGCACTGCTCCGTGAGGTTTTCCGGCGCTTGCCGGCAACGAGTGGCGTCTCCGACGCCGCGAGTGGAGGAGCCCCAGCCCCAGCAGTGGCAGCCCGGTTGTCACCCTCCTCGGTGCGCCTCCCGGAGGTCTACACGGGAGGAGCCGCGGAGTGCACGGGCTTCGTGCTGCAGGTGGGGCTTTATTTCGTCCATCACCCCTCCACCTCCGATGAGGAGAGGATCGCCACCATCATTTCGCTCCTGGGGGGAAGAGCCCGGGAGTGGGCGGTGGCGGTCTGGAACAGGGGAGGAGGTGCCCTCGCATCCTATGCGGATTTCATCCGCACATTCCGGGCGGTCTTTGATCATCCGACCGATGGACGCGAGGGAGGGGAGCGATTGTTCCGCCTGCAGCAGGGCTCACATCCTGTGGCGGACTATGCGGTGGAGTTCCGGACGCTGGCCGCCGCCAGTGGATGGAATGACACCGCGCTCCTCACGGCCTTCCGGCAGGGCCTCAGCCCGAGGATGCAGGCGGAGATGGCCTGTCGGGACGACACCCTGACCCTCGATGCGCTGATCGGCATGGCCATTCGGTTGGACAACTTGCAGCGAGCCCGGCGCCAACCCGGCGTTCCTCCGCCAGCGAGGGAGGAGCCAATGGAGGTGGAACACTACAGGCTGTCCGCAGCAGAGCGGCGGCGCCGAGGGGAGCGGGGCCTCTGCATGTACTGCGGGGAGGAGAACCACCTGCTGGCGGCTTGTCCTTGGTTGCCATCAAAGGCTGGTCCACGAGGGGGACCACGCCGCAACCACCAGAAGGTAGGTGCTCCACCCCCCACATACACGGTGGATCACTTTACCTCCAAGGTGTACTTGCGTGCGGGTCACAGGTCCCTCTCTGTTTCAGCCTTAATAGACTCGGGAGCCGCCAGCAACCTCATCTCTGCGACGGCGGCGAGGACGCTCCACCTCTCTCTCCACCGGTTGCCAGCGCCGATCACCATCCGGGCCGTGGATGGCCGGGGTATCTGCGGGGGGACCATTACCCACTATGTCGGTCCAGTGGAGGTGGCCTTGGGGGATCATCGAGAGGTGATGACGCTTTTCGTCATCTCTCCCTCCAATCACGCCCTCATCCTGGGCTTACCTTGGCTCACCTCCAACAACCCCACTATCAACTGGAGGAGGAGAGAGATCCATCTATCACCATCCATTCCCCCGTCAACCACGTCGCTGGTAACATGTGCCTCCACATCGGTCGAGAGCCCCTCCACCGTAGCCAGCAAACCCATCCCCGAGGAATATCGGGATCTGGCGGCGGTGTTCAGCAAGACCCGAGCCACGTGCCTCCCACCGCATCGTAAGTGGGACTGTGCAGTCGACCTTCTGGCCGGTACTTCACCGCCCCGGAGTCGTGTGTACCCACTGTCCCACACGGAGCACCAGGCCATGGAGAAGTACGTGGAGGAGGCCCTGCGGCAGGGGTTCATCCGCCCTTCCACCTCACCCGCTGCCGCGGGGTTCTTCTTTGTGGAGAAGAAGGACGGTGGGTTACGCCCCTGCATCGACTACCGGGGCCTGAATAGCATCACGGTGAAGTACCGGCACCCGCTCCCTCTGGTCCCTAATGCCCTGGACCAGCTGCGGGGGGCGAGGTTTTTCACCAAGCTCGACCTCCGCAGCGCCTACAACCTGGTCCGTATCCGGGAGGGAGACGAGTGGAAGACGGCCTTCAACACGTCCAACGGTCACTACGAGTACCTAGTGATGCCCTATGGCCTAGCGAATGCACCATCTGTATTCCAGGCGTTCATAAATGACGTACTCCGTGACATGCTGGGTCAGTATGTTATTGCCTATGTTGATGACATACTAATTTACTCTCCATCTAGGGCCCAGCATGTTCGGCACGTGCGCCAGGTTCTGGGGCGTCTACTTGGGTGCTCGTTGTACGTGAAGTTGGAGAAGTGCCAATTCCACCAGACCAACATCTCCTTCCTGGGGTACGTGATCGGGCCAGAGGGGGTACGAATGGAGACATCGAAGGTCGACGCCGTTACCAGCTGGCCGTTCCCACGAACCGTCAAGGAACTCCAACGATTCCTCGGGTTCGCCAACTTCTACCGCCGGTTCATAAGAGTCTTCAGTAGCAGTGCCGCCCCTCTCACCTCTCTCCTCAAGGGAAAACCTAAGAGACTGGCTCCGACCCCGGAGGCTGAGGCGGCGTTTGGGAAGCTGAAGAGGACCTTCACTACTGCACCAGTACTTCGGCTTCCCGACCCCGCTCGTCCATTTGTGGTAGAGGTGGACGCCTCCGAGGTTGGGGTGGGGGCGGTTCTGTCTCAGCGCTCGGGGGAGCCAGAGAAACTAAGACCATGTGCCTTTTTTTCCCGCAAGCTCAGCGCCCCCGAGCGGAACTACGATGTGGGAGATCGGGAGCTATTGGCGGTGAAGTTGGCACTTGAGGAATGGAGGCACTGGCTCCTGGTCCTGACCGATCACCGCAACCTGGAGTACCTCCGCTCTGCGAAGCGGCTTAATCCGCGTCAATCCAGGTGGGCCCTCTTCTTCGCGCGGTTCCAGTTTACTCTCTCCTATCGCCCAGGCAGCAAGACCACTAAGGCCGACGCCCTGTCACGGAGGTACGACTCTGACTCGGTCCAAGAGGGGCCGACTACCATCCTCCCCGAGGTCGTGTTTGCGTGCCCCATACAATGGGACCTGGATGAAGACCTCACGCGAGCACGGCGTCAGGATCCTGGCCCTCCTGGTTGCCCCCCGGGACGGGAGTATGTACCCCTAGTGCTCCGTGACAGGGTCATCGCCTGGGCGCACACATCGACCGCCACGGGACACCCTGGAGCCGCGCGGACTGGTCACCTCCTCGCACAGAGGTTCTGGTGGCCCCACCTGGTCGCTGACGTGGAGGCGGCCGTTCGGTCCTGCTCCCTCTGCGCCACCACCAAGACGCCACGCCAACTCCCGGCAGGGAGGTTACTTCCCCTGCCGATCCCTCAGAGGCCGTGGACCCACATAGCCGTGGACTTCGTTACGGACCTGCCGGTCTTTGAGGGAAAAACGGTAATATTGGTGGTGGTCGACAGATTCTCTAAGCAGTGTCGATTCCTCCCCTTTCCACGCCTCCCCACTGCACTCCAGGTTGCGGAGGCCATGTTCCAGCACGTGTTCCGGACTTATGGCCTTCCGGAGGACGTCGTCTCGGACCGGGGACCCCAATTCATCTCCCGGGTGTGGAAGGCGTTCTTCCAGCGGTTGGGTGCCACAGTGAGCCTCACCTCTGGATACCACCCGGAGGCGAATGGGCAGGCGGAGAGAACCATCCAGGAGTTGGGGAGGTTCCTCCAGACCCACTGCCATGACCACCAGCAGGACTGGGCCCAGTTTTTGCCCTGGGCGGAGTATGCCCAGAACTCCCTGAGGAGCGCATCGACGGGCATCACTCCTTTCCAGTGCGTGCTGGGACGGCAAGCTCCTTTCTGTCCCTGGAGCCCAGACCAGACTGGTGTTCAGGCCGTAGATGACTGGTTCCGTCGAGCCGAGCGCACTTGGCAGCACACCCACATCCAGCTGCGTCGGGCCGTGCGGCGCCAGAAGATCCAGGCGGACCGTCATCGCGCACCGGCTCCGAACTATCGGCCTGGGGACCGCGTCTGGCTGTCCACCAGGGATCTCCGCCTCCGACTGCCCTGCCGGAAGCTCAGTCCCCGGTTCATCGGGCCCTTCAAGATCCTCCGGAGGGTTAACCCCGTCTCAGTCACTCTTCAGCTCCCAGCGCACTACCGGATCTCACCCACTTTTCATGTCTCTCTCCTCAGGCCGGTGATCAGAGGCCCACTGGCGGATGCGGTTCCCCCAGCTGAACCACCACCGGTTCTGGAGATTGAGGGCGCACCGGCGTATAGTGTTCGAGCCCTCCTAGACTCCAGGATACGAGGGGGCCGCATCCAGTACCTAGTGGACTGGGAGGGGTACGGCCCGGAGGAGCGCAGCTGGGTGCCACGCCACGACATACTGCACCCCGGACTCATGCAGGAGTTCCACCGTGCGCACCCAGAAAAGCCAGCACCGCGCCCTCGGGGTCGCCCTCCTGGTGGGCGGCGCCGCGCGTCAGGAGACGCGTCTCAGGGGGGGGGTACTGTCACACCAACTCCTCCCCCTCTACCTCGATCGGCGTCGCCTGTCTATTGAGCACCGGTTCCGGCACTACAACCCCCAGAATCCCCGGTGGCCATTAACAGCCACCTGTGTCTAATTCCCAATGTGTCTCACCTGTGTCTTGTTTGTTTCCCTACTTAACCTCGTGTCTCCTGTCTCCCCTTTGTGAGTTGTACGTGTAATGTCAAGTCTTGAATGTAGTGCACCTTGGTCATGGACTTAGCCTCTATTACTATTGACGCACACATCTCACTGTGTGCGCCCGTGCCGGTCTCGTCCGACACCCAATAAACTCTATTTCTTTTACGTTGCCTGGTCTCGCTCTTGTCTCCGCACAAACCCGCATCGTCACAGTAGCCTACTTGTAATCTGCAATGACAATAAAGCTGAATCTAATCTAATCTAATTAAGGGCAAGCAAAAAAACGCTATATGGAAACAAATCACTGTTGCAGTCAACAGTGTGTCCCATGTTCATCGGGCTACGGAAGAGATAAATAATTAATTAAATGTAAAATTGATGTTAAATTGATCCAGCTTAAAACATTTCACATTTGACCTATAGGCATTGCGTTAAAGTTATTTGATTCCGAATAAGGTGAATAAAAAGTTGTCTGACTCTTGCGGATATATCAGTCTCGCCACTGTTCGCACTCGAAAAAGTTGCGTACACGTGCTCAGACCTGATGTGAGATTTCATCGCAGCCTGCGCTCACATTCAAATTGATAAATGCCAAGCTCAACGTGGAAATGAGCGTACGTTCATTTTACGCCCGTTTTCTGTCGTACACTCGTTTGATAAATGAGGGCCAATATCTCTGCTTAACAAACTTGGCTTTTTTCTCTAATTCCTTCTCATAGAGTCCATTTAATTCCTTTTTGATGGTGTTAATTTTATTTAGGATGTGGGGATCCTTCCCTCCAACATGTTCTCGCTCTAACACTTTGAGATTTTCTTGTAAATCAGACAGCTTTTTGTCCTTTTCCTTTTTCTTATGTGATGCGTAGGCAATAAGCTTTCCTCTGATCACTGATTTAGAAGCATCCCACAGAACACTTGGCGATACTTCCCCATTATTGTTGTTATCCATGTAGTCTTTAAATTCCTTTTGTAAATTTTTCTTACATGTATTATCATTTACGATACTTGTATTAAGTCGCCAAGATGTGTTTTTCTTCTTATTGTCTAGGTGTAGGGTCAGGTAAACAGGTGAATGGTCAGAGACATCTCGAATCCCTATACTGCACTCCTTAAGTCTGTGTCTGTCAGAGTTATATGTAAAGAAATAGTCAATTCTTGAGTGCACTCAATGACTTGCTGAATAAAATGTGTACTGTCTTTCTGTTGGATGGAGCTCCCTCCATACATCAATCATCCCGAGCTCTGTCAACATGTTCATAGTTACTCTGGCGTTGGGAGTAGATCTCTTTGATGTGTTAGAGGAGTCTAGCTTACATTGTAGCTGCATATTCCAGTCTCCTCCACATATTAAGACCCCGGTGGCTTCAGAAGCAATCAAATCAAAAATTCCTCTAATACAGGAATTATCCTGACCAGGTGGTGTATACACATTGACTAGTGTGACTGTGTAGTCTTTCTGTTCAAGGAACCCCTTAACAATTACATACCGACCCTCTTTATCACAGATTTCAGAAACCACTTGGAAATTCACTCTATTAGGAATCATTATTGCTACCCCTCTTTTTCTCCCTTTCTTGTAACATGAGTAGAATGTATTTCTAAAACCATATTTTTTTAACTTTTCATGTTCAATCCTGTCGAGATGGGTCTCCTGCCAGAATATTACATGCAGTTTCTCTCTCTTCATCTTTGCAATAACCTTGCCCCTCTTGATTGGATTGTGTAAGCCATTTACATTAAGGGTAACTACCCTATATTCCTGACATTGCATTTAAATCCACAGATAACACATGTAGGTGAATGACCTTTTACTGATGACCAAACTTGAACTGTTTTTGAACTATAAAACAATCTTGAAACATAGCAAGATAAAACAAGCCAGTAAATGAAAAAACTCAGGTAGACCTCCATTTTGAAGTAATTCAATACTTCTTGAAGTGGGGGGAGTAGTTTAGTGAGTCACCAGAGCCCCCCTCAGTGCAATCTAAAATATCCCTGCTCCAAGGGCGTATTTGTGCACTAAATTCGTCAAGATCCGATCTCTTCCCCGTAGATGTCGGTCAACTATATTCATTCTATGGGCTAAGGGCGATCCTACACAGTAATAAATCAAAAAAAAAAAAAAAATTTAGCCTCATAAGAAATTAGAATCTGGTAATTGTGTATTAAATGAAAATGAAAATGAGAAATGGAGAGAAAACAAAAACAAATGTGGCTCAGTCTTAATGGAGAGCGGGGATGCCGCTACAAGAAACAACAGGTGACATGTAGTTTTTACACCCAGACACTGTAAGCATACAATACACCTCCATCCCCCAGTCCCAGTGTTATTAACGTTTCTAATTAGACTGGTGCTCTCAGTCAAGTCTCTGTCCTTACCGTGCAAGATGATTAAACAGTCTGTTACCTCCCGTTTCCGTCACCACTGGGTCTATCACGGCCGCTGGAAACTTCGCAGCCTTTCCTTAATCCTCTCTTGGTGGGACTGGGTGCTCGCTGTCTTCGCCGAACGCTGCCAGGTATTTTTCCGTATTTTCTCCGGGATCAGCAGATCTCGGGTTCAGCAGTGCTCTCACGCTCAAGCCGGAATCCCCTCTTCTTCAGATCCTCCGCTGCCTCCGCTGCACTCCCGTACATCACCGGTCCGCTGTCGAAGAAAACTCGTAGCTTGGCTGGCGGTGGTGTCTGGAACCGGATTCCCTTTTCCCGCAGAAGTCTCCTAATCTGCATATACGCCTTTCTTTTTGCCAGCGTTTCTGCGGGGTAGTCATGGTCGAAATAAATCATCCTGTCACCATAGTAGATCTCCTTCTTCTTCCATGCAGAATGCAGCACCAATTCTTTGGTTTTGAAGTCCTGAAAGTATACAACCACCGACCTGGGTTGTGCCTCTTTTGGGGGATTAGGGCCGAGCGCTCTGTGACACCGTTGTATTCCAAGTTCGACTTCAGCGAGGGGCTGTATCTCTTTTTTGATAATATTATCAATAAATTGCTGGATATTTTTTTCCTCAGCTCCCTCTGAGATGCCATAAATGCGTATGTTATTACGCCTCGAACGTGCTTCCAGGTCTTTTAGCCTCATCTGTAATCTGTCCTGATTTAGCGCCTCTTTGAAGTCCACGGTCCACTCTTCTATGTCGGCTATACGGCCTTCTGCTTCGCGCACTCTTTCGGTTGTAGCTTTAAGGTCGGTTGCTACTTCACCTAGCTTGCGTTGAAAGTCCTCCCTCATGTCGGCTAGCTCCCTTTTCATATCTTCTCTGATGCTGTCTCGAAAATTACCCAGCTCACACTTCATCTCCGTGACCATAGTCTTTATGTCTGCGCGGATGAGGGCGACGCTAGCTTCCATATCCACTGCCGCTAGCTCAGTGTGTTGTCCGCCATTACCGTCTCTGTGTTCCTCGACCATGACACCTTCTGTCGCCAATTTGTCGTCCCTCTCCACTCTCTCGGGTTATTTACCCTTGCCCTTCTTATGTTTTTCCCCCTCCATCATTAATTAAAGCAAAGTTTAGAGTGTATTTGTATTTAAATTGGGGAATAAACTCCGACCGATCGGGAGGGATTATTTATGCTGCCATCCGCTTCAGTCACTCCACCGGAAGTCATTTATTTTATTTTATGAAAGCATCTGGCCCTCACAATGGCCCTCATTTATCAAATGAGCGTACGACAGAAAACGGGCGTAAAATGGACGTATGCTCATTTCCACGTTGAGCTTGGCATTTATCGATTTGAACGTGAGCGCAGGCTGCGACGAAATCTCACGTCAGGTCTGAGCTCGTGTACGCAACTTTTTCGAGTGCAACCAGTGGCGAGACATATATCCGCAAGAGTCGGACAACTTTTTCTTCACCTTATTCGGAATAAAATAATTTTAACACAATGCAAACAATAGCCTATAGGTCAAATGTGAAATGTTTTAAGCTGGATCAATTTAACATCAATTTTACATTTAATTAATTATTCAATTAATTATTTACCTCTTCTGTAGCCCGCTGAACATGGGGCACAATGTTGACTGCAACAGTGATTTGTTTCCATATAGCGTTTTTTTTGCTTGCCCTTAATTAGATTAGATTAGATTCAACTTTATTGTCATTGTGCAGAGTACAAGTACAGGGACAACGAAATGCAGTTGGCGTTCTAACCAGAAGTGCAAATGAGCGATAAAGGTGCGGGTTGAAATGCAGAAATGCAGAATAAGGTGCAGAGTGCAAAACTGAAAAACATGAAAAGTGGTAGTAGTTATTACAGTGACAGTAAACAGTGCAGGTGGAGGTAGTGATCGTTAAGGTAGTAAACGGTTACTAGCACTAGCAGAAACAGGCTGTAAACAGTATTAAAAAAAAAAAAATGTAAACAATGTACAGGTAGTGCGCGAAATAGTAATATAATACAAGAAGTGTACAGATGGTGCAATAGTGCGCTAGTGCAATACAACAGAACGGGTACAACAGATGAATGTGGATTGTATGGATATGGGGGTGGGGGGTGCAACGGTAGTTGAGAATAAATAATACAATAAATAACATTACTATAAATAATATGAAGTAATGTCTAGGGGGGTGAGGGGTGGGGATGCTGGGTGGGCAGGGGTGAGTGTCCTTGGGGGGGGGGGGGGGGGGGGCGCATCAACAAGTGACACGAGTGTCTCCATTTCTGTTTCTGAAAAAATCCGCTTCTTCTTTGCCGTTGGATGTTTCTCCATGTCGTAAAAGTTAGGGGCGAGATTTCTTTTATAGGGGCGTGTTACGTTAATTACGATCGATCTCAGCCGCCGTATTTATCAACACCAAGCTCCTTCGTACGCTGGCAGGGTTTTTCCTGCGTTCAAAATTGCGAGGCGGCCGCCTCCAGCTAATTTTGTCCCGCCCCCAGCCAGAGCGATTGATATCGCTCAACACAGCGCAAAGTTCCAGCTTTGTTGATTGAGCAATTGCGGCAGCTACGTATTTTAAATGCAGTTGCAGCGTTGCGTCACTATAGAGGCGCTATATCAACAGCAGTGCACCGGAAAGACATGAAGCATCTACCAAAGAAGAAACGGATAGAATCGTGTTTTTTCCAGCTTTTTCCCGCTAGTTGGTGCTATCGGCGTCCCGATTTTCCCTGGCGGATGATACAAACAGGTAAATATTGCTTGTCTTTTCTGCATACAAGCATGTCGTGTTTATTTAAAAAAAAGTTTCCTCCGTGTCAGAGTAACGTTCATGCTTTTTAGCGTTGCAGATATGAAAATCAGCCACTACTTTAAAAAGAGACCTCGCGAGGAAGAAAGCCAAGAGTCCAGGTGAAACACAGCAGAGAAAAAACGTAACAGGCAGTTAAAATGTAATAATTCACGGCGGCGACAACATGTGGAAATGTGTGTCAGGACTGAAAGTACTTCACAAGGGACTGGTGGTAGCGATGTGCATGATTCAGGACAGGACGAGTCGGCGAGGTGAGGTTGATTATTAAATCTGTTTCCAATTCAAAGGTTCAAAGGTCTTTATTGTCATTTGCTCAACAGATACAGCGTACATGTTGGCAATGAAAATCTTAAGTCCCAGGCACCCCAAAACAACTCAATAAGTGTCTAGAATAACAGAAGAAGAGAAAAACTAGTGCAATAAAAAAATAAAAAGTGTAAAAGTAAAAGTAAAAGTGTTATATTTATATTTACATGTGCAGTTGAATTAGCAGCAGTTATGGGGAGGTATGGACCGATATGGATTAAATAATTTAATTAAATAAATATGAAAATAAATATTTTCCTATAAACAGATGTATTGACCTTCACAGAGCTCAGGAGTTCAACAGTCTTATAGCCTGTGGGATGAAACTGTCCCTGAGTCTGGTGGTCCTGGTCCGGATGCTGCGGTACCGTCTGCCAGACGGCAGCAGACAGAACAGTTTGTTGCTGGGGTGATGGGGGTCTTTTATAATCCTGTAGGCCTTCTTCCTACACCGCTGGGTGTAGAGGTCCTCCATGGATGGCAGCTCCGTCCTGGTGATGTGCTGAGCAGTTTTCACCACCCTCTGTAGAGTCTTACGGTTGAGGGCGCTGCAGCTGCCATACCAGGCCGTGATGCAGCCGGTCAGGATACTCTCGATGGTGCACCTGTAGAAGTTACAGAGTATCCTGGAGTCCATGTTGAACCTCCGCAGCCTGCGGAGGAAGAAGAGCCTCTGACGGGCTGTCTTGGTGATGATGTTGGTGTGATGGGTCCATGTCAGGTCCTCAGTGATGTGAACCCCGAGGAACCTGAAGCTGCTGACTCTCTCCACAGGAGTCCCGTCGATGGTGATGGGGGCGTGTCCACCTCTCTGTTTCTTCCTGTAATCCACAATCAGCTCCTTGGTTTTGCTGATGTTGAGAAGGAGGTTGTTGTCCTGGCACCAAGATGTCAGGGCTCTGACCTCCTCTCTGTACGCCGTCTCGTTGCCGTCGGTGATGAGGCCGATGACGGTCGTGTCATCAGCAAACTTAATGATGGAGTTGGAGCTGTGTGTGGCCACGCAGTCGTGCGTGAACAGGGAGTAGAGGAGAGGGCTGAGCACGCAACCCTGGGGGGCTCCGGTGTTGAGGGTCTGGCTGGAGGATGTGATGTTACCCATCCGCACTGCCTGGCGTCTGCCCGTCAGGAAGTTCAGGATCCAGTCACAGAGGGCGCTGTTGAGCCCGAGGTCCCTGAGCTTGATGACGAGCTTGGAAGGCACAATGGTGTTGAATGCTGAACTGTAGTCAATGAACAGCATTCTCACATACGTGTTCCTCTGGTCCAGGTGGGAGAGGGCAGTGTGGAGGGTGAGGGTGATGGCATCAGCTGTGGACCTGTTCTTCCTGTAAGCAAACTGCAGGGGGTCCAGAGAGTCGGGGAGGGAGGAGGTGATGAACTGTTTGACTAACCGCTCAAAGCACTTCATGATGATGGGGGTGAGTGCAACTGGGCGGTAGTCATTAAGGCAGATGATTTTAGTCTTTTTAGGGACAGGAATGATGGTTGACTCCTTGAAACATGTGGGGACTACAGACTGGAGCAGTGATTTATTGAAGATGACTGTGAACACCTCTGCCAGCTGAACTGCACACACCTTGAGAGCACGACCAGGGATGCCGTCAAGCCCAGGAGCCCTATGTGTGTTGATCCTTTTTAGGGATCTGCACACATCTGCACTGGTTAAAACCAGGGGGCAGGGGCAGGGATCCTGAGCCTTCTGTACCTCCGCAGCCGGGGGTCTCTCAAAGCGTGCATAAAACGTGTTCAGTTCATCTGGGAGAGATGCACACACCCCCTCAGCACCACCTACTGATCTTTTGTAGTCTGTCATAGTTTTTAGTCCAGACCACATGTTTCTAGCATTGGAGCCCTTGTAGTCAGACTCCACTTTATTCTTATAATGTCTTTTGGCACTGCTAATAGCTCTCCGGAGCGCATACCTGGAATTCCTGTATTCGTCCAAATCACCGGCGCTGTGCGCGACAGCCCGAGCTTTAAGTTTAGCTCGGACCTCGCTATTTATCCAGGGCTTTTGATTTGGGAATGTTCGTACAGTAATCAATGCAAATGACCGCGTCTGTGTGTGTGTTTATGTCCTCATCCTCAAACACACACCACTCCGTAGTGCTGAAGCAGTGTTGGAGAGCAGAGTCTGACTGCTCGGTCCAACGCTGGACTGTCCGTGTCACAGGTCGGTCTCTTTTCAGTCTCTGCCGGTAAACGGGGAGCAGGAGAAGAGATACGTGGTCCGACTTGCCAAAGGGGGGGCGGGGGAGGGCTTTGTATCCGTTGCGAAAGGGAGAGTAAACATGGTCCAGCGTATTTCCACCGCGCGTGGGGCAGCTGACGTGCTGATAGTATTTCGGCAGGACTTTCTTCATGTTGGCGCTATTAAAATCCCCGGCCACAATAAATGCAGCCTCCGGCCTTGAAGTCTCTGTCCTGTCGATAACTCCGTACAGCTCCTCCAGCGCTGTGTTGTTGTCAGCGTGCGGCGGCACATACACTGCTGTTAAAACAACAGATATAAACTCCCTCGGCAGGTAAAAAGGACGGCATCTGATCATGATGTGCTCTAAGCTGGGAGAACAGTCCGAAGAAATTATCTCCACATCTGAGCACCAGTTGTTGTTGATCATAAAGCAGACACCCCCTCCCTTACTCTTCCCTGAGTTTATTGTCCGGTCCTGGCGATGAATGGAGAATCCGTGCGGGACAATGGCGGCGTCCTGGATCGAAGGGTCAAGCCAAGTCTCTGTGAAAACCATAACGTTACAGTTCTTAATGTCCCGTTGGAATGCCATCCTACTTCGGAGTTCATCCAGCTTATTATCCAGGGATTGGACATTTGCCAGAAGTAAGCTCGGTAGAGGTGGCCGGTTTTCGCGTTTCCTCAGCCTGACTAGGACCCCGGCCCGGGATCCTCGCCGTCTTTGTCTCCTGCGCCCCGCAGGTAAAGCGCCAACAGGTAACCACGGAGTCTCGCCATTGTTGTTGTTTGCTGGTCGTGGAGGTTTGTTGCTGTTTACCAGCGACCTGATGAATAAAAGTTGTTCTCTATCATATTGAATGATAGGGCTCGCTTGGGCGGTTCGCATGTTTCAAAAAAATTAAGATAAACAAAAAAAAAGTACAGCAAAACGACACTAAAATGAGATGTTTGTGAGGAGCTCGAGACAAGGCAGCCATCCTCGGCGCCATCTCGCGAGGATGGCATAACAACGCAAAGCCAACGTGTACGTGGTTTTTATTCCTCTTTCCAGATCTTCTCAAAAACACAGGGCCAGTGGTTTTGAAATTGTAATATATGATTGAAAACACTATCACTCTTCATGTCTGTATCAGAAAAAATACTTCATGCACGATGAATTGTTTTGTTTAAGGTGAAGACACCTCTGCGGAACCGACTCAAGGAGAGGCATTTGGATATCTGTTGCCATTGATGGACCGGACCAGGACGCCTTGGACTACAAGGAGTGCCTGAGGAGGTTTTACAAAATGAAAAAAAGTAGACTGAAATGTTCTGTGGCTGGTTGCGGGATGTGTGGATGAAGTGTATTTTCAATTTAAAGTTCCCACCTGATTTGTGAATGTATATAGTTTTAATAAATGAATGCGTCAACATGATAATGGTCACATTCTTGTTGGAACTCTTAACTTAAAGTATGTTGCCTGTAAAAGAAAGTAAGTCAGTTGAATTTACTAAATACATGCACGTCATGGCGCATGGTCAGGATGGTGCCACCTCTGCCTCAATTTGAGCCAGGAAAAACCCTGGCTGGGATTGGTGTGATACGATACGTTTCGTAAATCTCACGTGGGTCCTATCGTAAGATGAATCATGCGTTCAGATTTGCGCACATTTCTACGTTCGTTTGATAAATGAGGACCAATGTCTGCCGAGAAAAATTCTGGCCCTCGGACAAATGTAGTTGATGACCCCTGGTCTAGACTCAAGTGTCAAATGTTATATAGTTGCCATGGGGTCATGCAAACCTACAGGCCCCTTCCCACGGTATCCGAAAAAGGATAACCACTGCTTTACAACAGCATATTACGTTTGCAAAACCAAGTCTGGCTTGGAGTTACAAAGGACATGGCTATGCTACTAACCCCACCTAAATTAAGCCTACTGCGAGCCCTGGTGGCTCTTCACTACGCAAACATGGAAAACACTGATTAGCTAAATTTGTCGAGGAGAATCCATCAACATGAGACATCCCTTCCGGTTCCAGCGCCGCAGCGAGTGGCAGCCTGACACAGCAGCTCCCGATCTATTTTCCTTCTTTCTTAGATTAAAAGTTTTTTTTTTTAAACTCTAATCTATATAGTACTTGTAGAAAGTTAGCATTAGGCTTTGTAAATATGTCAGGCATTATATAAGGGCTCTTAAACGGGTTGAACAATAACTAGAATGTGCAGGGCGATCACCACGATCGCTAAACAACAACAACAATGGACCGGCGCCTATTCGCGGGACGAGCTCCTCCAGCTCCGGGATCGACCAGTGGTGTGCCCGAGGGGGACCCCGAAGGAGCTGAGGATAAAGTGGCGTGGGACTAGAGCAGGAGCCATGGTGAGGAATAAGAAGACGGAGAGGAGGTGGAGATACAAGCCCCGTCTTCCCTCAATTATCATGGGGAATGTACGCTCACTGCCCAACAAGATGGACAAACTATCAGCCCTCATTACTTGACAGCGCGAGTACCGGGAGTGCAGTGTGTTGTGCCTGACGGAGACATGGCTGAACAGGAATATACCAGACTGCTCAGTGGAACTAGCCGGCTTCACGCTAGTTCGGGCGGACAGAAACAAACAGAGCAGTACGAAGTCGGGTGGCGGACTTGCCGTCTTTGTTAACTCCAAATGGTGCAACCCGGGAAATGTTACCACGAAGGAAATCACGTGCACGCCTGATGTCGAGCTGTTAGTGGTGGGACTGAGACCGTACTATCTGCCCCTTGAGTTTTCGGCAGTTTTCGTGAGTTTTGTTATTGTTTACACTCCACCATCGGCCGTGGCGGCGCGGGTTTGTGACGTCATTCATTCAGACCTGCAGACTAGACATCCCAACGCTCTTATTATAGTAAACAGAGACTTTAAACATGTAAATATATCAAAGACACTGACTGACTTCACCCAGTGTGTGACCTGCAGCACCAGAGGAGATAAGATCCTGGACTTACTGTATGCCAATGTTAAGGAGGCATACAGTGCAACATCCCTTCCCCCCCTGGGGCAAATCAGACCACTGCTTGATACTACTGTCTCCTATATATAAGCCTCTTGTGAGAAGACAGCCCATCACCACCAGGACTGTGCAGCAGTGGTCTGAGGAGGCTGAGGAGGCCCTGAGGGAGTGCTACAGGACTATAGACTGGGGGATGTTTCCCCCAGTCTGTAGTCCTGTAGTGTTGTCCCGACTAAGAAGGTCCACTGCTTCCCTAACAGCAAACCCTGGATCAACAGGGACATCAAAGTCCTGTTGAACCGTAAGAGGAGAGCCTTCATGGCAGGAGACAATGAGGACACACAGAGGGAGATACAAAGAAAGCTGAGGAGGGAACTGAGGAGGCTAAGGACTGCTACAAAAGCAGGATAGAGGGGAAGCTGCAGCAGAACAACCCCCGAGAGGTGTGGGCTGGGGTGAGAACCATCACCGGCATGAAAACTGCCGGAGGATCACAGGAGGGGACAAAGGAATGGGCCGACGAGTTAAACCTGTTTTTCAACAGATTTGACTCACCAACTGGGGCCAGATAATCAACACCCCCTCCCCCCTCCTGCTCTACTCATCTCCCTGCTGTACCACTAGACCCGGGCATGGCAGCTCTTGCACCTCCCCTCCCAGCACCACCCTCTCTCTCTCTCCCGCTCCACACTCACAGGGAGGCTGGACCAATGTCCAGTGCAGAGGACAGTCACCCCCTCGCC
The DNA here is from genome assembly GCA_036785325.1 of Urophycis tenuis. NCBI lineage: Eukaryota > Metazoa > Chordata > Actinopteri > Gadiformes > Phycidae > Urophycis > Urophycis tenuis. Next base: position 9,050,058 of record JAXIVH010000018.1, on the reverse strand, counting down.
ACACCCCCTACTACTCCTGCAACCCCAGTAATAACAACCCCAACCATCAACACCAGCCACGTGAGATGGCAGCTCATAAGGATCAGGCCTAACAAGGCCAGAGGACCCGATGACATCAGCCCGAGGGTGCTCAAGATCTGTGCGGAGCAGCTGGCAGGAGTGTTCACGCATCTCTTCGGCCTCTCCCTGAGGCTGAAAAAGGTGCCAACTCTATGGAAGACTTCCTGCGTAGTCCCTGTGCCGAAGAAGGGTCGTCCCAACGCTCCAGGGGACTTCAGACCCGTGGCTCTAACGTCACACGTCATGAAGACCTTTGAGAGGTTGGTTCTGGATCACCTCAAGCCCATGGTGCGTGACTGCCTGGACCCACTGCAGTTTGCGTACCAGACCCACATCGGAGTGGAGGATGCCATCATCTACCTGCTTCACAGAGCTTACACACACCTGGAGAGGCCACAGAGCATGGTGAGGATCATGTTCTTCGACTTCTCCAGTGCTTTTGACACCGTCCAGCCAGGCCAGCTGGCTGAGAAGCTCCTGGTGATGCAGGTCGATCATGACATGGTGGAATGGATTACGAACTACCTCACGGACAGGCCGCAGTATGTCAGGCTGCGACACTGCTTGTCAGACACAGAGACAAGCAACACCGGCACACCTCAGGGAACTGTACTTTCACCATTCTTGTCACCCTCTACACCTCGGATTTCTGCTACAACTCCCAAACTTGCCACCTGCAGAAGTTCTCTGACGACTCCTCCATTGTTGGATGCATCACAGACAACGGGGAGGAGGAGTACAGGGAACTGGTGAAGAACTTTGTGGGATGGTGTGACGGGAACCACCTTCAGCTCAACACAGGGAAAACCAAGGAGCTGGTGGTAGACTTCAGGCGCAGGAAGAGCCCCCAATTACCGGTTTCCATAAATGGGGAGGAGGGGGAGATGGTGGATACCTGTAAGTTCCTTGGCGTGCACCTGAACAACAAACTGGACTGGTCGGACAACACTGAGGCCCTCTACAGGAAGGGACAGAGTAGGCTGTTCTTCCTGAGGAGGCTCAGATCTTTCAATGTGTGCACTAGGGTGCTACGGATGTTTTACCAGTCTGTAGTAGCCAGTGTCACCTTCTTCGCTGTCGTGTGCTGGGGAGGAGGCATTGGGAGAGGTGGTGCCAGCAAGCTGAACAAGCTGGTGAGTAGGGCTGCGCGATTTTGGAAAAAATGAGGATCACGATTTTTTGGGTCAAGATTGCAATCACGATTCTTCAAACGATTCTTTTTGAGTTTGAAAATAAAATGCATTTATTCTGCATTTTGGCAAAAAAACTTGTCAGACTCTTCAAATCCGAAGTGTTGCCATATGAGAGAAATTGTTTTAAGGCTGGTTTATGCTTCTGCGTAAGGATTGCGTCGTGATCACGCAATGGGCACGCAGTTGCTCGGACGCAGTCATGAGCCCGTGATGGTTCTGCGTGGGGTTTACGTCTCGAAATGCAATTCATTGCCACACCGGTAGAGGGACCAGAATGACCAATCTGGTAGTTACATATGGATTACTAGCGAGTTAAAAAAAAAGTTTACAGAAATGAAGGCAAAAATTATATATATATACTGTATATATATATATATATATATATATATATATATATATATATATATATATATATATGTATATATGTTGGGAGGTGCACGTCAAGGATGTAAACTGTCCGTAAAGGGTCCGTAAAGGGTCCGCAACCCCCCAGCGTTGCGTCGACGCGGAAGCATAAACGAAGCATAACCCAGCCTTTACCCTTTTTATAGAGCAAACGGGGCTGTCCTCCCTCTGCCATCTCGCTCGCGCTGTTTTCCTGTTTTCCAACTCGATTTTATTAATTTGGAGATTGTTTGACCCAAGAATCAAAATCGTGATCAAAATTCGATTAATTGCACAGCTCTACTGGTGAGGAAGGGGAGCTCTGTGGTTGGGACGAAGCTGGACTGTGTGGAGGCTGTGACAGAGAGGAGGATGAGGGGAAGCTGCAGGCGATCCTGGACAACCCCTCGCACCCTCTCTACGCCGAGCTGAGGCAACTCAGGAGCACGTTCAGCCATAGGCTCACTCAGCCACGTGCCTCAAAGCGCTTGGGGGTCTCTTTCATCCCACCAGCACCACACCACACACCTCAGGACTGTTTTCTAAGCCGCTGTTATTTTAGGTCTACTCACATGTTGTATACACACTACCTTATCCTGTAAAATTTGCACATTTTGCATCTTGCATATTCCGCTCATTTGCACATCTATTTTGCACAAATGATAACCGCACATCTATTTCATTCTTATGTTTATTTTTATATTTATATCTACACCTCAGCAAGACTCTGGTACCAATTGCACTATTTATCTACTCATCTACCAATTTGCACTGTTCATCTCAATGATAACTACCAAGTATGTTTACCTACCAACTGCACCATCCACCTCAATGTGACTACCATGTATGCTCATCTACCAATTGCACTGTTCATCTCAATGATGATTACTATATATGCATATAGGTTCTCACTTCTTTCACCTGATCTGACTTTAAGAGCTCTCATATAATTTAATCTTGTTTAGGTAAATCTATTTATTGTTTATCGTCTATAGTCAGGTTTTTATTGCACTCATCTATCCCCTTGTACTGCAGGTCACTGTGAATTTCTCCTAAGGGGGATTAATAAATGAATATCTTATCTTATCTTATCTTATCCACTACTTATAAAGCCGTATGTGTGGTATATGACCATTGGTGTGAGAACAGAACTTTGGATAAGGATATGGAGAGGGACATACTTCATGAGGCCAGTTTTTGGAGACAGGTACTACACCGTGTGATTAATGTTACAATCACTTTAGCTATAAACAACATTCCCTTTAGAGGCCGTAGGGAACAAGTAGGGGAAATGAACAATGGGAATTTCCTTTCTGTCAATGAGCTCCTGGCAAAGTGTGACCCTGTGCTTGAAAATCTGATTGGCTGTCCTGCTTGCTCAATCAAGTATCTAAGCCCACTGAAACAAAATTAACTAATAAAAATCCTATCCAAATTTGTGTAGAAAGACATTCTAGACGAAATACAATCGAATACATTTTTCTCTGTGATTATGGACACAACACAAGCTGTGGTGAAAGTCGATCAGATGAGTCTGAGATGAGATTTACAGATATGTCATAATTGAGCGAGATGCTTGCGGAGTTGCCACTGATATTACGATTAAAGAGTCAATCATTGGACTTTGTGAGGTCACCGACTCCTCCGCATGCAAGCTTACTAATGACATCATTGCGTCTGTGGAGGACAACAGCCCAGACCTATCCAAGTGCAGAGGGCAAGGGTATGACGGGACTGCAAATATGCGGGGCAAATACAGTGGTGTTCAAGCAAGAACAGCTGCCAGAGAACCAGCTGCCGTGTACGTGCACTGTGCCTTGCACAATTTTAATCTCATCCTTAATGATGGTACAGCATAAAAAGATGGGCAATGCTCACAAATAAAACAGCATGTGATGAGTGAGATATCGCTATAGTGACGTGATGAAGGCATTGGCAAAAAATTATCTGACAAGCCGAAAGAAAGAAGATCGGGATGAGGCTGCTACATTGAAAAACACAATGGGGAAATTCAACTTTGTTTGTCTTGTTGTCCTCCAAAGCAAAATTCTATAGCGGACGAATGTAGTGTCAAAACTTCTGCAATCACACGACATGGACCTGGCCACAGCAGTCCAGCTACTGGACTGCGCCATCAGAGACCTATCTGCATTCTGAGAAGAAGCCAAACAGACAGCAAAGGACTTTTCAGAAAAATGGCGAGTAAACAAGGGATTTGTGAATACTCGGACAAGAAAAGTGAAAGCACATTTTGATGAACTGTGTCAAGATGAACGTTTAGCAGATGCTGGGTCTTATTTTCGTGTGCATGTGTTCAGTGCCTGTCTTGATATTGTCATCTCTCAGTTGACCCAGAGATTCAGTGGATTACGGTCAACAGTGGATATTTTCAAAGTCATACAGCCTGAGACACTTTCCAAAGCAACAGATGAGGAACTGTTTCAGCAAGCAAACCAGCTGGTGGATTTTTACAAAGAAGACATAACTGCTGATTTTCCAGTGCAATTGTTGTCATTCTGTGCGTGTTTGAAAGAGCGCATTTCTCAATTGAAGACAGTGCAAGAGCTGACGAAGATGCTCATTATTGAGAATAGCTGCATCACTGCGAGTTTTGGGGAAGTTTGCATTGTTCTCATGCTTTTCCTGACAATTCCAGTGACAGTGGCATCTACAGAGCGCTCATTTTCAAAACTGAAACTCATAAAAAGCTACCCGAGGAGCTCAATGGGACAGTCATCTATCTGGACTTGCCAATACTGTCAATTGAGAATGCCTGTGCACGTCACCTGGACATCACAGATTTAATTGACAACTTTGCACAGAGGAAAGCCCGGAAAATGCAGCTTTGAAGTAAGTCAGCAACTTTTTTATGTATTTTAATGAATGGGTATTTCTTTTAAGTTCATTATGTCTTTGGTGTGCAGTCACCAGTGTTTTTTTATTTATTTATTCATGGCCTATTTATGGTGCGCCATCACGGTGCCCCGTCATGGTGCGCCGTCACCGTTAGGCCTGCACGATATCAGCAAAATGTGTGATATGCGATCACACTGTTAAATGCTGCGATGAAGATATGACTTGCGATAAATAAGAAAAGAATAAAAAATAAAATAAAATGTTGGTCATGGTGAATACGTCGGTATGAATTTAAACAAATTTGCAAATCGTGACGTCACTGACTGCGTCTCCAACCCGTAAAAGTTTAGTGGTCTCCTAAACTCAGTCAACACTGATGTTATAGTGGTGTCGAGATATTTCAATGCATTTTTTTTTATGTAGGACCTATTGCTACGGTGCCTGAACCCATATAACTTTGAACAGTGACTGCGAACATTTTCTTTACTGCAGCCGCAGCCATCATAACAGACAAGCGCGAACCATTGATGCAATTAAGTGAATATAAAAGAAAGAACATAGGGTACATGTGTATATAGGCAATATATATTTGGGATACTTATACTAAAATATAATTAATAGGGTTTTATTGTAGTTGCATTAGTTGTTTGAAAAGCAAAAAAAACAACGGTCGGTCTTAACGCAAGTTTACAACTGGCAATCGGTCGGACTAAAAGGGAAAAAATATAGGTCGTCCTAAATTGACAGGGTCGGTCGGGTTACGGCAAACCGAAATATTTTTAAGGGTGGCCCGAGTGTGCGTGGCGAACTTATCGCATTACAGACCAGCTTTGCGATGTGTTTATCGTGAACGTTCACATCGCGATGACGATGAAAATTTGATTAATCGTGCAGGCCTAGTCACCGTTTATTTTATTTGTTGTGTTTCGCGTACTTTTGTGAGTCGTCTCATTTCTACTATGCGGTAGGCCTATATGACCTAATGGCCTATAGTAGTCTATTGGTGGACGTTGCGTCATTACCCGTTGTAGCCTATAGGGGGCAGGCCCGTCTTGATCATCCTGCTTACAGGCCAGTCGTCGGCTTGTTACGCGGCAGGACGTCACGACATGCACATTTGTTTAAATTCATACATACGTCATCACCATGACCAAAATTGGCCCAACTCCACAGAACACCCGAGTACACCATTATAATTTACACACCTGTAAATTATAATGCCAGACTATCGATGTAAATGTCTGTGTCGATAGAATGTTAGAAATAAAACTGCCTTGCATCGCATGAATCTTTGCATTTTGAGGGAGGAGTTTCAGGCTAGGTAATATCAGTCCGCCGCTGCCGTAGCCTTATACCAGGAAGTATAACGCTGCTGCTGAGACAAGTCCTTTAAAATGCAAAGCCATTCAAGGTTGGTTTTATTTCAAACAATATTCTATCAAAACAGACAATTACATCAATAGTCTGGCGTTATAATGTATTTGCCTCAGGTGTACTGTGGAGTGGGTAAACCGTTGACTTGTGCTAGCCTAGCACCAGCGAACTCTGCAACTAGAAGAACTGAATTAAATGTGTTGAGTGAAAACGTCTCCAATGATTAATAACACACAGGCTAACTTGGAAATGAGGTCCTATGTCCAAAATTCCAAACTGCCCCTTTATGTTGGCAGTGCACATCCAATAGCCTAGAGCCTGTATGGATTAGGATTGCGATACTAATTGCATGGCCACTCCACAGGCCAATAGATTGGCCTGTGGAGTGGCCGAGTGCACAGTCGGCCTTCAGTGTCTTGTTCACGCTCGCACATAACAAAATGTGCTACAAAACAATACTAAAACACAAAAGTGTTTTTGTATTTTTAAAATAAACGTGATCAGAGCATCCCTAATAAGTAATACAATAATTTTTTTTTTATTCCACACAAGATATTACTTGTCCATAGGAATGCCCATGATCATTGAGTTAAATTGAATTGAGGCTGAAAGCAATTACCGGAGTCAAAAGTAACAATTGGAAAGCTAGGCTCAATGTTATCTCCATGAGAGTTTATTTGCATTTTTTATTGCAAATATCTCAAAAAGTATTGAAGCGGCAATGTTCCATTCAAACAGCCGCTAAGAGGCTGAATAGGCTCCTACTGTGACACGTGGTCCAAAATGAAAATCCAAAGTCCACATTCTAAGTTTCATGATGTTTATTAACCAAAGTAGTTACAACAAACCTAAATTGGCATAACGACGAACTGAACTATACGATATGAGGTGAATAAGTAATAAGTGAAACGTGATAATAAGTAGTGACACGGTCAACAGAAAATATCAGAGCCTGTCACCCTCTTCGTTTAACCAACTCCCGCCACCAAGTGCACAGGTAAAAATAAGGTACAAGCCCTTGTGCCAATTACCAGAAGTAAAGGTGACCTACAAACGTGTGATCCGAAGAACCAAACAACACAAACTATATACGCACATTTTGGCTCCTACAAGTATAAAGTTTACAAAAATGAAAAATACATAGCACAGCCATAGGGAAGTAGACCTTTGTAATACAGTTTGAATTATATCAGTCATTTAGCCTCCATTAATATCACATTTCGGTGTGATGAAGAATAATATGACGAATAGCGATATCTAGATTGTGCATTCCTATGCACAATAATAATAGCGTAAACATAAATTTAATGAACAGACATACTGCTTCTGTTGCTCCCAACATGCCACTGATGCACTAGACATGGCCGGCGGAGCAGGTAAACTGCGCAACTCTATACGACACCGCTTTCGTGCTCCGTGCTTAGTGTGTAAATAGTATATGTTTCACTTATACACTGGGTGTAATAATTACGTTTTTATAAATGTTATTGTTGTTGTGAGAGCCACAGAAGTTACACCCATCAATCTGGCACAGAAGAAGTTGTCACCCAGCCAGTCACTCTTTGCTACAACTCCTACATCTTGGGAAAGATATGAGATGTACTTCCTATAAGACACACACGAGAGAGAGCTCACGCTATGGTTAAAGACTGTGACAGGCTAGAGGTTGTATGGAAGGGTGTGGAAGTGGACAGGGATCTTTTAAATACATAACAATGCTGAAATTGAACAGTTTGGACATATTTTTACTACTGAAGTAAAATGTTGTTTATGAAAGAGAGTAAAGAACCAAAAAGGGTACCATCGGAGACCGGTATCTAATTCAAGGTTCAGTTCAGAATGACATGTTTGTATGGTTGTATGTAGTATGCTAGCTTTGTTGCTTTGCAAAACATCATTGCTTGTGCAAAACTATTAGACTTTGGTGGTATGATTACATAGAAATTTTGCATTGTTTATTTGTCGTTGGTTGTTTGTCTGATTATGGATTCATTCAAAATCGACACTGGTGTAGGCTAGTGATAGCCCTCCAACAGAGCTCTGAGAGATCCTGCTGAAGAAAACCAGGTTATATAGCTCTATGTAGGCCTAACCAAATCACATTGTGTGTTATTATAGGCCTTCTTATTAATTTGTCAGTTAATCATGAAGGAGATGAGACCAGCCTTCTGATGTCTATTCAAGTAGTGGCCTAATACCTACAACATTAGTCGCTTAATGTTGAAGTATTGATGTCTACACAGCATGACAGAATGCACAAATACTTTATGGAAAACGACTAAAAACAAAAGCTGTGATCAATGTTAACTATATGCCATTTGATAGATAAACTTGAGGCTACCATAACATGATAGCATAGGCCTACTTAGCAAATACGACGTATTTCTAAAGTAGCCTAGCCTATGTTATGAAATATCTGTAGTAGCGTCCCACAAATGTGTAATTATATCAACTGCTTATACAGCGCTTCTTTCTTTATGAAAGCAACCACTCAAAGCGTATATAATAAGCTATACACAATTATCCACACGATTCTATCTAAATAAAGTGGGAAATCTGTTGTTTATGTTTAGTGTGCTGTGTTGTACTGAGTCCATCGATCGACTAAATGGCTGCATTTTTTTCACGTCGTTTTCGAAGGGCTGTGAAGGCCAAGAGCATACACTCCCGACAGGCAGGCACCATACCATGCCGTACGCCCAATGAACGCTGTAATTGTCTAAAATGTGTATATGTGTCTGTGCACTCTAAACATCTGTTATGCAACGTCAACACTTTGTAATACTGTCCTCCTCATTCGTAATATCATATTAACGCGACAATACAATAGGCTACAGCTCATGGCCTACAACAGTGATACATTTGATTCAGGAAAAGGCCCACTGGTCCTACTTTCATTCAAGCCTTTCCATTTCAAATTCAAATGGTACAGACTGAAAACCGCATCGACTGAAATGATTCCCACTTACAATTCATACGTGATAATAATAACGCGTCTTACCTGGTTAATCGATGTACCTCATGTATGAAGTTCTAATGTGTGTGACACTGTGTCCATTGCATCCGACAGCAGCTCAGCATCAGCAGCAGCCGTGCGACGAGGCGGTGGCAGAGAGCTGGTGATGCCGCCGCTAGACCCCGCCCTCCCGCACCGTGCAGAGAGCTGGTGATGCTGCCGCTAGACCCCGCCCTCCCGCACCGTGCAGTGACATGAGCTTATTGGTTTCCCCCTGGCCAGCTGTACCTTGTGTGGTATGGAGGACTAAAAGTGCCAAAATTAAATAAATAAATACACCGTTAAATAATTAAATAAATAAATAAATACACCATTAAATCATTCTTAAATGTGTCATTAATTAATTAAAATTGGAATGAAATAATTAAATGTGTCATTAATTAATTAAAATACCGATTAATTTTATGCAAAAAAACAAACGTATATAATCATTTCACTATTTCATTAATTTACATTTACATTTCATGATTTACATTTACATTTAATGATTTACATTTACATTTAATGATTTACATTTACATTTCATGATCCTGTGTTGCAGTGCTTCATTAATTGTCTAAACTGTCAAACTCGCCCATCAAAATCAGTGGGTGGGGCTAGCGCTAATCTAGTCTGATCCATTGCTTTGGTCTGAAGTAGAGGGCCTGGATAGAGAAAATGGAGGATCTTCATGCCGGTATCCAGTCCAAAATAAAAGGAAAATGCTTGCAATACCTGGGGATCGAACCCCTAATCTTTGCATTAAAAAGCTATCCTCTAACCACTACACCATCAGGTCTTAGTAAATGCAAGCAAGAGTTGACGAGTTGGTAATCAGTGATCAATCTGTAAACTTCGGTTGCTTGGCAACAGTAAACAAAGAGATCGTATTTTTTTAACTGCTAACTAACAAACCGGTTTATGCGTTCACTGAACAAAGATTCTGGAAATAAAAGACCACTTTTCCATCAGAAAATTAATCAGAACCGTTATTACCAACCCATAAACAGTAAAAGCCAAAACCTTTCCGATTCCCCATGTTCTCACGAAAATTGTGTTAATAGCCTTAGCCACACAGATAGACTAAAAATACCAAGGGTACGAATAGACACTTCGAGGAATGTATTGAAGTTCTTGGAGTTATTTCCGCACTTTCCGACCAAGATGTTGACTATAGAGTGACTGCAAATTTAGAAGAAGTAGTCCACCGCTTCTCTGGTACCAGGCGTTTGGCGTTTGACATATCGAGTGCAGTTCTGGGGCATCAAGTTCTTAGAAGACGGATTTCTGCTCTCGGTGATCAGCAGCGGCTGATTTGAGGAATCCGGGTCATGACGCCATTTGTAGTAGGAGGATGTTATGGAGTGAATGATATGGAGTGCATTTTAGTGTCAATATTACTTACACGTATTTAAAAATGCCATACATGTGAATAACGTTTTGTGAAGTTAAAACAAAGTACGTACTTGTAAGTTAAAATTTGTGAACAGCAAAGGATATCACAAAGGATAGCACATCTGTGAATATATACCCACAAATGCACATTACGCATCGCCTCTTACAATTGCGAAATCGTTGCTGTGAGGTGCAGATCTGCTTTCGCTAATTTGTTAATCTCAAAATCCATACATGTGTCCACCAATCAGAAGCCGGGTTTGTTGTAACCAATCAGAACATACGCTTAAGATATCCAATCAGCCACAAGTATTTAGAGGGACAGTTGCGTCATCTCCGTTCGCTCCAATGGGCCAGTTTTTTACAACAATAGAGGATCGTGGACCATACACATCGTGGACCCTCTCCCGGACGCTTGCAGCTCCCAATAGCGACCCATCCCAGTTGAAGCATAATAGACCGATGGTGACGCCCTTTGAAAAGGTAAGATGTTTAAATACTAAGATTGTATATTATCAGCTCGTCTGAATAAAATAATACAATATATAAATCAATAATATGCTTAATGTGGAATCATATGACATACTAACATTATTATACCACTGTATTATTAATGTAATCATAGTAAACATTGTATTGTTAGGTCTTTCAATGTGTGCACTAGGGTGCTACAGATGTTCTACCAGTATGTGGTAGCCAGTGTCACCTTCTTCGCTGTAGTGTGCTGAGGGGGAGGCATTGGGAGCAGAGGTGCCAGCAAGCTGAATAAGCTGGTGAGGAAGGCGAGCTCTGTGGTGGGGATGAAGCTGGACTGTGTGGAGGCGGTGACAGAGAGGAGGATGAGGGGGAAGCTGCTAGCGATCCTGAACAACCCCTCTCACCCTCTCTATGCTGAACTGAGGCAACTCAGGAGCACGTTCAGCCACAGGCTCACTCAGCCATGTGCCTCAAAGCGCTTGGGGGGCTCTTTCATCCCATCAGCTATCAGACTCTACAATACCTCAACCACCCGCTCCCAATGTCTCGATAGCCCCAACAACTTCTTCTCAATCTGATTATGGACTAAACCCCACACCTCAGGACTGTTGTTAAAACCTTGTTATATATTTATTATTTTTCCATTACCTCAGAAACCCTGCACATGTGGTGGCTAAAGCACATATCTTAACAAAAGTAAGAGGGTTCTGGGAGGCCGCAGTTTGAATGATCAAGACTTTATTATCGCTTGCAGCGAAGCAACACAAAGCCTGAGTCGGTTTGCAAAGTGACTGCCACACATCCCCCGTGTGTCCCTTTTTATCCTGTTTTCCAAACATGTTGTCAGCACCTTAAACATTGCATACTATACAAAAACGGCCCTTACTTCCTTTACTGCCGAAGCCCATCAGCATCCTCCAATTATGTCTGTTTTGTCCACTAAGCATCTAAACAGGCACCTTAAAGATAACATGGGGTGAACCAGGAAGTGTACCTTGAGTTGAACACAGGGAGGTATCTATGAGTGGCCATCTGTTTCCTTCCACAGTTAGTTCATGCTTTACATGGAAAACCCAACAATTGTACTAGTCTTAACTTGGTTAATATCTTCCATACACATTGGCACATTTATATTTGTATTTATATTTCATATTACTTTATTTAAGTAATGTCATATTTACTTCATTTAAGCACAGGTCACCTTTAACGGACAGTTACATGTATATAGTATGTCTATCTCACTCTAATTGTTTTTTTATTATAACTTTAGTCCAAATTAGTAAATTTATTGTATATATAATCTTGTTTTCGTACTCTTTTCCCACTGTGCTGTTGGTCAATTTCCCCTATGGGGGATTAATAAAGGACTATCTTATCTTATCTTATCTCTGTATTGTGTAAGTAATCTTTGTGTATATTAGCAACAAATATTTGTTGCACTTTTTTTACAACACTAGTTTGCATATTAGCAGCAAAGTTAGCAAAGTTACATGACTTAGGTTTGGGAACAAAGACCATACTTCACAGCCCAATAGACTTTCCCTTCCAAGCCTACATAGGGATGTCTAACCCTCTCTCTCTCTCTCTCTCTCTCTCTCTCTCTCTCTCTCTCTCTCTCTCTCTCTCTCTCTCTCTCTCTCTCTCTCTCTCTCTCTCTCTCTCTCTCTCTCTCTCTCTCTCTCTCTCTCTCTCTCTCTCTCTCTCTCTCTCTCTCTCTCTCTCTCTCTCTCTCTCTCTCTCTCTCTCTCTCAGGACAAGAACCACAGAGGGATTCAATGGAGCCTGAAGACTCAATGCAATGAGATAGCACCCGTACCCGGCACCTTAGGATTCTCAACTCCCTGCAATTTGCAAGCCTTTTCCTGTTGCTTATTTTTAATTAACCAAATATTAAGCTTCCCAATGGTGTGGTATTTTTAGTGAAAACATGCAAATGCAGTGTTTGAATTTGAATGTGATTACCCCCACATATTTTTGGGTTGTTGTAATCTTAGACTATAGTTAGATTGTTCCTACTGTTTTGAGCCAACCATTGTGTAAGTGGGGAAAGTGTACTGTGATTGGAACATCCCCATGCACCGTGAAAACCATGGCAGGACTATATACAAGGACAACATGGAGGAAAGGGCACAGACAAACTGACATGCATTATTCATGAGTTTATTGTAGATGTATTATATGAATTATTTGTCATAAATAACTGCATAGCAAAAAGACAAAAGATGCCTTAAAAAATATAACGTGTCCTGGATGGATGCGATGTCTGCCTTCTGCAAGCAAAGGGTGAAAAGTCATTTTGGTTTTGAATATACATAATATGTAACCACAAAGATGAAATTAATTCAATTTATTTGCAATGGATTTCCTAACATAACACATTAAACGTCATGCTGCTGCATTTGCTAGTCCATTGACCCATTGTGCTTGCCAACTGTCAATCATTTGGAAATCTTTATTGTTCCATCTGTCTCCTTGTGTCATATCTGAAATTGATGAAGATTAATTTAATCATTAAGTAATTATGATTACTTAGGCACTTGGTTACCATGATTACTGAAACCATCATGTTTTTGTTTCAAAGAAATCTTTCTAAATAGCTCTTGACTCACCATATCAGCCATGATAAGATAAGATGAGAATTTATTGATCCCCCATGGGGGAAATTCACATGTTGCAGCAGCATAGATTACAAATGTACAAGTTTACAAGATACAGTGCACAGGAGCAACCATAGCGCCGAGCTATACCATTTACATCCTGTGTATAGACACAATTCGACAGTTATTTATACCACATAGCCTGTTCACACATAACCTACCATGTAGGTTATGTGTGAACAATTCAAGATGAATATAAGTGAATATGAATATTGCACAACTAGCAAGCAAGCAGCAGCTATGCCTGACGATGATGATGTTTGTATAGTCTAATTGCTGATGGGATGAAGGACCTGCAGTAGCGTTCCTTTGTGCACCATGAATGGAGAAGCCTGCCGCTGAAGGAGCTGCCCAGGGCATTCAGTTTCATGGAGAGGGTGAGAGGCATTGTCTAGGATGGACACATTTTGGCAATCAACCTCCTCTGCTCCACCTCCTCAATGGAGTCCAGAGAGCACTCCAGGACAGAACTGGCCCTCCTCACCAGTTTGTCCAGCCTATTTTTATCACTCACTGTGACTCCACCACACCAGTAAACCACTTAATAGACCATGGCTGATGCCACCACTGTATCATAGAAGGTCGTTAATGCACAACACACACCAAAGGACTTCAGTCTCCTCAGCAGGTGGAAACGACTTTGGCATCACCCTAAGATACACCCTACAATGGCTGTATCATCAGAGAATTTCTGAACGTGACAGCAGCTCGTATTATAGTGGTGGTCCGATGTGTAGAGGGTTACCAGGAAGGGGGACAGGAATGTTCCCTGTGGGGCCCCACGCTACACACCACCACATCAGACACAAAGTGGGGTCTGTTCGTGGGGTAGAACTGTAGTCCAGGCAACCAGTTTGAAGTCCACTCCCGCTCCCTCCATCTTAAACCTGAGGAATGATGATGATGTCTTCATTTCAGAAATGCAGTCTTTCAAACATGCGCGGAATGACAACAATTGCACTGGAAAATCAGCAGTTATGTCGTCTTTGTAAATATCCACCAGCTGGTTTGCTTGCTGAAACAGTTCCTCATCTGTTGCTGTGGAAAGTGTCTCAGGCTGTATGACTTTGAAAATATCCACTGTTGACCGTAATCCACTGAATCTCTGGGTCAACTGAGGGATGACAATATCAAGATAGGCAGAGAACACATGCACACGAAAATAAGACCCAGCATCTGCTAAACGTTCATCTTGACACAGTTCATCAAAATGCGCTTTCAGTTTTCTTCTCCGCGTATTCCCAAATGCCTTGTTTACTCCCCACTTCTCTGAAAGGCCCTTTTCTTTCTGTTTGGCTTCTTCAAAGTGTTCTCAGAATGCAGATAGGTCTCTGATGGCGCAGTCCAGTAACTGGGCTGCTGTGGCCAGGTTCATGTCGTGTGATTGCAGAATTTCTGACACTACATTCGTCCGTCCTAGAATTTTGCTTTGGAGGACAAAAAGACAAACCAAGTTGAATTTCCCATTTGTGTTTTTCAATGAAGCAGCCTCATCTCACTCGTCTTTCTTTCGGCTTGTCAGATAATTTTTTGCCAAAGCCTTCATCACGTCAGTATAGCTATATCTCACTCATCACATGGTGTTTTATTTGTGAGCATTGCCCATCTTTTTATGCTGTGCCCAAAGAATACATAAATGTGCTCGACAATGTCATAGAACTGTCTTACTTCTTGTATCTTCACTGCATCATTAAGGATGAGATTCAAATTGTGCAAGGCACAGTGCACCTACACGGCAGCTGTTCTTGCTTGAACACCACTCTATATGCCCCACATATTTGCAGTCCCGTCATACCCTTGCCCTCTGCACTTGGATAAGTCTGGGCTGTTGTCCTCCACAGACGCAATGATGTCATTAGTAAGCTTGCAGGCGGAGGAGTCGGTGACTTCACTAAGTCCAATGAATGACTCTTTGATCGTAATATCAGTGGCAACTCCGCAAGCATCTCGCTCAATTATGACATATCTGTAAATCTGACTCATCTGATCGACTTTCACCACATCTTGTGTTGTGTCCATAATCACAGAGAAAAATGGAGCCGATTGTATTTTGTCTAGAATGTCTTTCTAAACAAATTTTAACAAAAATTTGTTGATTCTGCACTGAATCAAGTATCTTAGATATTTGATTCAGTGCAGGACGACCAATCAGATCTTCAAGCACGGGGTCATACTTTGCCAGGAGCTCAAAGACAGAAAGGAAATTCCCATTGTTCATTTCCCCTACTTTTTCCCTATGGCCTCTAAAGGGAATGTTGTTTATAGCTAAAGTGATTGTAACATTAATCACTCGGTGTAGTACCTGTCTCCAAAAACTGGCCTCTTGAAGTATGTCCCTCTCCATATCCTTATCCAAAGTTCTGTTCTCACACCAATGGTCATATACCACACATGCGGCTTTATAAGTAGTGGATGTCTCATGTTGATGGATTCTCCTCGACAAATTTAGCAAATTAGTGTTTTCCATGTTTGCGTAGTAAAGAGCCAGCAGGGCTCGCAGTAGGCTAAATTTAGGTGGGGTGAGTAGCATAGCCATGTCTTTGGTAACTCCAAGCCAGACTTACGTTTTGCAAACGTAATATGCTGTTGTAAAGCATCGGTTATCCTGTTCCGGATACCGTGGGAAGGGGCCCGTAGGTTTGCATGACCTGGGTCTAGTGTAACACGTCTGTGTATTCTCTGCGTTGTGTTCAATAAATGAATATTCAGGAGACCCAGGAATTCCAAACACAGCACTTTTACTGCATTTCATACTGCATTGGCATATGAAATAAAAAAATATAGCATAGCCTACAGTGTGTAGGGATAGAAAATCTCTAGCCGGGACCTTTTGCTTTGCTCTTTGATGTGGTGATGTATGTTGGGGTTTGCCCTTTGTGAGATAGACGGCAGAGGAATTTTAGGATATGTTAACATAATGCAATTAACTGTGTTTTCTTCCCATTGTTCTTCTGGCCCACTCCCAACCGTCATGAGGGCCAGAGAATCATACCTTTCACACTGAAGGCACAGACGAAGGGGTGAAGGGAGAAGTATGAATGAATGACGTTGTTATGAATGTTGTTATGAATTAATGTTGTTTTTACGATGTAATTCTCTGACCCACTCCCAACCCTCTAGGGGCCAGAGAATCACAGAGGTTCACACTGAAGACACCAATGTGGGGGTGAAAGGGGGTAAGTATGTGGAAATGATTGTGTTCATATCATGTTTGGTAACTCTGTAAGTGTAGTAAAACCAAGCGGCAACATTCCATGCTGAAAAATGAAGCCCATGCGGAGGTGCAAAAACTTGCAGTTCCTCGACTGGCCGCTTGAGGCTGGCTGCAGAAAGGAGTCAACTCCCATAGACACCCATGTTAAAATGTCCAACTTTACAGCCAAAATAAACATGTTTACAGCCTGGTTCAAAAAACGGTTTTGGCGTCTTTCAGTAGTGTTCGAGTCCATGACAACTGTGAGGGGGGTGAATTTTTTTAGAATCCATTATTTTAATGCACAGAGAAGGATTTATATTATGAATAATTAAGGGCGTGGTCAACTTGATTCGCAGCTGTCATATGTCATCACGGCATGACCTTCACGGATTCGAGGCTTTGATTGGTCTGGCCGGAGGTAGGCGGGCTTAGAACACAGACTGAAATGTCCAAGATGGCGGCGCCCAGAAGCTCAATTTTAGGCTTCATCTCCGCTGTTAAGATGTCTATGGGTGACGTCACGGAGGGTTTGTCCATATATATATACAGTCAATGAGTAAAACTGGCTCAGTCTCATAGGGAAATCATGTGGTTATGATCCGAAACCCAGAGGTTAGGATTCTAACCAACATCACATGGTCTTAGGTCATATAACAATACAACAAATAACAAACAGTGGTCATTTACACATATTAACACTATTTCAACCATCACAGAAAACAGTTTAAATCAAAACAGTTCACGCACAAAACAGTCAAAGTCAAGACATAACAAAATAATCTCCATACCTGCATTGGCACATGAAACAAAAAAAACAGCATACAGTGTGATGTGTGATGAGTGGTGTGGTATGTTCTCTGCTCTGACAAAAACAAAATGCCTGTTAGTAACAGAGCCACGCAATGCTAGCACATTTAGCGCCAGATAATTCACAGACTATGGCGAAACTAATAGGCAACATCCGGCAGGCAGTGCAAGTGTCGACCCAGGCCCTCACATCCCTCTTGAGCCTGTGCCAGACGAACTTCCCTAACACCAGCCGTGAGGAGGGTTTCCTACCCGGGTGCGATAAGCCGTGTACCGCGTCAAAGACAGGGCGTCTCCAATTGGCAGGGACCACCGGTCTTGGATGCCCCGTGGAAACGTCGCACAGGAGCGTGGCCCCCGTATCACTGAAGATCACCTCCTCCAGGCGCAGCCCCGTGTCTGATGACTTTAGAGCTTGGACGGAGGGGTCGGTGGCCTGATCTACAGCCATGCGGGAGTAATCCAAGTCCAGCTGGACCGCACCGACCACCGCCCTGGAGAGGCAATCCGCGACCACTTTGGACTTCCCAGCCACGTGCTGGATGTCCGTGGTGAACTCGGATATGTAGGCGAGTTGGCGTTGCTGGCGGTCGGACCACGGCTCCGCTGCCTAGGACATGGCATGTGTGAGTGGCTTGTGGTCCACATAGGCCGTAAACTCGCGGCCTTCCAGTAAAAAATGGAAGTGTCTGACCGCGAGCCACAGCTCGAGGAGCTCCCTGTCGAAGGTGCTGTACCTGCGCTCTCTGGGAGACAGCTGGCGGCTGAAGAACGCGAGCGGCTGCCAGACATTCCCAACCCACTGCTCGTACACCGCCCCCACGGCAAAGTCCGATGCGTCTGTGGTGAGAGCAGTGGGCACAGAGGGTGAGGGGTGAGCCAACATGGCCGCGCGGGTCAGGGCCGCCTTGGTGTCCTGGAAGGCCTTGACACGTTCCGCCGTCCAGTCGACCGATTGCTTCAGAGTCTTGCACTTCTGGGCCTCGTAAAGCAGTTGTAGGATGTGAGCTATGTGGCGGAGGAAAAGGTCACCATCCCGATGAACCCCTTGAGCTTGCTGACTGTGCAGGGGCGCGGGAAGGCTACAACAGCTTCCACCTTTGAGGGGAGGGGAATCACACCCTCTGCGGAGACCTGGTGCCTGAGAAAGTCAAGGGTGTCCCGTCCGAACTCACAATTTGCCGGATTGATGATCAGCCCATGATGGCTGAGCCGCGTGAAGAGGGTCCGGAGGTGGGACAGGTGCTCGTCTTCCGTAGTGCTCGCGACGAGGATGTCATCCAAGTAGACGAAGAGGAAGGGCAGGCCCTGGAGCACCGAGTGCATTAGGCGTTGGAAGGTCTGCGCCGCGTTCTTCAGGCCGAAGGGCAACCGAAGAAACTCGAAGAGCCCGAAGGGGGTGACGACGGCCGTCTTAGGGACATCCTCTGGGTGCACCGGCACCTGATGGTACCCCCGTACCAAGTCTACCTTGGAGAAGATGCGTCTGCCCACCAGGTGCGCCGAAAAATCCTGGATATGCGGGACCGGGTAGCGGTCAGGCTTGGACGCGTCATTGAGGCGGCGGTAGTCCCTGCATGGGCCCCACCCACCGTCTGGCTTAGGGACGATGTGCAGGGGGGACGCCCAAGGGCTGTTCGAGCGCTGAAAGATGCCTACCTGCACCATGTGCGCAAACTCAGCCTTGGCGACGGATAGCTTCTCCGGGTTAAGCGCCTGGCCCTGGCGTGGAGGGGAGGCCCATTGGTCTCGATGTGGTGCTCCACTCCGTGCTTCACCGTGGGCGCGGAGAAGGTGGGCTTAGTTAGGTCAGGGAATTCGGTGAGCAGTTGAAGGTACTGGTCGCTCTCGGCGAGCGTGTTGGACAACCCGCTATAGACCGCCTCTCCCTGCGTACAGGCGAAGGAAGCGAAAGTCTGTGAGTTGACCAGGTGCCTGTTCCCCACGTCCACCAACAGGTTATGGGCGCACAGAAAATCTGCGCCAAGGAGGGGAAACGTGACGGCTGCGACAATGAAATCTTTAGGTTATTTACATAACCCCGGTTCTCTGAGTAATATGAGTGAGATGTCTCACTGTGGGAAGCAGGCCTCGCTGCATACCTCAGAAGCATTAATCTCATTACGCCAGTCCTGATTGGCTGGTGAAACGTGTCCGTCCGCCCCAGGTAGTCCCACCTACCTTAAATAGCTCATGCGGACGGCACCACGTCATTCAAGATAAGCACCTCTTCTCACTCGCCCAAGCAAGAAGGGTTGTCTGGTGAGACATCTCACTCATATTACTCAGAGAACCGGGGTTATGTAAATGACCTAAAGTTCTCTTTCATAATATTTCGTTCGATGTCTCACTATGGGATATGGTTGTTCCCGTATTGCCAGACAAGCTTATCTAGCGTCCACCAACCTACAGGAAAAAGTACTCTGTTCCAATCAGGACAGCAAAACTGCGCGTGCCATGCACGGAGCAGAGACGTCCAGCATATAGAAACGGACAAAAGTGAGAGGCGAGGACCAACTCACCGCAGCACAGATATCCTGAACAGAAACTCCCCTGAATAAGGCCCAGGATGTGGCCAAGCCCCGAGTCGAGTGCGCTCGCAGCCCCACAGGTGGCTGCAAACCCTGACTCGTATAAGCCAAAGCAATCGCCTCCACCACCCAGTGGGATAGGCGCTGCTTTGTGACAGGTTTCCCCTTATGAGGGTTAGCCCAGGAGACGAACAGCTGATCGCTCCTCCTGAACCCCCTCGTCCTATCCATATAAGTGCGCACCGCACGGACTGGACATAACGCATGCGACCACTGCTCACCTGGTGAGGCAGCAAAAGCCACAAGGTCAATCGGAGAATATGAGCCCACCACCCTAGGCACAAAAGCCGGGTTGGGCTTCAAAATCATCCTTACATCCCCCGGGAAGAGCTGAGCGCATGAGGGATGCACCGAAAGCGCATGGATGTCACTAACCCATTTAGCCGAAGCCAGAGCCAGCAACAACACTGTCTTGAGAGACACATGTTTCAAGTCTGCCCCCTCCAGTGGCTCAAAAGGAGGGCCCTTAAGCCCCTCCAGAACCACAGCCAGATCCCATGGTGGTACCAATGGTCTGGACATGGGGAGAAGCCTGCGTGCTCCCTTCATAAAACGGCAAACCAGCGGGTGCTGGCTCGCTGTTTGCTTCCCAAACTCCACATGACAGGTGGCGATGGCTGCCAAGTACACTTTAACCGTGGAGAAGGCTTTTCGTTTGTCAATCAGGTCCTGCAAGAATGACAATATCACTCCTACTGGACACTGAAAAGGAATGTGGCCGTTTCTGTGACACCACCCCTCAAACACTCTCCACTTACAGTCATACAAAGACCTAGTGGAGGAGGCTCGAGCACTTTGTATAGTGGAAATCACCCGCTGTGAAAGACCCACAGCTGACAGATTTAGCCACTCAGGGGCCAAGCCCATAGTGCCAGGCGCTCTGGGTGCGGGTGGAAGACCGCCCCCCCGCCCTGCGATAGCAGGTCCCTGCACAGCGGGAGCTGCCAGGGCTGAGCGCACAGCAACTGATATATCTCCGCCAGCCAATGCATCGCAGGCCAATGCGGAGCTATCAAAATCAATTTGTGGCCGTGCTCCCTCACTCTGAACAGAGTGGGGGGTATCAATACCAGGGGGGGGAATGCGTAGAGATGCTCGCGCGGCCAGGTGTGCGCTAGTGCGTCTACGCCGAGGGGAGCATCCACGCTGCTCAGAGAGTAAAACAGCATGCACTGCGCGTTGCCCCTTGACGTGAACAGATCCACCATGGCCCGACCGAAACAGGCCCATATCTGTTCCACAATCTCCGGGTGCAGAGTCCACTCCCCGTATATTGGCCCGCCCCTGGACAACAGGTCCGCGCCCGTGTTCAGGACTCCCGGGACGTGCGTCGCTCTCAGGGAGAGGAGACGACCGCAGCTCCACAGGATCAGTTTGCGTGCCAGCATATGCAACTGACGGGAGCGTAATCCCCCCTGACAGTTGATATAGGCCACCGTCGTCGTATTGTCCGTCCTCACCAGGACATGATGACCCATAAGGGACGGAAGGAAATGTTTCAGGGAGAGGAACACCGCTGAAAGTTCCAGAAAATGTATGTGAGACTGCTGGAGGTCCACACTCCAGCGGCCCCTCACAGACCGGCCCTCATGAATTCCGCCCCAACCTGTAAGGCTGTCGTCCGTAGCGACCACCTTCCTGGACAGGACGGAGCCCATGGGCACCCCATGAGTCAGAAAGGACGGGCCTCGCCAGTGGCGCAGCGCCCTGGCGCACCCCGGTGTGACCAGCACTCTCTGTGCGCCATGATGCACGGGATCCAGCCCGCATGAGGCCACCCAAAGCTGGAATTCCCTCACATGGAGGCGACCAAGATGGACTACAAGAATGGCAGACGCCATCAGCCCGAGTAACCGAAGACACAATCTGAATTGAACAGATTTGCCCGGATGAAAAAGCACAAGACATGCCCTGAAAGCTTTCACTCGGTCCGCCGAGAGGCGTGCTGTGAAAGTCACCGAGTCCAGGAATAATCCCAGAAAGATTGTGTCCTGCGCCGGGGACAGCCTGCTCTTTTCCGCGTTTATCACGAAACCCAGATTGGATAGGTGTCGTGCGAGAATACACGTGTGTGCCCTGGCCTCCTGCTCCGATTGTGCCAACAGTAAACAATCGTCCAGATATGTGGCCCTTTCGTCTCAGCGGGGGTATTGCCGCTTCGGTGCACCGCACAAACACCCTCGGGCTTAAAGACAGACCGAAAGGGAGTATGCGGTACTCGTAACAGATCCCCTGGAAAGCAAATCTTAGGTACTTTCTGTGGGAAGGATAGATTGGGATGTGGAAATACGCGTCTTTCAGATCGACAGAAGTGAACCAATCGTCCTGTCGCACAAGACGCAGCAGGGATGCATGCGTTAGCATCCTGAACTTGTATTTCCTGAGATATTTGTTCAGAGCACGTAGATCCAGGATAGGGCGAATCCCGCTCCCCACCCCGTTTGGGGACCAGAAAATACCTGGAGTAAAAACCGCTCTGACACCGTGCGGGAGGTACGACACAGATTGCTCCTTTGTTTAACAGTGAGAGGATTTCCTCCTGTAAACCACGAGCTGACTCTCCCTGAGCCTGGGAGTGTATTAAACCGGCAAATCGCGGGGGAACAGCGGCAAACTGCAGTCTGTATCCCCTCGAAATCGTCCTTACCTCCCAGGATGAGGCTGCGAGTGCGGCCCATCTCTCCCATCTGGGGGAGAAAGTTGACACACACCGCAGCCCCTCCACCATGAGAGGCCCCAGCCGCGGTGCGGTGGTGCCCTCTCTTGGCGGAAGGGCAGCGCAGCGGCGGGGCCCGCACGTCCCCCGCCCCGGGGAAAGCCGTGGCTTTCTGCCGAGGGTGGATTGCGGGTGTCGCCACCGCGCTGTTTATTTTTATACGTTTGGCTTTTATTAGCTGCGCCCTCGGCCTGGATGCGGCAGCGGGACACGTTTTATTTTTTGTCTGAAAACATGTGTAATTGTGCGTGCTTGTGGACATGAGAGAGGGGCAACTGCTGAACCCTCCACCATCAACTCTCAGTTTCTCCCGGTTCGCCGGGAGATGGGGGCGTGGTGGGCCTCCGGGTGCACGCTCAAAAGCCGAACAGGTGGAGCTGGCGAATGGGGAACGTCCAGCTGCATCACCGGCGAACAGAATGCTCTCTTCTTCTTCCTGGCCAGGTTGTAGGCGGCTTGCGTGGGCTGTGCCGGCAGAGTCGCAACTGGGGCCAAGGAGAGCTTCGTCCTCCTTCTTTTTGGCTTCACACTGCCGTTGCATTGAATCCAACGTGGAGCCAAAAATCCCCGCCGGGACAATGGGCATGTCCAGGATGTCGTCCCTCTCCCAGTCCAACAGGTTGGTTGGAGGTTGAGCCACCACGCTTGTTCCTGCAGGACCATAGTCCCCAGCGCTTTTCCCGTGGCCCGGACCACGCAGCGTTGGACACGGAGACACAGGTCGGTGATGACCGGTATCTCCTCCCACGTAGCTGGGTCCTGAGCTTGCCCAAAATCCTCACATAGCTCAGCCTGATACGCCGTGAGCAGGGAGAGGACATTGAGCGCTCTGGCCAAAACCGCCTTGTACGCCTTTTCAGTCAGGGCTGACTGAAAACAGTCATACTTGGACGGCAGGCTGGGGCTCCTGGAGGACACCGCTGACAGCCGCGGGTGGAGGTGCGCTGCAACGAGTGGCTCCATCGGAGGCATGCGGAGCAGACCCAGGCTCTCCATCGCCTCACAGTCGAGGGACAAGGCCCAGGGAATCGGGCTCCTGCTGCTGTATGGGCGGTCTTTCCATGAGTGCTTCCCTCACCTCCATCCCGAGAGGCGACGGAGGCCGCGGGCTGTGCAGCCCGGGCCAGAGCCATGAAGATGTCGTCCTCGTCCTCATCCTCTGATATGAGGGGTTCCGAGGCGGCATCTTCATCATCCCCATAGTCCAGTTCTAGGACGTCTTCCTCTAGCGGTGGGTCCGCGGCTAGGCTGAGCTGGGAGCCCCAGCTTGCACTAGCCTTCGGTGCCGCCACCGCAACGACCCCCGTCTCCTCTCCGTCTCTGACGGCGGCGCCGTCGGAAGGGAGATAGGGGTCATGTCCAGACAAGCTAGCCTGGCGGGCTAGCCATCTGCGGAGACTCTTTACGGTGAACACCGCACAGTGTTGACACGAGCCGGGGACTTCGATGGCTAGCCGAGCGTGTTCCAGCCCCAGGCAGCCCGAGCAGACCTGGTGTGGATCTTTGCTCGAGATCTTGTTCCCACAGCGACAGGGACGGGCCCCGGAGTCTCCGAACCCTCTGGTGTGAGGGGCTTTAGCCTCCATTCCTTGCGAGCTGGTGTGCAGGCAGGGAGTTGAGGCAGTTAGCTGGTGTGCTAACTGTAAGAAAAACCGAGAGGCTAACTGGTGTGTTGACGCTCGGTACTCGAACAGCCGTGGTGGGGCACCGAGGATAGTACTGACCAAACCGTGGGGAGGCAAGGAAAGTACAGCTTTGATACGATCTGGTGTGACCGTCGAAGCAGAATATCTCTAAGGCTAAGTAGCGCCCGGCGACAGAAACTAGGTAAGGTCTGTCTGTGGACAGTTAAACTATCTAGCCCAGGACGCGAGATACGCTCCGAGTGAGAAGAGGTGTTTGAATGACGTGGTGCCGTCCGCATGAGCTATTTAAGGTAGGTGGGACTACCTGGGGCGGACGGACACGTTTCACCAGCCAATCAGGATTGGCGTAATGAGATTAATGCTTCTGAGGTATGCAGCGAGGCGTGCATCCCATAGTGAGACATCAAACAAAATATTATGAAAGAGCACCCAGGTAAAGCGTTGTCCTCCGAAGCACACGCCCACCGTTCTAGTGCCATAGGCATGGATAGGCATGCCGTCCGCACCCGCCAACTGCGGACCGTGCTCTCCCTTCGCCACCTCCGATCTCGATGACGGAATGATGCTCCACTGGGCACCTGTGTACCAAAGGAATCTGTGACCGGAGACGGTGTCTTGTATGAAGAGCAGCCTGTTGGTGACACCAGCGCTCAGGGCTACAACCGAGCGCCGGCCCTGCAGTTTCCCGTCTGTCCAAAGGTGCAGGGTGAGCGGTACCATTTGGCTTTGGTGCCAAAGGTGGCGTCGTAGAAATAATGGCCTGCAGCGTTACCCTGCTGGCCAGAGGGCCTGGCGTCATCCTTCGCTCTCTTGCGATGGTCCGGGGGCGGGGCCGCCGCGGGAGCAAGCAGGTCGGGGGACCGTTGAGGCACGGCCAAGACGAACTGGTCCGCCTCCCTGGCCAGGGCGCGGGGTTCCATGATGGTGGTGTTAGCCAGCGCCATCCTGACCTGAGCTGGCAATTTGCGCATGAACAACTCTGTGAAGACGATCATGGGGTCTTCTGTACCGAGCAGGTTCAGCATCCTTTCCATACGTGCAGAGGGCCTCTCGTCTCCCAAGTCCAACATGTCAAATAAGCGGCGCACCCTCTCCGCGGTAGACAGCTCAAATGTCTCTAGGAGCAGGGCCTTGAGGTGCTCATATTTGTTTATTGTGGGGGGGTCGGACCGAAACCCCACCACACGCGCTGCGATGGAGCTGCCCAGCATAGCCACAGCATGGTTGTACCGGTCGTCGTCGTCGGTAACGTTGCTCTTGTTGAAATGCGCCTCTACTATAGCGAACCATGCCGCAGGCGTCGAGTCCCAGAACTCTGGTAGCTTGAGAGTGAGAGTGCGCACGTCCCGCGTCTCCCTGACAGGAGACGGTGATGTCTGCCGCTGTGAACCCCCTTAATTGGGACACAGCTAGAGAGACAGTTACCTCGTTGTCTGAACCCTGAAGTAATTCCATGCAGAACATGAGCGTCTACAAACACCAGAGAGGCAGCCGGTAAGACGCTGTCATCAGAGACTCTTGCTGATTGTATGCGTTAGCTCTAGCTTAGTCACAGGGTTGGTTGCCTAGCAACACACTGCTTGTTAAAGCCCATGGTGCAGGTTAATTTTTTTTTTCTATTCTGGCAATTTTCTAGTTGGTAATAAACATTCAAACAGTTATCCATTGTGTTTGACGTTGTAGTGTATCACAAAAAGGAAATATAATAAGGAAAAGTAGGTGAAATGTTAGCCTTTGGCTAACAGGTTAGCGATGCCCACAATGCATTGTGTGACGTCAGGTCGGGGAGCCCGGACGAAAGCCCACCTTGATACCATTGAGAGAGACGAGTAGTGAGAGAGTGACGGTGTCAAATATATAAGTAAATATATAGATAAAGATAGCCTAGATAGATAGATAAATAGATCGATAGGTTGAGAGATAGCATAGTGTAATATAAACTCGTCTGTGTTGTCTCAATGAAATGCAGGAGACGTGGGGCCAGTTCGTCACTTTATTAACCAGGTGACAAAACACAATACGTTGGATTCCGTAGCAAGGCGGCATGGATCAACACAGTATGTAATATGAAAAGGAGATTAAATAATAGCTATTCACACATGTAATTACAAACTTAGATAAATAAATACTTTGATCGTTTTACACGGGATGATCAAGTCAGTATAGTCAGTAAAACGATCAGCCAAAACATCAGCCCCATTGGGGTCTTCCTCATAAAACACAGACCAGTCCGTACACTACAAACACTCCGGTAAGTCCTCGCATGCCTCCTTAGACCATACCATACACGCACTGACTTTGTTGATATAGGCTGTTTACGGGCCAAGGTGGTGTATTTGGATGACAGGAGCACCAGGTTATGGTCCGACCTGCTGAGTGGAGGCAGGGCAGTGGATGAGTAACTGTCCTTAATATTGGCATAAAATAAGTCAATAGTCTTGCCACATCTCGTGGGGCAGTTGACAAACTGCCTGAACGATGGAAGTGAGGTGGAGAGAGTACAATGGTTAAAATCCACTGATCATCACAAGAGCGTCCGGAGTGCGGCGTTGCAGTTCTTGAGCTACTCTTGCCATCATGTCAGTCGCCAGTTTGGCATTTGGCAGATGGTGGAATACATATACACCAGGATGACAATGACATTGGAGAATTCACTTGGGTCTGCAACTCACCGCCAGCAATTCAATGATTTGGTCACACGCTCTCTGCGTTGCGGTGATGTGTCCAGGCGCTGTCCGTAAACCACGACTCAGTAAAACAGAGAGGGCTGCACTGTTGGTACAGCCGATCATACTTCACAAGCGCTGCAAGTTCATCAACTTTGTTGACTACGGAGCACACGTTGCCCATAATCACAGATGGTAGGACAGGCTTGTACTTCCTGAGCCTGTCCCTCACCGTCAGCCTCTTTTCCTTCACTTTAACTCCAGAGGTAAATCCAAGCGTGGATGGCCACAGTTTGTTATTGTATCCCAAATGCTATAGGAGACGACTGCTGCTGGGTCAGACGCTCCAAAGCCTTGTAGCTTCATGCGAATAAATCCACTCCATATAACCAACCACATAAGTCCAGACGTGTGCACTTATCCCGATATATTGCGTGTGATTCTTGCGTTCAAAACAGTGACACGACGGTAAAACAAGACACGGGACAAAAACTCTGTGGTAGCGAGTCGCCGACAGGGCAGGCGCCACTTCGGATATAAGTTTGAACGGTTGTTCTTTCTATGGTGTCCTATACTAGACTTGTACTTGCTAATATAAAGAAATAAAGAACGAGAAGTGCACTGTAAGTTTACTCAACGTGTATCAATGTATTCTTCTCCTTTTCACTCCCAATCACATTGCATAGTATCAGTAAAACGGTAGTGCGCCCCCTGATGGCATGGTGTAATAGCAGACACAGCACATAATGTAACTGAATACACAACATATGGGTAGTTTGTTGGGAAACGCTACCCCCCCCCTCCCGGCTGGTTTTAGTTAAGAGGCTGCTCACAGCCCCACCTTTTTTGTTTGGTTTATTGATTTTCCGATTTTGTCTTTGTATGGGGTACCTGTGAATTGCTTGTGTGTTTGTATTCTCAACCTGACCCTAGAGCCTTCCTTTTAATATTTATAAATAACCTACTCTTATATATTCGTACATCAGCCTCTGCCTAATCAATAAATTGATACACTGAGGGGGAAACCAATTATGGAAAAACCACTAGTAGTGGGGGAGATAAACTTTGTATTGGTTACAATTGTAGTATAGAAAACCAATTGCACAAGTGAAACTAGATGGTACAAAGCTTATGTGTCAGTCTGGGGGCTGAAATGCAAGGCTGGACATTGTGGAAGACTCCTGAGCTGCAGTGAAGTCAGGCAGAGAAGACTTGTTGTTTCTGCACTCTCTCTCTCCTATTAACCTATAACAAACACATAATACAGATACATACCATACAGTCATAAGTTAGGTTAGCATTAAAAAAATCTTGAAAATGTAATTCCCACGGAGGGAATTACTTGTGCATATGAATGCTATGAAGTCAACACCTTCTCTCTCACCATCGACGGCTCCTCAGTTTCCCCCTCCCCTCAGGTAAAGAGCTTGGGTGTCATCCTCGACAGCACACTCTCCCTCCAGGCTCACATCAACTCCATTACCCGCACTGCATATTTCCACCTACGCAACATTAACAGACTCCGCCCCTCCCTCACCCCCCACACCGCCGCCATCCTTGTCCACAGCCTCGTCACCTCCCGTCTTGATTATTGCAACTCTCTCCTCTTCGGCCTCCCTCTCAAGTCCCTCCGTAAACTTCAATTGGTCCAAAACTCTGCCGCCCGCATCATCACTAAGACCCCCTCCCACCACCTCATCACCCCTGTCCTCCAGGATCTCCACTGGCTTCCTATAACCCACCGCATCACATTCAAACTCCTCCTCTTCACATTCATGGCCATCCACAACCTCGCCCCTCCCTACCTGTCCGACCTCCTGCACATCACCATCCCCACCCGTTCCCTCAGATCCTCCTCCTCCATCCACCTCTCTGTGCCCCCTGTCCGCCTCAGCACAATGGGGGGCAGAGCCTTCAGTCGCTCTGCTCCACGACTCTGGAACAACCTGCCACCTGACCTCCGGAACTGTGACTCTCTCCCCCTCTTCAAAACACGCCTCAAAACCCACCTCTTCCGGACAGCCTTCTCCCTTTAGCCTCCTTGCTTCTTGTTTTATCTGCCTTATTTAGTTATTTTATCTCTTTTTCTTGTAATTATTATTATTCTTTTTTTTTCTCTCTACCATGGTCCTTTTTAACTGTCTTGTCTACCTCACTATGTGATTTTAATTTTATTTATCTTTTTCTGTATGTACAGTGTCCTTGAGTGACATGAAAGGCGCTTTTTTTTAAATAAAATGCATTATTATTATTATTATTAATGCCCGTAATCATTGAGAAACATTTTGTAAAGGTGGGGATCGAACCATCAATCTGCCGGTTGTGGAACACACGCTGCCCACTGAGTTATGCCGCCCAGTTGAATATATGGAAGTAAACTTGAATATATGGAGTGAACCTTGAATACATTGAATGAAACTTGAATATATGGAGTGAACCTTGAATACATTGAATGAAACTTGAATATATGGAGTGAACCTTGAATATATTGAATGAAACTTGAATATATGGAGTGAACCTTTGAATATATTGAATGAAACTTTGAATATATTGAGTGAAACTTTGAATATATTGAATGAAACACACACATACATACAGAGTGGCATTGTCGGGTATCTACTAAATAACCTAATCCATTCCCTTCGTACGGGTTGCCACAGTTGGTGTAAAATATTACAATTAATTTTGGCCCTGGAGAGTGTGTAAACTACTAGAGAAAACCAAGTGTAGAGATTAAGAACAATGAACAATCGGTCCAGTGATGTCTATTAATTTCTTGTATTATGTAACTATACCACGCAGTAGCTCAGTGGATCGAGTCGGGCTTCTACAAATTGTGACAAAATGAGTGGGGAAGGTATTTACCAGACAATGCCACCTGGGACTTACACCCTAGGATATCCTTAAATATACAGTAGGTTATCAACCTACCATTAGGGGCACACGGTTCTAATAAAGTCCACAAGACAAGAGAACATGATTTCCAAATATACATTAGTTTTTATTAAATGTTATGTCACAGGAGATGCAGACAACTAATAGTCATGAGTATGGGAACTGCTAAAGAAAAAAAGGAAACCAGAACAGGGCTGGGGGCTGAGCACAACAGCGGTAACGAAAAGGGGGAGGATCCAAACTACACACCACCGTGACACCGCAAACAAAAGGTGAAAAACGGGACTGCCACCAGGGAACCGCTGCCGCTCCGAGGCCCTCAGCACCTGTCTTACAGAAAAAACACAATTAAGCACACAAAATTGCAGTCCCCACAATAAACACGTTCAATCTAAATTAGGGAAAAAGTACTAAAATTATTTACGAACAATATAATATAGTTCAAACAAAACCCCAAACAGTTTAAGTAATACATGACAATAACAAGAATTACCTAAATTAACAGAGCACTTCGGAGGGCCGCAACGAAAACCCCTGCGGAGACCCACGCCGCGGACTTTAAAAGGCTGTACAGCAGAGCCAGACAGCAGAGCAAACAGGAAGAAGCCAAGACAGCAGAGCTTCTGCCGTCGGGGAGGAGACTGCGGAGCCTCCGGGCCAGAACCAGCAGGCTCAAGGACAGCTTCTTTCACCAGGCTGTCCGGAGGCTCAACTCCCTCCCTGCTCTGCCCCTGCCACAGACTCTTAACTTTGCACCCACCTCAGACCATCACCCTCACACCACCACTCACAAACTCTAAATCCTGACTATGACACTTTAGAATGTCTTTTGACTGTTTTTAAATATATTTTTGCACTATTTTTCAATGCACTACCACACTTTTTCTCGTACTTTCTGTGTTTCTATGTTTTGTCTGTACGATGTCTGTTTGTCTACTTTGTTTGTCCATTTGTTCATTTTGCACCGCAGGTCTGAGAGGACTGCAATTTCATCTGTGCGATATGCCTGCCATGTAGCACACTTGACAATAAAGATACTTGAATCTTGAAACAGGAAGGAGCCAAGAAAGCAGAGCAAACAGGAAGGAGCCAAGACACCAGCAATTTCTTAGGGTGAGCCAGTGACACCCCAATTACGGAGAGCAGGGCGACCAGATCGTGAGGCAGCAAGAGCAACGCTCCTAGCCCTGAAAGCTTAATAGTCCCACAGGATACGCGCTGCGCTCACACACCCCAGAGACAGCCTAGCTCCAGTCATACCCCACTGCTTATTGTGAACCCCGACACCTCTCTGTGATGCCACTGCGCATCCGTTGGCTCCATGAAGGAGGAAGACGAAGTGAGAGAGGGAGAGGGGGGCCACCCAACCAGATCTATATCTCTCACTCACTCACTCACTTTCTACCGCTTATCCGGGGTCGGGTCGCGGGGGCAACAGTTCGAGCAAGGAACCCCACACTTCCCTTTCCCGGGCCACATCAGCCAGCTCTGACTGGGGGATCCCGAGGCGTTCCCAGGCCAGTGTGGAGATATAATCTCTCCACCTCGTTCTGGGTCTTCCCCGTGGTCTCTTCCCAGCTGGTTGTGCCCGGAACACCTCCATAGGGAGGCGCCCGGGGGGCATCCTTATCAGATGCCCGAACCACCTCAACTGGCTCCTTTCCACGCAAAGGAGCAGCGGCTCTACTCCGAGTCTCTCCCGGATGACTGAGCTCCTCACCCTATCTCTAAGGGAGACGCCCGCCACCCTCCTGAGAAAACCCATTTCGGCCGCTTGTACCCGCGATCTCGTTCTTTCGGTCATGACCCAACCTTCATGACCATAGGTGAGAGTAGGAACAAAGATAGACCGGAAGATCGAGAGCTTCGCCTTCTGGCTCAGCTCCCTCTTCGTCACAACGGTGCGGTAGAGCGAATGCAAAACCGCCCCCGCTGCTCCGATTCTCCTGCCCATCTCCTGCTCCATCCTCCCCTCACTCGTGAACAAGACCCCGAGGTACTTAAACTCCTTCACTTGGGGTAAGGACTCATTCCCTACCCGGAGTAGGCAATCCACCGGTTTCCTGCTGAGAGCCATGGCCTCAGATTTAGAGGTGCTGATCCTCATTCCAACCGCTTCACACTCGGCTGCGAACCGATCCAGTGAGTGCTGAAGGTCACATGCTTCACAAACCACCTACAGAGTGCATGCCAATTTCCCTTGTATCCCTGAATAATCCCTGAATAATATTATCCCTGAATTTTTTAGGAATCTTTACAACTAGACCCAACCTACTCCGTGCAATAGAGACCATGTACGCAGGAACAAGGGCCAAGGTGGTGACCCCAGACGGCAACAGCGAGGAGTTTGACATCCTGGCCGGGATAATGCAAGGGGACACACTAGCCCCCTTTCTCTTCATCAGAGTCCTGGATTATGCGCTCAGGAACGCAATCGGTGAGAAAGAGCAGGATCTTGGTTTCACGCTAACACCAAGAAGGTCGAGACGACACCCCGCTGTAGTTCTCACAGACCTTGACTATGCGGACGACATCAGCCTGCTCTCCGATAACGTGGAACAAGCACAAGAACTACTGTGTAGAGCAGAGCTAGAGTGCGCCACGGTTGGTGTCAGGCTAAATGCCAAGAAAACTGAGGTCATCACCTACAACGTTCTGCCAGAATATCAACCTCTGACAACAGCAGGAGGCATTGTGCTGAAAGAAGTCATGGACTTCAAGTACCTGGGCTCATGGGTCAACTCAACCGAGCAAGATCTAAAGGTGAGGAAGGTACTTGCATGGAAGGCCCTGAACGGCATGAACAGTGTATGGAACACCAACCTCCCCCGCCAAATCAAACTCAGCTTCTTCTTCGCAACAGTAGAGTCCATTCTCCTCTATGGCAGTGAATGCTGGACCCTGAAGCCAACCCTACAGAAGTCTCTGGACGGGTGCTACACCAGGATGCTGCGTGCAGTGCTCAACATCAGCAAGAGCACACATGTAACCAACAAGGTCCTGTATGAGGGAATACCAAGAGTGAGCGAGAAGATTGCTGTAAGGAGAATGAGACTGGCAGGACACTGCCATAGGCATACAGAGCTGCCGGCCAGCAAATTGGTGCTGTGGGAACCAACGCATGGGCATCATTCACAAGGACATCCCACACTAACATATGTGGATGTACTCAAGAAGGATGCAGGAGCGCAAAGTACCAGCGAACTGGCCAGATGTATGGAGAATGGGGATGACTGGAAGCAACAACGGAAGGCTCGTCTGAGGACGACCTAGCAAGCAGGACCACGTTACCAGAGGCAAGCATCAAGATCACTGCTCATCACCAGTCTTATATTTGAATGGCTTACACATGTCTCAGTTTAGCTTCTTTGGTGATGGAATGTGTGAAAAAATTAAGGCAATCTTTTTTTGCCATTTCTGACAAACAGCCGATGGCAGATGGCCGATTTGACTATGCCAACTCTGTGTGTAGCCCAGGCTTCATAAGCTGAGGAAAAGTTAAAAGAAATAAGAGTAAATGTCCATTATTTAGTCCGTATGAATGCGTGAGAGAGAGAGAGCAATAGCTGGCAATTATAGGGTTAACCGCATTGGGCGGAGCAAACAGACTTGCGTCATGACGTCCTGGCGCAGCAGCGTTGCAGGTGCGCACGACGACTGATAATTAGTACGAGAGAAGAGAACGCACCGTTCGGTTGGAAGAGAAACGCGCTTATTTAGAAAAACCCCAAATTAGATAAAAGTGATAAGAAAAAGTTGGAAAACACCACGAACTGATTCAACAGTCCTTGGTTGATGTTGCCCGCTCGGCGGTGAGTTGAATTTGTATTTTAAATTGAAAAGGGCGTCGAATAAAGGTGTGTGTGCGTCACCGCTACACTGCCGGCTAACGCACGAGGTATCAATTTAGCCATTAGCGCCAGGTTAGCAGTGACGCCATGGGTAACCATGGGTTACCTAGTTCTGAGTATGTGAGTCGGTCAGGTTGGTCCTTAGTCCGAGTTGAACGTCTCACAGAACTAACCTGTTCTTGCTCTTGTGTATCAGCTGTACATGTATCTACTGTCTGATTGTCACCAGTGTCAGTACAGTCATTTTCAGTCAAATCCAATGGTTCAGCCGTTGCGGCTATGTCAGTAATCAAATGTTCAATGTCACTTGGCTGACTGTCAGACTGGTCAAGTACCAGAGGGGCGTCGGTAGTACAGTCAAGCCTAAAAGGTTGTTTTTCAAAATCAGGTATGTAATCAACACACTGAACACTTGGAGAACTCTCAACAAGATAATCAAGTGGAAGTATCTGATGTTGTGTGTTTAGCTCAGGGAACATCCCTGGATCAGACTGAGCTGTGTTCTGAAAAGTTGGGACCTGAACACTTGAAGGATCCCTGAACCAGTAGATAGGAATGATCTCATCTTCCTCCTCGTCCGAGGGTATTGTTTCATCTGGGGAAGGGTTTGCACGAGTAGACGGCCTACGCTTCCCGGACTGTGGGACAGGATGGCTGTCCTCTGTTAAGTAGCCACACGGAAGTAGTAAGTCCCTATGTAATGTCCTTAAAGGACCTTCACGGTTCTCAGGCTTCACCGTGTATACTGGGAGTGTTCCAGCTCTGCTTACCACAACATGGACAGTTGCTTCCCATTTATCAGAAATTTTGTGCTTTCCCCGTAAGCGGACATTTCTGATGAGAACTCGGTCTCCAACAGCCAAGTCCGAAGCCGTTACACGCTTGTCATATCGTGTTTTGTTTCGACTTGCTGTTTTTGCAGCATTTGTTGTTGCCATTTTGTAGCTTTCCTGAAGACGGGACTTGAGAGTCTGAACATACTGAGAGTGCGACGTGTGCTGACCACCCTGCACAGGCAACCCAAAAGCCAGATCAACTGGTAAGCGAGGCTGACGGCCGAACATAAGTTCGTATGGCGTGAACCCCGTTACCTCATTCCTCGTACAATTGTACGCATGAACTAGCGGTTTTACAAACTCACGCCACCGAGACTTCTCTTGATTCCCCAGGGTACCTAGCATGTTCAATAAGGTGCGATTAAACCGCTCAACAGGGTTCCCACGAGGGTGGTACGGAGTTGTCCTCACCTTATGTATGCTGGCTACTCTGCAAAGTTCCTTGATCATGTGGGACTCGAAATCGGGTCCCTGATCACTGTGGAGTCTTTCCGGGAACCCGTAGTGTACAATGAAATTGTCCCACAGACACTTCGCCACAGTTTGGGCCTTTTGGTTCGGCGTTGGTATGGCAACTGCGAACTTTGTAAAGTGATCTGTGATGACAATGTGGCGGAATGGAGAGAAGGAGGGGGAAAGTTGCTCGACAACGCCACCTGGGGAATTGCACCCCAGGAAGTACACCCTTGGCCCTGTACTTTGGCCAACACAAGGTCACACAGATTCGTTACACGTTTTGTATGGAGGACGAGAGACGGACTTACAAAAGATATCCAGATTTATTAATTTACAGTATCAAAAAAAAAGAGCTCAGGAATCTCAACAACAACTGGGATGTCAAATCAAAACCACAATCACAGTAGAACTAAACAGGTGCAGAGCTAGGCCGTAGCGAAGCGGTCAGACTAAATCAACTCAATAAATAAAAAAAAGAATCACCACAAACCAAATCACCACGTGCCACCAAACTTGTGGGAGTGAGAAGGGGACCACCACCAGGGAAAGCCTGCCGCCCGCTGCACCAGCTCCTGTCCTGGAGACACAAAAAAACCCCAAAATTACACTACTGTTGTGGTGAGACACTCAGGTTGTTGAGACAATCATTTAAAACAGGACTATATTAAAACACACACACATGCACACAGCACTCACACCCACACACAGGAACAGTACTGACTAATAACCAAACATTAAACCCAAATACAAATATACAGGAAACCACCTAATTCTTAAGACAAGTAATCATAAAACAAAACAACGAAATTTAGCTGTGGGTGGGGGGCAGGCGTATTTATCACCCCAAAGTAAAACAGAAAATATATAACCAATTGAACCCCACAGAAATAAATCAGAAATGAGTAAATACGGATGTGCTTAACTCCAAAACGAGACTGATCAACAAAACCAAAACGTAACACAAAAAAAAATATGTATAGGATAAGACGGGGAACTTAGCGCTGCGTGGAAACGCAGCCGCCGCAGAGGACTCGGTGGGAAAAGGGCCGCGGTGCCGGAGCAGCCGATGAAGACGACGGAGTAGATGTAGAAGATGGAGTAGATGTGGAAGACGGAGTAGATGTAGGAGGCGGAGTAGATGTGGAAGACGGAGTAGATGTAGGAGGCGGAGTAGATGTAGAAGGCGGAGTAGATGTGGAAGACGGAGTAGATGTAGGAGGCGGAGTAGATGTAGAAGGCGGAGCGGTCGCACCAGCACCGGAGGCCGTGGATGGTTTACGTTTGGGATACGTCACAGAGCCGTGCAGGGCAGCTTCGCCAGAGCACAGGAGGAGGAAAAAAAAAGGGGCCGCTGCAGCTTCAACAGCCGAACGAAGAGAGCTTTATGCCCCCGAAACTGATCACCGGCTGCGGTAACAGTATGGAGCGGACGCCACACTCCCCTCACTCTTAACACTGAGTCACTGAGCCCCCGAACAACACGGCCAACGCTTCAAGTGACTGAAGCACGCCAACCAACCGGAGCAAGCCAACAATCCACACACGCCACACCGCGAGTGCCAGGCAGCAGTGTGCGCACCAGAGAAGGCGCGGCACTTATACAGGTGAAACCAATTAGCCACCAGAAATCACCTGAGTGGAGGAGGAGCAACACTCAACCTGCCACAACAAGGATGTCTTTTGTTCCACTGATGTCGGGTTCCAAAGAAAGGAAATCCATGCAAAGTAACTCAAGAGGTCTCGTGGTGTTGATATTGACCAACGGTGCCGCTTTCTCTGGCAATGCCTTTCGGCGCACACATCGGCCACACGTTTTCACTTTTTTTTCAACATCTACAGCCATCTTTGGCCAAAAGAACCTTGTTCTGACAAGATCTAGGGTACGATCAGCACCCATGTGTCCCATGTGATCATGTAAGCTCATTAAGACCATGTCACGGAGCTCAGCTGGCAAGACCAGCTGATAAGAAGTATGAGCGCCGACTTGCCGTCTTCGGTAAAGAACATTATTGAGAAGCTCAAGACGCTGTAGCTCTCTCAACAAGAGTGAAAGTTCTGGGAGTTCGCTCCGCAGCGTGGGAGGTGGCTTCTCCCCGCACTCAAGTTGGTAAATTACATGCTTCAAACACTGATCGGCTCTTTGTTTGCTCGCTAACTCAACTTCAGTTAAGTGAGGGATGAAAGGCAATCCTCCAAGCTGGTCCTCTTTCCCATAGCTGTCAGGTACAGCTCTTGTGGAGGTGGTAAGAGTTTCGACCAAAGTTGCACCACCTTGAACATCAAGGTTGTCACTGTAGACAAACTGCCTTTCACAAATGGCTTGAACAACAGCTTGATCGACAGCATCGATACTGTCCGGGTCAGAGAGATGGTCGCGCGTGAACTGACAGATACGCTCCCTCTCCTTCTGCGATTTGGGATCGTCTGACAGTTCGCCATGAGGTCTGCGCGACAGTCCATCGGCATCCGAGTTTTGTTTTCCCGGTCTGTACACAAGTTTGAATGCAAAGGTAGACAAGGTTGCAAGCCATCTATAACTTGTTGCATCGAGTTTTGCAGTGGTCAAGATATACGTTAACGGGTTACTGTCAGTAACTACGGTGAAGTGATTTCCATAGAGATAATCACAGAATTTTTCAGCAACTGACCACTTCAGTGCCAAAAATTCCAGCTTATGGGCTGGGTACCGGCTCTCACTCCTCGATAGCCCCCTGCTCGCATAAGCTATGACCCGGAGCTGACCTTCTTGTTCTTGATAAAGAACAGCACCAAGGCCGCTGGTGCTGGCATCAGTATGTAATACATACGGCTCTTGAGGATTTGCGAAGCCCAACACTGGAGCGGTGGTAAGTGCTTCGATAACCTGCTTAAATGCCTGCTGACAAGCAGGTGTCCAACGAAAGCCAAAGGGTGCCTTTGGGTCATGGTAAGTCTGATCAGTTGATGGTTTCAAGTTAGATTTCTTACGTGGAGGTGGGTACCCGGAAGTCACCCGTGCAAGGGCTTCACAATGTCAGAGTACCCCTTCACAAACCTCCTGTAGTACCCTGCAAAACCCAAGAATGACCTCAATTCTCGCAGGTTTCGGGGGACTGGCCAGGTTTTGAGAGAAGCAATCTTCTCTGGGTCAGTTTCAACCCCGTTCCTGGAGACGACATGTCCGAGATATCGGACAGATGTCTGAAAGAAAGAACACTTCTCAGGTGAGAGTTTTAGACCAAACTCCTTCAAACGACCAAGAACTTTCATAAGTCGGGCCTCATGCTCCTCCAAGGTCTTTGAGAAGACGATCAGATCGTCTAGGAAAACCAAGACTTCCTGCAAATGCATATCGCCCATGCATTTCTCCATTAACCTCTGAAAGGTACTTGGTGCGTTTGTCACCCCCTGAGGCATCCTATTGAACTCCCAAAACCCAAGCGGGCATACAAATGCAGTCTTGGGTTTGTCTTTCTCTTCGACTTCAATCTGGTAATAACCAGACTTCAAATCGAGGACCGAAAACTACTGAGAACCTGAAAGTGCAGAGAAGGTGTCTTCAAGCTTTGGAAGTGCATATGCATCCTTTATTGTCTGCATGTTCAGCTTGCGGTAGTCAATGCAGAGTCTGACGGTACCGTTCTTTTTCCTGACAACCACGATTGGGGACGAAAAAGGTGACTCCGATTCCCTAATTACCCCAGTTTGTAAGAGCTCTTGGATATGCTTGCGAACAGCGTCAACATCAGCTGGATGTATTGGCCGAGGCCGCTGCTTGAAAGAAGTTTCATCCGAAAGCTTAATGTGGTGTGCCACTTTATCTGTTCGCCCAAAATCCAAGTCGTGTTGCGCAAACACTTCTGGCATGTTATTAAGTTTCTCGACAATGCGCTCTTTCCAATCGAGTGGGATGGGTGAATCCCCAAAGTTGAAGTGCAAGTTTGACTTCTGAGAGGACTCAGCATCGGCTGGTTGATTAACTTGCTGTTGAGACAAGACGCTCCAGTAAGTACCAATGTCTGCAAGTTTACACCCTGCAGGGATGATAACATCATGTTCAGATACATTACTAACGATGACTGGAAGCTTAAAGGGTCGCTGGTTGGGAAAATCAACCAAGCAAGACTTCACTATTAACCCGCCAGGCAAAGTAGATGAAGATGAATGCTCAACGACAACAACCTTCTCATTCTGGAAGTCGTTGGCTACAGCGAAACCTTCGATGACAACGGTCTTTCCAGCCGGAATGACCTCTGGTTTCTTTTCTTGTAGCCTCACCATGCCATGGCTATTGCTAGCCTGTCTGCGTCTCAGTTCAAGGACTTTGATCACAGCTTGGTAACCGTAATGGGCTGGCTGATAGTTGGTTGAATCACCTTCCGAAAATGTCATACAAGACATCCATGGTGTTGGTACCTATAAGCACAAGAGACTGTGAGGTGGCCCTGACATCAGGCACAACCAAAGCAAGGGTAGGTACCTCGATCGAAACACCAAGCAACGCCTGTGGAAAGACGACTGTCATTTCAATGTAACCTTTGTAGGGCACGGATTGTCCGTTTGCTCCCTCTACCTCTAGGAGATCGTGCAAGGGTTTGATTTCTTTTTCAGCTAGGTGCTTTTCATAAAATGAATGAGGAACGGTGGTGACCTGTGAACCTGTATCAAGTAGACAGTTAACTTGTTTACCATTGATGGTCACTTCAGCTGTACTTCTGGTACCTACTAACCCAGAAGGAAGCTTAAAGAAGTGGTTTCTTTTGGAGTGTTCTGAAATGGTACACTTTTGAACCTTATATTTCTTTGAGGAGTGTAGTTGCTTCTCTTCAGCCCCTGTCTGCCCCACAACAGAGACTGAATCTAGTTTAAAGGTAAGTCAGGGTGGTTCTGTTGTTTCCACTTGTGCTGTCTTTCCTCTAACTGTTTTCTCTTTTTAGTCACTAAAGTCGGGTTTGAGTCATTGGTGCAAAATGTTGATATGTGTCCGTCCTCCCCACACTTAAAACAATACCAAGGTCTGGGGTTGTTTGTGTAGTTCCTACTTGGTTGGTTTGTCATGTCTGGTTTTGTACTGTGTGATGTTGACACTCTGCTTTGTGTTTTACCCGCAGCTCCCCTATCACTCAACCCCCCAGGCGTCCTCTGAGCCATTAAGGTGGTTAGCTGACTCTGGAGGCTAGCTACCTGCTTCCTAAGCTCATCAATAGCACTGGGTTGGGTCTCTGGGTTCTCTGTTGGCTCAAAAATACAGCTACTTTGTGACTGGAGCTGAACTCTCTGCCTTGTGGAACCTAAATGCTTCCTCATACGACTAGCTTTTACTGCCTGTCTGTCCTCCTCAGTACGTAGCATTAACAAAAGCTCTGAGAACGGAGGTGGGAGATTTTTCTTCTGCTCAAGTTGTAAACTAGAGAGCAGAGCAGCGTCCCAGCATCCTCTACAAAACTGTTTGAGGAGGTGTTTACCTACTTCCCCTGGTACGACCCCCCCTCTCTTAACAGCCTGGTTGAGTGTGAGTTGCAACCGCTGTAAGTAAGCTGATGGCTTCTCGCCTGGATCCTGGAGAGTACTCATGAACTGAGCAAACAGCTCTTCTCCATCTTCAACCGCACCAAAAGCAGAATCTAAAAGTTGCAAATAGGCTGAAGGCAATGAATTGGAGCACAAGCCTCTTACCACATCTGCTGCAGGTGAAAGCAAACTCTCCAGGATCCTTCGAGACACTTCTAGAGGAGACATAGTGGGATCATTCAAGAGAAGGTCAATGTGCGAACGCCAAGTGTCATAATCTACTTCACTATTTGGTCTGGGAATTTTCCCTGAAAATGAGCGAAGTCGGACTGGGAATGACGAGAAAGAACCTACATTCTCCCTCCTCACAATGTGTTCAACCACCACTTTCTGAACCTCTGGTGGATTGATGTCACTCGCAGAAAGGGATGGGACCCTTCTTTGATCAATAACTGGTGCTGACGTAGCACTGTTTTTACCACTGTCATTCTGAGGGGGACCTGAGAAAGGACTGGTGGGCGTTGGGGACTCTGCAGGAAACTCACTGAGTACTAGGGGCGACGGCTCCTCAGCAGATTGCATGCTTTCAACATCACTACTAATATGCATCATCATCTCTCGTAAGACTGCTTCGTAGTCTTTGCCGCTTAGCTTTGCTAGCTCTTTTAGCTCTGTCAGGTAAGTTTTTGTAGCACTGCTACCTAGCTTAGAAGTGTAAACACTACTTAAAGCCTCAACATTGTACACAACATTTGAATCACTTTTTAATGTGTGTCTGTACGGTGAGAGTGGCTGCATAGCTTCCACAGCTAAGCCACTAGAGTACTCGACGATCAGGTTTTTGTATAACTCAGAAGACTCATCATCAACCAAAAGAGTGCGCTGAATGGCACCATACTTCTGAAGGAAGTCAATCACTTCTTTATCCTGAACTGACTCAGTTATTCCATCAATGATAACTGCGTTGGGTATTTTAACACGTGACCTCTGGATAAAATCCATGTTTCAATGAAGCAATGTTGATGTCACATACACTGGACTCCTGGCTAGCTCGCCACTTTATACTGTAACCCCTCTTTGCCTTATGAGGTTACAGGTATATATGAATTTCGGGTTCAATTCAGTTTTGGACTAGTTACCAGGATTCTAGTTAACGCTCATGGAGCCCAGGATGGAACATCAATATTGAACACGCTCACAAAATATAGTATGAAAGAACTGTATTATTAAACATCAAATATGAACAATATAAACAACAATTTTGAACATAGAAAATAATAAACTGCGCGCAGAATAAATAGAAATATATAGAAAAAATGTCTTTATGGTCTCTTCTTTTCTTTATGTTGGGCCCTTTTATTTCCGTCTGTCACTGGTCCTACCACACCGCAGGTTTGGGAGGTAGCTCAGTTGAATGTTGGATTCTGGCTCGCTATCCAGTCCTTCGGGTCAGTTCCTCCAGCGGATGTCCGGAAGCCGCCTGGTGGCTATCCAGTGCTGGTATCTTATCCTTGTCGATTACGGGTGTCGCCGATGTCCTCTCGACATCGAGCGTCACCGAATCAATTCCTTTCCACACAAAAAAACCTGACCGCCGAGCGGGCAACATCAACCAAGGACTGTTGAATCAGCTCGTGGTGTTTTCCAACTTTTTCTTATCACTTTTATCTAATTTGGGTTTTTTCTAAATAAGCGCGTTTCTCTTCCAACCGAACGGTGCGTTCTCTTCTCTCGTACTAATTATCAGTCGTCGTGCGCACCTGCAACGCTGCTGCGCCAGGACGTCATGACGCAAGTCTGTTTGCTCCGCCCAATGCGGTTAACCCTATAATTGCCAGCTATTGCTCTCTCTCTCTCTCTCACGCATTCATACAGACTAAATAATGGACATTTACTCTTATTTCTTTTAACTTTTCCTCAGCTTATGAAGCCTGGGCTACATGTGCCAACTCTCTTTTTACACTATTTTCTGCCACCAGGCTACTGCCATGACGCAATCGTGACATGCAGTCCAAATTGGTCTTGTATATGAAGGGTAAGTAAATGGACAGAAAATGGAAGTAAATGGCATGATGTAATTGCAAGTTAATTATTTAAAGATTAAATAAAGATTTTAAAAGATAAAAGTGTTATGATACAAACAATAGTTATGTGAATATGTATCATGTTGAATCATACAACACTTGTGTTGTTAACTTAATGTAAAAATCTATGTACTGTATGAATATAGGTTATGTATTAGCCTACATAACCCATACATATAATTACTTACACATATATGTAATCTCATTGTACGATACTATATAAATAACTAATTAATTACTTACATTTTTATTTTGTAGCAGTGAATAAGTGAACAATAAAAAATGGAAATTATATTTTTAACAAATGCATTGAAGAGATTTTTTTTGCATGAACATTTGGAAGAAAAGCACTCATGCATAAAATCCAGAAACACTACAATTTGCGTATCTGATTGTAGGAGCCATATTCTGTTTAGTACTATTTCTGTGCAATGCTTGTTTTTGGTGACCTCTACAGGTCTTGAGTGCCTGTGTGCACATAATAGGACATGGACAGAGTGCCAGGTGTGGCTGTTTACACAGCAAAAAGTTTTTCTACAATGGCTTAGCCCACATCCTGCTCTTTTGTTTAAGTATTCTAAGTCAGTTTTCTTTGATTTTGTACAAAAAAAACCACAAGACCCTTCTTGTAAATCCAACAAACTTCTGGACACTATATTTCTTGGGACTCAAGCATTGTAAGAATCTAGTCTGCAGTCAGTCACCAGTGATGTTTATTGGAACCAGGAAAACTTAAGAAATGTCACTACAAAAGGTAGAGAAACTTTTCCACTAAAATGGATTCATGGAAAACCTGGACATGGAGAAAGCAGCAACAAAGGAACAATGGATTTCTCTGCAACATGATGAAACAGCATAAGGCCTAATAGCATCAAGGAGTGGTATGTAAAACAAAGGATTGAAAAAAAGAGGCTACCCTGCTCATTTAAACTGTGGAATTGGAAAATGAAGCTGTGCATTGAAAAGCATAACGGAAACATGGAATTAACTTCAGGATTGAAAGTCTGCTATTGGAGTGGAGCCTTTTGAAATGCATGAAGTTGACTGGAAAAAATAAAAAGGAATGTTACATGAGTAAGGACCTTGATTCTTTGATTCTTAACCTGATGCTATGTGGGCTGGCAAAGTAATAGTGCATGAGTGTTACACTGAACATAATTATCAACTGACACAGCAATACTGCCTTGATGTACCGTTCCTTTGAAAAGAGAAGAGTGATATTTTATATATGGCTGAAGGATCTGATCTGAAGTCAGCTGACAAAATGGCTTCTCAACTTGAGGATGATGTCCAAAAGGACCTTGGATGTTTGGAAAAAGCCCCATTAGAAAATGTTTCCAAACTACTTGCAAGCAGAAGGTATAAACTGTGCCAAGTTACAAGACGAATGAACATTGTAAATGAATTGATTAAAGACATTACAAAAGTAGAAGAGGTTACTGAAAGTATGACAAAATATGGACAACTTGTGGAAGAGTTTAACAACACTCATAAAGCATACCAACTTCTACTGTCAAAAGAAGAATGCAAATTGGATACTGAGAGGTCCATCCATCCATCCATTATCCTCCGCTTATCCGGGGTCAGGTCGCGGGGGCAGCAGCCTGAGGAGAGAAGCCCAGACTTCCCTCTCCCCAGCCACTTCGTCCAGCTCTTCCGGGGGGATCCCGAGGCGTTCCCAGGCCAGCCGAGAGACATAGTCCCTCCAGCGTGTCCTGGGTCTTCCCCGGGGCCTCCTCCCGGAGGGACGTGCCCGGAACACCTCCCCAGGGAGGCGTCCGGGAGGCATCCTCACTAGATGCCCGAGCCACCGCAACTGGCTCCTCTCGACGCGGAGGAGCAGTGGTTCTACTCTGAGCCCCTCCCGGATGACCGAGCTTCTCACCCTATCTCTAAGGGAGAGCCCGGACACCCTGCGGAGGAAACTCATTTCGGCCGCTTGTATTCGCGATCTCGTTCTTTCGGTCACTACCCAAAGCTCGTGGCCATATGTGAGGGTAGGAACGTAGATTGACCGGTAAATCGAGAGCTTCGCCTTTCGGCTCAGCTCCTTCTTCACCACGACGGACCGGTGCAGGGCCCGCATCACTGCCGACGCCGCACCGATCCGTCGGTCAATCTCCCGCTCCATCCTCCCCTCACTCGTGAACAAGACCCCGAGATACTTGAACTCCTCCACTTGAGGCAGGATCTCCTCCCCGACCCGGAGAGTACACTCCACCCTTTTCCGGCTGAGAACCATG
The DNA here is from genome assembly GCA_036785325.1 of Urophycis tenuis. Taxonomy (NCBI): domain Eukaryota; kingdom Metazoa; phylum Chordata; class Actinopteri; order Gadiformes; family Phycidae; genus Urophycis; species Urophycis tenuis. The sequence continues at coordinate 9,005,190 of JAXIVH010000018.1, read as the reverse complement.
GCCTTGGATTTGGAGGTGCTGATCCTCATCCCAGCCGCTCCACATTCGGCTGTGAGGGACACGGTCGAACACCTTCTCCAAGTCCATAAAGCACATGTAGACTGGTTGGGTGAACTCCCATGCACCCTCGAGGACCCCGCTAAGGGTATAGAGCTGGTCCACAGTTCCACGGCCGGGACTAAAACCACATTGCTCCTCCTGAATCCGAGGTTCGACTATCCTACAGACCCTCATCTCCAGGACCCCCGAATAGACCTTACCGGGGAGGCTGAGGAGTGTGATCCCCCTGTAGTTGGAGCACACCCTCCGGTCCCCCTTTTTGAAGAGGGGAACCACCACCCTGGTCTTCCAATCCAGAGGCACTGCCTCCGATGTCCACGCGATGCTGCAGAGTCGTGTCAACCAAGACAGCCCCACAGCATCCAGGGCCTTTAGGAACTCGGGGCGGTTCTCGTCCACCCCCGGGGCCTTGCCACCGAGGAGCTTTTTAACCACCTCGGCGATCTCAGCCCCGGAGATAGGAGAGTCCCCCCCCGAGTCCCCAGACCATGCTTCCTCAGTGGAAGGCGTGTTGGTGGGATTGAGGAGGTCTTCGAAGTATTCCCCCCACCGATTCACAACGTCCCGTGTCGAGGTCAGCAGCGCCCCGTCCCCCCCGTACACGGTGTTGACAGAGCAGTGCTTCCCCCTCCTGAGACGCCGGATGGTGGTCCAGAACCTCCTCGAAGCCGTTCGGAAGTCGTTCTCCATGGCCTCACCGAACTCCTCCCACACCCGAGTTTTTGCCTCCGCAACCGCCGAAGCCGCGCTCCGCTTGGCCCGCCGGTACCCATCAGCTGCCTCAGGAGTCCCACAGGCCAAAAAAGGTCCGGTAGGACTCCTTCTTCAGCTTGACGGCATCCCTTACCGCTGGGATACTGAGAAGTGGTATATGTTAAAAGTGGGTGATATGACTGCATTCATGGCCTCTGTGACAAAATGGAAAAATGCTATCAGCCAAGGAGAAATTGATCATGACAATATTGGACTGAATGTTGATAACGTGGCACCGGAGGACAGTATCTCTGCAGTGTTAAGTCGCAGATCAAGGCGCTCAGCCACATCCTCCACATTATCAGCAAGGATCCGAGCTGAAGCTGAAAATGCAGCTATACAAACAAGGATTCAAGCACTGAAGCAAAAGCATGCTCTGGAGGAAAAGGAGGGAGAATTAAATATGCAAAAGGAACAATTAAGGAAACGAAGAGAGACACTTGAGTTGCACACAGAATTAGCAGCTACAGCAGCAAAGCTCACTGTGTTTAAATCTGCCGAGGAACAAATAGACTCAACTTCAATGAATGGCATGAACGCTTATTATGATGACATGGTAGACAGGTATGGACCCAAAGGAATGAACTTTCTTGCGAGTGATACAGTGCAAGAGCCCATTGATGAAATGCCAAGTGTGCGAATGAAGGAGTTAAATTCCAACTTCCCATCCTGCTCAGTAGACCTCACATCTCAACTCAAACAGCTGGTTGGGACTTTGAGATAAGTCCAATACAAAATGTGAGCCCTGTAACCCAAGTACTCTCCTCTCCCCAACAAACCCAAGGTAAACAGACCTCCTCTCCTAGACAAACCCAAATTATGCAGACTACAACACAATCACGGGACGGTGAAAGTAAAGACAATGTATGCAGTATTCTCCAAAGGCAAAATGATATAACGAGTATTCTTGTTACAGCAACAACTCTCTTTATTGCCCCAAAAGGACATTGCCATCTTTGATGGTGACATATTACAGTTCCAGTCTTTTATAATGTCATTCGAACATGCTATTGAGTCTAAAACTGATAACAACAGAGACAGGCTGCATTTCCTCCAACAGTACACTAAAGGTCCGGCACAAGACCTTGTGAGAAGCTGCCAACTTATGAGTGAACAGAGGGGATATCCTAAAGCAAAAAGTCTGTTGCATGAACATTATGGTAATGAGTACAAAGTTGCCAGTGCCTATATTGACAAGGCGCTCTCATGGTCTAACATCAAGTCTGAAGACCCAAAAGCATTGGAAACATTCACTTTATTACTCAGAAGTTGCTGCAACGTCATGGAAGAAATGAACTTCATGGAAGAACTTAATTTTGGCTCAAATACAAAAGCAATAATCATGAAACTTCTGTACAAAATGCGGGAAAGATGGAGAAGCATAGTATGCGAGCTACAGGAGAAGCGGAGCAGTAGAGCAACACTAATGGATCTGGTCAAATTCCTGGAGAAGCAAGTGAGAATATCCACTGATCCAGTGTTCGTCAACATTCAAGATCAAGCCATCGACAGAGCTAAAGCAAAGTAAAACTCCCCCTCAAATTAAAAGCAACAGATAGTTTTGCAACAAATACTGACACCATTGAACCAAAATTCACCTCCAAAATCCCCAACCAGTCACAAAGCCTTTGTCTCTTTTGTAACCGAGGTGGCCACACATTAGAGGGATGTCAATAGAAGATAAACGATTTATGAAAATTGCAAATGAATCAATTGTACTGAAAAATGGCCATTACCAACTAGACTTGCCATTTAGAAAGGAAAACACTGTAATGCCAAATAACAAAGTGATCGCAGAACAGCCTCTGGTGAATCTGAAAAGAAAATTCAAAAAGGATGAACACTTTCAAAGTGAGTACACTGATTTCCTTTCAGATGTAATTGATAATGGATATGCTGAAGTGGTGCCACAAGAGCAACTGGAAAGGAAAGATGGAAGAGTGTGGTATATCCCACACCATGGGGTTTATCACACTCAAAAGAAATCACTAAGAGTTGTGTTTGACTGCAGCGCAACTTACCAAGGAATGTCATTAAACACGGAACTGTTACAAGATTCAAGATTCAAGTATCTTTATTGTCAAATGTGCTACATGGCAGGCATATAGCACAGATGAAATTGCAGTCCTGTCTCAGACCTGCGGTGCAAAATAAACAATGGACAGACAAACGGACACCGTACAGACAAAAGAAAAAGCAAATTGGATACTGAGAAAAGTACGAAAAAGTGAGGTAGTGCATTGTAAGATGGAAAAGTTACAAGGACCGGACCTGACAAATGGACGTGTCGGGGTTATTTCCAGATTGCGTCAGGAGTCAGTCGCAGTCATGACTGATATAAAGGCAATGTTTTACCAAGTAAGAGTGTCTCCAAAGGATGTGGATTTTCTTAGGCTCTTATGGTGGCCTAAAGGTGACGTCAACCGGAAAACAGTTGAGCATCGTATGCTTGTGCACCTGTTTGGAGCCACTTCTTCCCCCAGTTGTTCAAGTTTTGCATTAAAAAGAGTTGCAGAGGACAATAAGAACAGTTTCCCCCATGCAATAACTGACACTGTCAAAAGGAATGTCTATGTCGATGACTGTCTAAAAGCCCTACCCTCTGATCAGGAGGCCATAGAGCTTGTCACTGACCTCTCAACTATATGCCACAAGGGAGGATTTCACCTCACAAAATGGGTGAGCAACAGCCGAGCAGTGCTCTCATTGTCATTCTCATTCCAGAACAAAACAGGGCAAAAGGAGTAAAACAACTGGATTTAGACAAAGATAAACTTCCCACAGAAAGAGCACTTGGTTTGCAGTGGTGTGTTGAAAATTATGAATTCAAGTTTAACATCAAAGTCAAAGAAAAGCCACAAACCCGAAGAGGAATGCTATCTGTAGTGAGCTCAATCTACGACCCTCTTGGGTTCTTGGCCCCCTTAACACTACCTGCTAAGTGTCTCCTCCAAGAACTTTGTAAATAAAATCATGGCTGGGATCAACTTATACCTAAAGCGACATCTGAAAAATGGCTCAAATGGACTTCTGATCTTGTCAAGCTGGCAGACTTTAAAGTAGACCGCTGCATTAAGCCAATAAACTTTGGGAAACCAGTTCATGCCCAACTACATAATTTTTCAGATGCAAGTGACTACGGCTATGGTACAGTTAGCTACCTTCGATTAACTAACAAAAGAGGAGAGGTCTCTCTGGCCTTTATGACCGGAAGAGCCAGAGTTGCGCCGCTCAAAAATATCACTATCCCAAGATTGTGGCGAGATGCACGGGCTGAGCCCATGAGTAGGGTCGTTACAGCCAATGGTGTGCGTCACCGCTCTATTTATTTTGAGGTAGCATTGGGTCGGAAGGCGCAGCAATTGTCTTCTCGTCGCTTCCTGGTACGCCCCTCCAGTCAACTTGTTACCGGTATGTGTGCTGTCTCATGTACGCTGTAACTATAGCAGATTTGTTTGTGGTGTGGCGACTTTTCTCTTTACACACTGTGGTCGCTTTGCAGCGCTTCCATCTGTTGCTCGGTGGGGTTCTACCTTGGTCAGTGGTGTGTGCCGAAGCTATGGTTTGTGAACGTTCTCGCGTGGACCCCTACAAACACAAACATTCCGCGGAGCTCGGTGAGCTCGCTGGTTTGAGTGGGGAGCTATCAACTTTCTGGTATGTATTCCCTTGCTAGAAGGGCTATTGGTATTGTTTTTAGCGTTATGTTTAGCACTAACGGGGTGTCCTCTATGCCTTCTAGGTACTGCGGGTCATGTCCATGTCTGCTGCTGTTTTTGCCACACGGTGTTTGCCTAGAGTCATCATCCTTCCTGGGCTAGTTACCTGCCTGGACGCTAGCGGCGGGCTAACAGCCACATCTTTTACCTGATGCAGCTGTCTGTCTTCCGGTCATTTTGTACCGTACCCTGTCTGTCATCCTAGTGTGCGTATTGGCGTGGGTGGATTTATGTGGAGTGAGTGGGAGTGTGTGTCCGCGTTCTGGGGAAAGTTTGGTCATCTTTGGGGATTTTTGTTTACGGTTAGCCTTAGGCTAGCCTAGCTCCTGTGTTACCCACTGGCAGGAGGCCTTTTTGTCATTGCTGCGGATAGCCAGTCGGCTATTACGCAGGTGATTCGTTGAAGCCTGCTTTATTATTTTTTTTGTTTGTTTGTTTGTTTATTTTCGTTTTTCTTTCTTGGTATTCGTTGCAGGGGAGGCTATGGTGCATCTGGGGGATATAAGAACTGTGCTGTACTAATCCATCTTTCTGCAACCGAATGTCATTTAGTTTCCTTTTGTTTCCTTTTTTCTTCCTCATTTTCTTGCTGGTTTTTTGGGGGGGTTATTTTGTTTGACACTGGTGGGAGGCCTTCGGTAACTGCTGCGGATCACCAGTGATCCAGTTGCCGGCCACTCCCCGGTTGGTTTGTCTTGTTTATCTTATTTTCTACTGACTTATATTTTGTGTGTAGCTTTGCCGTGTTTGTTTGTTGGTTTGTTTATTTGTTATATGCTCACTCATCCCCCTACTTCCACCCAGTGTGCGTGAAACTTCTTTGTGGAATTTCTATTTTTAATAATAAAGAACCTATTTTTGGAACCTCGTCTCTGGTGTCATTAGTCAACGAATCTGTGTGCTAAATTCGAACTGTGAGCGCTCTTTGGTTAATATTTCCCTGGGTGCAATTCCCAGCATGGCGTTGTCTGCTACACCCTATTGATACTGCCACACCAAGAATGGAATTGACAGCTGCTACGTTCTCAGTCAAAGTGGACAAAATGCTCAGAGCAGAATTGCAGTTGCTACTGGAAAATTCTGTTTTTTGGACTGATAGTCAAGCAGTAATCAACATTGCAAATGGGCATACCCGATTCCATACTTTCATTGCAAATCGAGTGTCAACAATCAGAGATAACACAAATGTATCACAATGGAAGTATGTGGCGACAAAGTTAAATCCAGCCAATGAGGCATCTAGAGGACATAGTGCTGGAAGATTTGTGGATGGAAAAAGATGGATACAGGGACCAACTTTACTGTTGAGGCCAATGAGTGAATGGCCAAATGCAAACATAAAATCCCATGCACTTAATCCAGATGACCCTGAAGTCAAAGTAAGGTTGGTTGTGCATAATATTGTTTTGAAGGAAACAGACCTCTACAGGTCTCGAGTGCCTGTGTGCACATAATAGGACATGGACAGAGTGCCAGGTGTGGCTGATTACACAGCAAAAAGTTTTTTCTACAATGGCTTAGCTCACATCTTGCTCTTTTGTTTAAGTATTCTAAGTCAGTTTTCTTTGATTTTGTACAAAATAATCCACAAGACCCTTCTTGCAAATCCAACAAACTTCTCGACACTATATTTCTTGGGACTCAAGCATTGTAAGAATCTAGTCTGCAGTCAGGCACCAGTGATGTTTATTGGAACCAGGAAAACTTAAGAAATGTCACTACACTGTTCAACAGGGACAACGTTTGGCCAAATGCAGAGGCGGACAGTAACGGAGTACATTTACTTGAGTACAGTACTTAAGTACAATTTTGAGGGATCTGTGCTTTACTCAAGTATCATTTTTGGGGAGTACTCATGACTTTACTCAAGTACATCTGAGAGGCAAATATTGTACTCTTTACTCCACTACATTTCTATCCATAACCGTGAGTACCTGCTACTTCTAAAAAAAATAAAAAAAAATTACACAATCCAATCAAACGTGATTGGATTGTGCAGGTGCCACTGATTGGGACAGCCTATCAGCAATCACCTTCAGCGCGAGTTTCAGATGAGGCATGCGGCCATGCTTCAGAATGCATTCTGGGATGAAAACGTCAGAAATACCTGTGATACACTTCCGATGCGACGAGTCACCTGGCTTTCAAAACTCGCATGGTTTCAGGAAAGCAACTTCGCCTGCTTTTCTGGGCATGTTTTCTCGAGCAAGTGCGGACATAAGACACTCCCCTCACAGCAGCCCACTGCTCCTATGTTTCTATACATAAATGTAAGCACTGTGGCAGTAGTAATACAATATTTAGAAAATTTACTCTTGTACTCTTGATACTCAAGTACTTTTAAAAACAAGTACTTCTGTACTTTTACTTAAGTAGACATCTGACTGTAGTACTTTTACTTGTACCTGAGTAAAATTTAGCAAGGGGTATCTGTACTTTTACTCAAGTAATGAAGCTGTGTACTCTGTCCGCCTCTAGCCAAATGTTGCACAAAGCACAGCAAACGCTCACCATATTGTCCAATAATAGTTATCCTGGAGGTGGTGTCTGGCAGAGAGTTATTGGTATTATGACCTTCAATTCTGCAAACTTCATTCTCACAAGTCCAGATGAAAATGAACAAACAAATCTTTTTGAACAGATCAGCCCTTTGAACATTTGAGTGCTCATAAGTCCCTGACTTTTCCCAACTCATACTGCCCACGCCCACTTGCTGTTATCATAGTTTACTGCTCACGATGCCTGCTACAATTGTACAGTCACTCAAAACTTAAGAAGCAGGACAACCAATGAATGACAAAATCATTGTCTGTAAGGAGAATGTAAATGAGTTACCCAACTCGAGACCACCTGGTAGCTACTCGCTGAAGGATATCAAATAAAATTTTCTAACTGGGACATCTGGAGGAATTTTCTACCGGCCCTTGGAGTGAAGTGAAGTTATTCCATATGGGTATTCTCATACAGAGCATGATTATGGTTAATTGTACATTCTATCATGCAGTAGGTGGCGGTATTTACCCCTTTAAGCGATGGTGACAAAACAGGTAGAGTATCTACCTGTCTTGGCCGGATATATTTTGGGGGAGCACACATGACCAATCAAAGTCGCCCATTCGTGCTCTAGTGCTGCGCTCTGACTGTTCGAATTTGTTTCTTTCAAGCGAAGCACAAAGTTTTTTCTATCATGAAAAAAATGTATCTCTAAACCTTGAAAAAAAGAAAAGTTGACTCAGAGAACAGGCAGTTCAACAAAGAATGGACAGAGAAATATGTGTTTATTGCCGTTGATGTGAATCCTGTGTGCTTAATCTGCAACAAGTTCATCGCCGTGTGCAAAGAGTATAATTTGAGAAGGCTTTTCAAGACAACTCATGCTAACTTTGATGATACTTTCCCACCAGACTCTGCTGCTCGGAAGCAGAAGATAACCAGGCTTACATCTTGTTATGAGCAAAGATGTCGCATTTTGTTTCGGGCCTGTACGGATCAAGAGAGAGCAACTGCCGCGTTGTTACAAGTGGCATGGATATTGGGCAAAAAGAAAAAGCCATTTACAGACTCAGAGACAGTCAAGGAGTGTATGCTGGCACCCATTGAGGAGGTGGTAACAGATGAGAAAACCCGAAAAAGCAATCGATTCGATCAAGCAAATTCCAATTTCTGACACGTCAAATATGAGGAGAGTCGAGTCCCTTGCATCGGACATTTTCGAGATGCTATTAGACAAGCTGAGGAAGGCCGAGGTGATGTCTTTGGCCGGGGATGAGTCGACTGATAACAGTGATGTTGCACAGCTGTGCCTCTATGTGTGTTTTTTGATGGTAAATGTTTTTGTGAGGATCTGCTTGGACTAATTCCCATGGAAGGGCACACTACCGGTGAGATTCTCTTCACCAAAATTGCTTCATTCTTTGAGGAAAACTTGGATTTAGCGCACATCAACATGTTGGTGACGGATGGTACGTCCTCGATGGCAGGCAGGGATCAGAGGCTCGCAGGGAGGATGACAGCTGCGGCTTCGCAGGTGAGATCTCTATGTTGCCTCATTCTTACGTTGCCTGGTCCCTACCTTGCCTCCTGTGTGCCAAGCTCAGTGGTGAGTTAAAAGAGACCGTGGACTCTGTCATGGCAATTATAAACTTAATCCGTTGTACCTCCAGTTTACAGCACCGCCTTTTCCACTAGCTGTTGACTGACATGTGGTGGCAGTAGCTCAGTGTTTGGAGCGGGTGGACAGAGCGGGTGGTCCACTAACCGTAGGGTCAGCGGTTCGATCCCCTCGATCCCCCTCCTCCTCCAACTGTCCACATGTCAAACCCCACAAATGTACTGATTGTAAGTCGCTTTGGACAAAAGCGTCTGCTAAATGCCCCCTTTACATGTCTGCTGAATATAAAGATTTGCCCATTCACAATTACATTAGATGGCTTAGGAAAGGAAATGCTTGGTGTTTCTCCAGTCTTCAAAATTGAAAAAAAAAGCTGGCAAGTTTCCATCTCTGATGGAAAATGAGTTTAGATGAGTTTAATTGCGCTGTTTGCTTTTTCAGCAACGTTTTCCATCATTTCCACCAACTCAACATGGAGTTGCAGGGCAGGGATAAAACAGTAACAGAACATGTAAAGAAAGATCCTCCACTTCTCCACATTGAGGAAATATGGCCTGCAAATTACTGAGGTGATGTCAGGCTTTATTGACTCATTGAAAAATAACTGCCAGTAGGTTTGAGGATATCAGCATCTCCAGTGAAGTGATGAGATTTGTGAAATTTTTTGTGTGAAAATTGAGGCAGACTTTGCATTGATAGGAAAGGCGCTGGTATCGTCATTGGATGAGGGGTATTTACAACTGGAACTCATTGACATTCAGTCGTCAGATGACTTGCGACAGTCATTGCAGCAGGCAGGTTTTTAAAAATTCTGGACCCATGAAGTCAGCCGAGAGAAATTTCCACAAACAAGGGGTCTTGCACTTTTTATTCTGACAATGTTTGGCTCAACATACACTTGTGATTCGTCATTCTCACACATGAATGCCCTTAAAACTAACAAGCTGTAAAGTTGTGTTGGTACAGTTATGTGCAATTAAGTGGATATATTCTGTTGTTTCGTTGTATTGTCATTTGAATGTAACAATGTCTTGGGCCTATGTGTCTTAGTGCATCACAATGTGCATATGTTGTTCTGTATTTAAAAAATAGAATATATTGACTCCTTCAGTATGTTGTTGTAATTTCTTTATTTGCTCCCATAATTACTTATATTCCCCGGCCCCTAATTTTGCCTCAGTTTCATGAACCGGCCCAAATTCCAAATTAATTGAATAGCCCTGGCTTACATAGTATACCTACATACAAGGTCACTAAAATGAATGTTGAGTCGGTGTGTACAAATGCTAAAACAATGTTGGACATTAGTTTTCTCTGGCCCCCTGCCAAATCTATGCAGTGATGTCATCTCTCGCTACATGTCATCTTTTAAGGCTGGCTGGCAAGGTGGTGTCCCGATAATGATGTGGGCTTACAAGGCCGCTTTAATGCACAGGCTTACCTGGGCTGAAGCCCAGGGGCCTCCCAAGTTCAAGGGCCTCCCATGTTCAGGATCACGATGAGCTGAAAATGTCTTATTGTTTTGCAACTTGTCAGGTTTTCTGTCAATCACTCTAATCACACGTTATGTGGCTACTGATTGATCCAAATGAAGAGTGACCCACGTGGCCCCATAGCCTATGGCCAGTGCCTATGGCCCGTGGGCTCACCTATCAGAATGTCTGCAGTTAGTTTGGGGTTGTGTCGGGTGTCCGGTGTCCCTTTTTGATTGAGTGACAGTAGACTAAGCGGAAAATGTCGGGGAGGACGTTTGAGAGTGGTGCCCAAAAAAGAAAAAAAAATTATAAAGGAGTTGCGCGAAAAGGAGCTACTAAAGAATATCCCTAAGCTCACTGGATGTTTTCAACCAGCTGCTGCTGCTGACAATGGACCAGCAGCGGAGGAAGCCCACTATGTCACACAAGGGGAGGAGCGGAGGAGGCTCACGAAACTCAGTAACGGAGAGTGTGTGCCCAGAGAATGGCTCTGTTATTTACCATCAATAGTTTGTTTTGTTTTGCACGCAAAATATTTGGCGAGAACAAGGAAAAGTCAGCATTTGTTAGTGGGGGTTATTTTGACTGGAAACATGCTAATGATCGTATAGCAGAACATGAAAGCTGTGACATTCACAGAAAAGCCATGATCGCTTACATCAATCGCTTACATTTTCATATCGTTTGAAATCATACTTTCACACATTTTGGTTTTATTATCACCATACGTTGCTGTTGCTGTGTGTGGTTGTTAAATAAATTGTCTTGTGTTTATGTTCAAGTGGGCTCAGTGATATGTTAATAACAACATTATGGTGTTTTCTGGCTCAAAGAGGGAAAACTCACTGTTGTATGTCTCGAAAGAAAGTAATGCATTTTGTGATGTAGATTACCTCGATATTACACTCGATATTACCTCTCAGCCCTGGGGCCTAACATTAGGTTAAGGCGGCCCTGGCTTTATAGATCACTGGCCGACATTCCGAGGAAGACCTGGTCTGATGAGGAGAGACTGCATTCATCCTACTTTGGATGGAGCTGATCTCATAGCCAAACACCTGACTGAGTTTATTTCAGCTCCATCCTGACAATTCATAGTTGGGACCAGGAAGCAGAGTCACAGTACTACAGACTTCTCTGCACTTCCATTACAACAGCTACCACCTCAAAACCCCATAGAGACTGTTTCTGCACCCCGACACAGTCACAAATTGTTTAAATCAAAAGTATGTTATGCTGACTCTGTCACACCGCGGTGATGTCGGGTTGTGTTTGTGTTTTGTCTCCATGTCCTGTCGTGTCATTTCCTGTTTTATTGTGAAAGAGTAACCTCCCTCTCGTTTCAGGTCACTTCCCCTTCCTCGTGTGTCTTCTGATTGCCTGTTAAGTGTTTCCACCTGTTCCTCGTTACCCTGTGTATAAGAGTCTGCGTCTCCCCTTGTCTTGTGCCAGTTTGTTTCGTCGTCTACGTTTACGTCTGCGTTCGATCATCCCAGCACTTCCACAGCCACGTCACAGCCTCGTACCTTGTCCCCCTTTTTGGATCTCTGTTGTTTTTGATTCCTCTACGTGAGTGTTTTGATTTGTAAGTTTTGTAGTTTAGATTAGTTCCATAGCTTATTGTTTCATAGCCCCTTTTGTTTCCTCCGTGCGGAGTGATCTTTTCTTTCGTACCCTTTTGTTCAGAATATAGAGCCTCCAGTTTTCGGGAGTGTTTTTTGTTATTGATAATTTTTATATAGTCATTTGTGTTTTCCTCCTTTCAACAGAGAGATTATTATTTTGATAGTTTTCATAGCCTCGTTTCTTCCAGTGCGGAAGAACGACAGCAGTAATTTTTATAGCCTACTTTGTTTATTTACTTTTGGGATACTTTTGGGATCATCCTATTTTGGTTGCTTTAATAAAAACTCTGAGAAGAACCTCAGACCCTGCATCTGCATCCTGTGTCCGACCCTGGTCCTGACAGACTCGATCATATCTATGGATGAAGTTTAATGAAATCAATCGTTTAACTAGGCTTCAAGCATGTCTAAAGGACATAAAAACCTATATGACCTGCAATTTTTTACTATAAAACTGAAGTTATTGTGCTTGGACCTGAACACCTCTGACTCACATTAACTACAGATATAGTCTCTCTGGATGGCATTGCCTTGGACTCCAGCACCACCATAAGGAATCTGGGAGTCATCTTTGAAAATATGTCCTTTGTCCTTTTCTATTCTGTATAATGTATATGCCCACTGTCTGTCTGTAAATGTTGAGTTATACCTATAGAATAGAATAGAATAGAAATACTTTATTAATCCCATGCTGGGGAATTCCAATGTAGCAGCAGCATTACAGAAATAGAAATAAAAATAAAAATAAAAGTATGTAAAAATAATATATACAGTATCTCACAAAAGTGAGTACACCCCTCTCATTTCTGCAATGTTTTAATTATATCTTGTCATGGGACAACACTGAAGAAATGACACTTTGATACAATGTTAAGTAGTCACTGTAGAGCTTAGATAGCAAAGTAAATTTATTGTTACTTCAAAGTAACTCAAAATACAACAATGAATGTGTAAAATGCTGGCAACAAAAGTGAGTACACCCCCAACTGAAAATGTCCAAATTGGACCCAAATGTCAATATTTTGTATGGCCACCATTATTTTCCAGCACCGCCGAAACCCTTTTAGGCATGGAGTTCACCAGAGCTTCACAGGTCGCCGCTGGAATCCTCTTCCACTCTTCCATGATGACATCACGGAGCTGGTGGATGTTGGAGACCTTGCGCTCCTCCACCTTCCGTTTGAGGATGCCCCACAGATGTTCAATAGGGTTTAGGTCTGGGGACATGCTTGGCCAGTCCATCACCTTCACCCTCAGCTTCTTTAGGAAGGCAGTGGACGTCTTGGAGGTGTGTTTGGGGTCGTTATCGTGTTGGAATACTGCTCCGCGGCCCAGTTTATGGAGGGAGGGGATCATGCTCTGCTTCAGTATTCCACACTACATGTTGGTGAACTAAAAATGTAAAATAAATATAATCTAAACTAATTATAGTGCAAGTATTTTTAAACAAACAGTGTACAGAATATAATGCAATGAACTGAAATATAAGGTGCAAGGTTGCAATAGTTATTGGCTGTTATTGTACAGTGTAATGGAATGAGGTAGGAATGATTTCCTATATCTGTCCCTTCGACAGCGGAGCTGGAGCAGCCTGTGAGAGAAGGTGCTCCGCTGTCTGACCACTGTTTGATGGAGAGGGTGCTGATCATTGTCAATGATGGATAACAGTTTTTTCAGCATTCTCCTCCACCACAGACTCAAAAGATTCTAGCCCGAGACCTAGGACAGAGCCAGCCTTCTTGATGATTTTATCAAGTCTGTTAATGTCACTGGCTCTGGTGCTGCTGCCCCAACACACAGCAGCAAAGAAAATGGTGCTAGCAACAACAGACTGGTAGAAGATATCCAACATCTTACTGCACACGTTGAAAGATCTCAGCTTCCTCAGGAAATAGAGTCTGCTCATCCCCTTCTTGTATACAGCCTCGGTGTTAGATTTCCAGTCCAGTCTGTTGCCGATCACCCCAAGTATTTATAGTCCTCCACCTCCTCCACCACGTCCCCCCTGATCTGAAGTGGCTGTGGAGGCAACCTCTTTGTCCTCCCGAAGTCGATCACCATCTCTCTGGTCTTGTTGACATTCAGCCTCAGGTGATTCTGTTCGGACCACCCCACAAAGTTGTCCACCAGTGTCCTGTACTCACCCTCCTCTCCACCTCTTATACACCCGACAACAGCTGAGTCATCAGAGAACTTTTGCAAGTGACATGACTCAGAGTTGTACTGAAAGTCAGTGGTGTACAAGGTGAAAAGGAAGGGGGAGAGCACAGTTCCCTGTGGAGCTCCTGTATCACTGACCACCACATCAGACAGTACACTGCCCAGACGGACAAACTGTGGCCTGCCTGTCAAGTAGTCAGTAATCCAGGAGATCATAGTGTCGTCAACACCCATCACCCGCAGCACCATTCAGCCACCCATCAGCAGAGGCTGAATGGTGTTGAAAGCACTGGAGAAATCAAAGAATGTGATCCTCACAGTGCCTCCCCCACCATCCAGATGCATATGGGCACGTTGCAGCAGGTAAATGACAGCATCATCGACTCCTACACAGGGCTGATAGGCAAATTGCAAGGGGTCCAGAAACATCCTCACCTGTGGCCTCAGCTGAGCTAAGACCAGCCTCTCCAGGACCTTCATCACATGCGATGTTAGGGCGACTGGTCTGTAGTCAGCTGGATCGGATGGCCTCGACTTCTTGGGGACTGGGACCAAGCAGGAGGTCTTCCACAGCAATGAAATTTTCTCCTGACTCAGGCTCAGGTTGTACAGATGTCTCAATACAGCAGACAGCTGGCTGGCACAGGTCTTCAGGATCCTGGGTGAGATGCCATCAGGGCCTGCAGCCTTCCGCTGATGCAGTCTTTCCAACTGCCTCTTTACCTGGCCTGTAGTCACCATTGGGCGGGGGTTGGTGCAGATGTCATCAGTGGAGGAGGAGGAGGGGGTGGGGGGGAAGGAGGAGGGGCAGATGGAGAGGTGTTGTACAGGAGAATGCTGGGGGGAGGGTCGAACCCTTTGGGACAGTGTGGGTGTGTGGGGGGATGGGGGTGTTGGAGGGGAATCAGGGGGTGAGCTAAACCTGTTGAAAAACTGGTTATACTGGTTAGCTCTATCCAGGCTCCCAGATGTCTGCCTGTCCTTCCCCTTCATCCCTGTGATGTGCTTCATTCCCGCCCACACATCCCTCACACTGTTCTGTTGGAGCTTGGCCTCCAGCTTCCTCCTGTAGTTGTCTTTGCACGTCCTTAGCATCTCACGGAGTTCGTGCTGCACTCTCCTCTGCTCCTCCCTGTCTCCTGACCTGAAAGCCCTCTTCTTCTTGTTCAAGAGTGCCTTCAAGTCACTGGTAATCCACGGCTTGTTGTTGGAGAAGCAGCGAACGGTCCGGGCTGGCATGGTGGTGTCCTCGCAGAATCTTATATAGTCTGTAATGCAGTCGGTCATGTTATCGATGTCTTCTCCATGTGGCTCACAGAGAACATCCCAGTCTGTTGACTCGAAGCAGTCATGCAGTGCCTCAGCAGTCTCCTGTGTCCACTTCCTCACTGTCCTGGTGAGCACAGGTTGCCTTCTCACAAGTGGGACATACTTGGGAGTCATCATGACCAGGTTGTGGTCTGACTTGCCAAGGGGGGGAAGGGCTGTGGCGTCATATGCGTCCATGGCATTAGCATATAGTAAGTCCAGTGTTTTATTGTCTCTGGTGGGGCAGTCAACATATTGATGGAAGTTATTTAAAATATTGTTCAATGAGGCATGGTTAAAATCACCTGTAATGACCATGAACGCATCCGGGTGTTCAGTCTGTAGTTTAGCGGTGGCGGAGTTGATGACTTCACAAGCCACCGCTGCATCAGCTGACGGGGGGATGTAAACAGCGATAGTAATGGCGGACGTAAACTCCCTCGGCAAATAGTACGGACGCATTCCCACAGCCAGTAGTTCAATGTCCGGGGTACAGAGACGTTCCTTCACGCTTACATGTCCGGGATTGCACCACCTCTCACTCACATAAAGTGCAAGCCCGCCACCCTTCTTCTTCCGACTTTTGGAACAGTCTCTGTCTCCCCGTACTAAACTGTAACCGGGAACCTCAACGCTGCTGTCCGGGATGTGCGAGTGCAGCCAGGTTTCACTGAAGCAGAATAAGCTACACTCGCGGTATTCCCTTTGGGTCTTCACCAGCGCTGAAAGTTCGTCCATCTTATTCCCCAAAGACCTCACGTTCCCCATTATAATCGCTGGGACTGCTGGTTTATGTCTTCTTCTTCTCTCCCTCCGTTTGGTTCCAGCCCTGCAGCCCCGGCGTTTCCTCCGTAACTCCTGCGGGACCGCAGGTCTGTCTCCAGGCAGCAGCACATGCTCACGCAGCGCAACCAGCTGATCGCGCGTGTAAACAATGCCCCCGCTACTACCGGAACAGTTCACTGTTACGAAAAGTAAAAAAAGTAACAGAAGAACGCGGAGAAAAGTAACAAGACTTAGTCCAACCATTGTCTCAGACGTTTAGACGCGGATGTTGAATGTTTAAAACAAATGCAAAAACTGAAAACAACAAATAAACAAAAGAAAAGAAAACACGAGGGGAGCTGCAGCTACAGGCTGCCGCCTGAGGCAGCGCCAGATTACAGTATTATGTTATATGTCGTATGTGGACTGGGGCATGTTGGTGTTCTAGTTGTACTATGTGGGAGAATTTGTGTAGGGGGATGCATCAAATGAATGGTGTGTAGCGGTGATTTGTGTAATTGTTGACTGGCCGTAAGGACTAATGCACACGGCTAGCGAATTGGATGATTGGGACAGCAGCGGGAAAAACATTCCTTTTTATACGGGACATCTCTGACGGCAGAGGCCTGAACTTCCCAGATGGCTCAGGAAGAGTGACGTCATCGCGCTGCGACGGCAGGAGGAGGACGACAACGACAAACCCGGCTCCTGAAGCTCCACCGGTGTGTGGAGGAGAAACGCATGATCGCATGCCTACTAAAGGGAAGTGCTCACTTCTAACTACGATTACCGACGTGACTGGTCCACCATCGGGTATCCCGCGTGTGTGATTTGCGGTTTGTCTCCTGGAGGTGTAGTTCGATCGGGAAGCGGCGGCCGAGGCGAACCCGGAAGCAGCACCCCGGGAGGAGAACGAACGAGAGGGTACTACGGAGCCATCGTCGGGCGAAGGAAACCGGCTACGGCGAGCCAGTGGATCACCGTCTCCGTGGGAACGGACTGTATAGCGCGTTGAACACTGGTTGGTGATACCGCGAATTATAGCCAGACTGTTTTGGTTATTTTGGCCGGCGTGGCGGGACGGCCGCCGACCAAAATTTTTGTGAACTCATCTTGCCTCTGGTCGAGCAGCACACCCGCCCAGGAGGGTGGGGTTTATTAGGGGTTGATTTTCTGGATATTTCTGTCTGTTTCATGTATGCTGCTCTAAATGCCTGATGGTGGTTTGTGGAAATAATCTTTCCACTCTTCTGTGCAAACCTGGGATGGGATCAGTGTAGGTGGGTGTGGCCCATTTTACTGAGCTGTGAAGTGCTGTCCATGTTGCTGACGTGTGTGGCTGCCGACCCTTTAATAAAATTATCTGTAAATTGTACTCAGCCTGGTGTTGTGTGTTCCAGAGGGGATTGAACCCGCGTGTTAGGAAGTAGCCTCGGACGACATATATCCATCCATCCATCCATTTTCGTAACCGCTTATCCTCTACGAGGGTTGCTGGAGCCAATCCCAGCTGCAACGGGCGAGAGGCGGGGTACACCCTGGACAGGTCGCCAGCCTATCACAGGGCTAACATATATAGACAAACAACCATTCACACTCACATACACACCTATGGTCAATTTAGAGACACCAATTAACCTAATCCCCAACCTGCATGTTTTTGGTCTGTGGGAGGAAGCCGGAGAACCCGGAGAGAACCCACGCAAGCATGGGGAGAACATGCAAACTCCACACAGAAAGGTCCCGGGTCCCAGGTGGATTTGAACCCAGAACCCTCTTGCTGTGAGGCGACAGTGCTAACCACTGCACCACCGTGCCACCCGTATTATGTTATATGTTGTGTGTTAAAATGATTACTGCACATTTGGAGTATGGGGAAATGCAATTTCAACCCTCTGTGTAGTTACTTGCACTAATTGCATGGTAGGATTGACAATAAAGTACACTTTGACTTTGTCTTTGGAAATTGATTTTTAGATTTGTCATTTTGCAATAAACATTTTAAAATAAGCAATAATTACTTAATTGTGTGCATTTACTCTGCTTGTAATATGTAAGTTTTATATTACTGTAATTAGGGGTAGAATTGTGGCTCCTATTCATCCCCTCTCTCAATATTTCCTCCGGGGCAATAGAAACATCGCCCAGTCGGTGCAGCAGGGCAATCAAGGCTGACACAAAATATGCTCTTTTGCTCTTATTATGCTCCCGGTCAAGTCACACATCTCCTATAAACTCCTCCTCCTCACCTACAAATCCCTCCATGCCCTTGCCCCCCAGTACCTATCAGACCTTCTCCAACCCTACAGCCCAACCAGGAGTCTGCGGTCCTCAGACACAGGTCTGCTTTCCACCCCCCGCACCAGACTACGGATGTTCGGGGACAGAGCCTTCATTGTGGCAGCCCCCACCCTCTGAAACTCTCTCCCGGCAGAGATCTGTAGTGTTGCATCGCTGGACTCATTCAAAAAACTCAGATCATACCTCTTCACCAAGGCCTATGGTCCATAGACAAGTGGTAGTAGATAACTTTATTATCCCCGTGGGGCAGTTGGGTTTGCGGCACAGTCACCAGGCACTACATAACAGGACATCAGACATATGACAACAAGTAGTCCATACATCAGACACAAACAGACATAACATGAAGAACATACAACACACGCTACAATACATTACATACCCTTGAATATGGCCAGGCCAGCTGGATATAAGATAGCTTATTTCAACTGATTTAAGGTTTTTATGGCTTGGGGTACAAAGGAGAATTTGGATCTGTTCTCAGTCAGAAGGGGTGGGCAGAAACGATGCCTAGATGGTAGTAATTTAAAATAACATGTCAGGGGGTGTGTATAGTCACATACAATGTTATTGGCCTTTTTCACCAGTCTGTCTTATATTATTGACGTTAAAAACAAGCAGTTTCTTTAAAAAGTACATTCTTTGCTGAGCCTTAGTGTGCAAAAGGTCAGTCCATGAGTCCCATTTGAGTTTGTTGTCTAATACAATGCCAAGGTATTTGTAGTTTGTAACAACCTGGATAGCCTCCCTGTTGATAAAAGTGTCAGTGGATTGCTGTGACTTTCTAAAATCTATTAACATTTCCTTGGTCTTATTGGCATTTAAGGTTAAGTGTGACCTAGTGCACCATTCTAAAAAGGAGTCTAAAACTGGCCCATGATCTACCTCCCCATCCTGTAGCAGACTCACTAGAGCTGTGTCATCTGCATATTTGATAAAGTGCCTGTTTTGTAAAGTGCTAGTGCATGAGTTTGTGTATAAAATAAATAGTAAAGAAGATAAAACACATCCTTGTGGAGAGCCTGTGGATGTTGTCATCGCATCAGACAGAGATGAGCCCACTCTGACACGCTGGAGTCTACAGGTAAGAAAGTCCGTGATCCAATAAATAATACCTGCATTAAGAAAAATTCACTGGCTAAAATGTCTGCAAGAATCTTAGTTGCATGGTGTTAAAAGCAGATGAAAAGTCGACAAATAGAATCTTAGCATGAGTCTTTGATTTCTCAAGATGAGTGTGCAAAAGGTGCATTAATGTCAAAATTGCATCATCCACCCCCCTGGAGGCTTGATAAGCAAATTGCAGGGGGTCCATAAGATGGTGGGTTTGGAATACAATGTACCTCTTTACCAGACGCTCCAGGCACTTCATGACCAGTGATGTCAGCGCTATTGGTCGGAAGTCATTAGACTCTGTGGGTCTTGGCAGTTTTGGTACAGGTACAACTGTAGATGTTTTCCACAAGATAGGGACTGTACAGAGGTTAAGGAAGGAGTTAAAAATGTCAGTGAACACAGGGGCTAACTGTTCTGCACAGTGTTTAAGGGTATTACCGCAGATATTGTCAGGTGAAAGGTGAAAGACATCCGATTGTCTGATGTTTAAGACAGATGCAGAGGGTGGAGGGGGCAGCATGATACCAGCCCCAGCATCGCTGCCACTCTCTAAACCACAGAAGAAGTTGTTTAGCTGGTTTGCCCTCTCCAGCCCCTCACCTCCAGGCAGGATCAGAGCAGGTTTCCCTCTTGTGTGGGACTCATGGTTTTGATCCCCTGCCATGCCTCCCGTGGGTTGCCTGACACCAGGGTTGCCTTAATTTTCTGTCTGTAGCAGTACTTATCCAGCTGTATTTGTCTTTTAATCTGTCTCTGTGTGTCCCTTTTGGCTCTATCATCCTGATTCCAGTATGCTTTTTTCTTCTCAATTATAAGATGCTTAAGGGTTTATCATTTGGAAAGATTTAAATGGTTTTTATTGGTAGGACTGTATCTACACAGAAATTGATGTAGTCAGATATTGTTTCTACCTGTTCGTTTATATCAGGGCATTTAAAAGTGTTCCAGTTTGTGCAATCAAAACAACCCTGCAGGGCCATTATACTGTCGTTATTCCATACTTTAATTGAGAGTTCCTGGGGCTTCTCCCTCTGCAGGAGCCTCTGATATATAGGCCTTAGGTAAACCATGTTGTGGTCAGATGCCCCTAGTGGTGGGGGCAATGATGAAGAGTAGGCATCTTTGACAGTTCCATAACATAGATCTAAAAACTTGTTTTTCCTGGATGGACAACAGTCCAAATACTGATAATATGTGTATAAAAAAATTTTCACAGGACAATTAATAAAATCTCCTAAAATTAACTTAGGTGCATCATAAGAAAGTAAATCGAGCTTGTGGGAGAGATTGAAGATAATGTCCAGTGCCCTGTCAAAATTTGCCTTTGGGTGTATGTATACGACAGTAAGGAACATCTGAGGGAATTCTCTGGGCAGATAGGATACACATACTCTCTCTCACCACCTAGGGCTGGGCGGTATATCGATATTTTAAATATATCAATATTTTTTCAAACAAGATATGGAACGAGACGATATCGTCAATATCGATATAGTTTCATTTGCGTTTAAAGTACAGCACTTTTTTCCTAATAACAGCCGTTTCGAGCCGCGCCTGCCGCCTGCTATTTCGTTCTCTTCTCTGTGAAGCACTATCTCTCTCCCGCTCCCTCCGACTTGTCACACACACACACTGCCCCGGCCCAACCTGTACAACGTGTGGCTTTCACAGAAACGTTGTAGCGACGCTGCCGCACACTTTCATGGGCAGGCAACTTCTGCGCGACTGCGCTTTCTTTCATTCGCTTTCGCTGGCTACATCGAATCTAAATGACACGTTGGCTAGATGACATAAAATATCAAATGAACGGACGATAACATAACGGATATTTTATGATAACGGACGATATATATATATATTTCACGAAGCATCGGAGTGTTCTGATCCGTCTTTTAAGAAACATTGCCGCTGCTTAGCCTATTTAAGATGCTATGCATAGACTGACTGCACCCACTGTTTTGCTACGATTGCAGAATTTAGCCTTTTATTAACATTCATTTTATTCTGTTTCTACTATACTAGGCTACAATAAAACGATTTCTGCATAGGCTATCGTTCCTGTAACGTCGGGACCGCATTGTCAAATTTGAGAATGGTGACATTTGCCACATCTTGCTCTGACTGTTTTTGATTCATTCATTTTAAAATGTTTCGCTACCCTGTCCTACACCCACATTGAGGATTGAGTTTGCAATCAGCAAGGCAGATTAACGAGCGCAGCGACGCAGGCAGGCTGGAAATGAAAGCACAACGGCGCCACCCATGTAGAATGACGAGTTGGAGCGCGGCAACAGCAAATATGTTATTGCGTCAACAAATATCGATATTTATCTTATATCGATATCCTGCTTGAAAATATCGAGATATGAATTTTGGTCCATATCGCCCAGCCCTATCACCACCACTGTCTGACACCATTCATCCCGGATGAGAAGACAGACCCCGCCCCCACGGGTCTTCCCAGTGATTCCAGGGTCCCGGTCAGTCCTAAACACAGAGAAGCCAAGGGGTCCCACCTCGCTGGATGTGATGTTGTTGTCCAACCATGTTTCTGTGATAGCCATGACACAGGCACTCCGGTACTCGTGCAGGTGGTGGATATTTGCAGTCAGCTCGTTGGTTTTCGCTTTTAGGGACTGGGCATTGATAAGCAGCGTGACGGGCAGCAGAAGTTTGTTTTTTGTTTGTTTGTCTCCTCAGTCTTCGCAGAGTACCCCCTTTTGATCCTCGTTTGCGTTTTGTCCGGGTAGTCCATTTCTTTGGTTTAGTCCTTAGATAGTTTGGTATGGAGTTTACTACGGCTGCATGGTCCGTAGATGCACAATCGCGAAAGAGTAGGAGGAATTCTCTGCTGTATTGGATTTCACCCGCCATGCCAGTAACATGGTCATGATAGTGTCCATGGGCGAGACAGCATTTTAGAATCAGTATAAGCAATCCGATCGTACACCAAAAAGCCAAGTCCATGGTATCTTTTAGTGTAGTGCTGGATTAGACGTATCCATATGTAGCCAGCACCGTCTGCACTTCGCCGACTACTGCGTTGTGTTCCGGTGCACTGATGACAGGACGCTGACGGTTCTTTTTAGGCACTTTATTCTGTATCTGTATCTGTATCTCACAGAGAGCAAAAAGACCGTTCCTCTATCAGTAAAAGCCTCTCTGTCAGGTAAAATGCAGACTCACTATCTAATAATACTTCAAAATCATAAAATAAAATACTTCAGAATAATCATGAAAAATAAATGTATATCATTAAGCTCATGTGTGGCATGTGTATGTGTGCGTGTGTGTGTGAGTAATGTTTTACCTCTGGGCTGTTCAGTGCCATAAAACATCATACAATACAAGAAATTCTTAAATGAACACGTTATTTCCTAAACTCGGCATCGGGAGTACATACCTGTATCTCACAGAGAGCAAAAAGACAGTTCCTCTATCAGTAAAAGCCTAACACAAGAAAAAGGACAACTGAACATGTGGGCTACACCACAAGATAGCATGTCAAAGCACTAACACACAGCAAAACAAAACGCGACACGAGGTTAGCTATGTTAGCAATCTTAAGCTCTCAAAACTACAATGTACTCAATACATCCTAACTAAATTTATGTGCACTCATCGTGAAATATATGTACAAGTTACCATGTGCACTAAAACTACAGTTAAGACACATACGTTTACATATATTTCCAAATTGGCATTGCACTACTGTGAACACGTACCTCTCTGTCAGCTAAATTGCAGACTGAGAAATGAACGCGAAAATGCAGCATATGGCCACCACCATCCAATAGAGGGCACACTTACACAAAAAATAACTCTCCCAATACCTATAAGCTACCATGAAATAGCTGAATAAACAGGATTTTGGAGAAATAAACTCAAAAAGCCACAAAATAGAAAATGAAAAATTGCAAGAATAGTTTACATTCTTTGACCTGTTACACATACATACAAACAGTATAACACTCATGAAAATGAACAAATAAACAAACAAGTGCCAAGATGCCAGAGGCAGCAGGGCAGCCACAGTGCAGCGCCCGGAAGCGCCTGCGATAGACAACTACATGTACAACTCCTGTTCCTTGTCTTTTTGTTTTTATCTGCCTCACTATGTACAGCGACCTTGGGTTTCGTGAAAGGTGCTATATAAATTAAAGTTATTATTATTATTATTAGTAGTAGCATTGAAAAATATTTAGCCAGTCAGCGTCCCTGAGTCTGATGCTTAAAGGGCATCGGGGTGGGTAGAGGATGGATCTTATGCAGGGTTCAGGGTTAGGGTAACCTGCTGGACACTGGCAAATCCTAAATCCCTTCTAATTCATAGCCTACATTTTCAGTTGCAGGGCCTGCTCAAGATAATACTATTTAATGGAAAGAAACAAAAACTATTCGGTTGTCATAACTTCAAAAGCTTAAAAAAGATCTGGGGCTTTTGGAATGAGCTTCAGCCCCGAAAGCCAACCCCCTGCTCCACCCCTGGGATGGGCAATACCTTCATTTGTTCAGATTCATAGCCTATAACCTGACTTGCAGGGCCTGCACAGGCGAACAGATACAGCACTGGGTTTAGCTGCCCCCAAACCATAAGCCTACTTTAAAGGCCTGGCCTATATTTTGGATTCAAAGTTAAGTCCATAATTGATTACATACATCCAGGGTTCTACACAGACATTGTGTCATGAGCAGAATTTAATGATTTAGAGGGCTTTCAGATGTATCACATCACATATCCTGGGATATTTACCTGAGGGGCCCCATTCAGACATCAACCCATAACCCATTTTGTATGAATAAGGAGCCCTATTAAGACACAACACATTCTGAATTTGACCTGGGGCCCCATTAAGAGAGTAATCCACCCTTGTATTAATATAGTAGTTATTTACCCCAAACCAGTGTCTTTTTAACCTTAGAGGGTACTGAAATCACACATTTATTTTTAACTCTCATATTTGAAGTGAAACTCTAATTGTGGTTTACTGAACTTGAATTGAAAAATAACAAAATACAACAGCAGGCATTGCATTTGTTGTAAACAAATAAACCAGGTTAATGACTTGTTTTTTTGTTTAAACTTCGAACAGATCTGCAAATGGGCATTCAATGTGCAATCTTCAACGACAAAATAAAACCAAAATAGACAATATAAATGTAAATAATGGAATCAAAAATAAAATGTCTTATTTAAATCAAATAATCAAAAATAAATAGATACTTAAATAATTAAAGTGCCTCAGTATTCCACTAATGTTTTTAAAACTTTTAACTTCAGTTTTCAACTTCTTAAAACACTAAAAACTAAAAATATATAATAAATAATAATATAATAATATATATATAATAAATTATTTGCTAAAATAATGACAAAGCTGAATACTAAAAATGAAGAGTAATAACAAGGGTTCAAGGGGCCGCTTAGTTCGCTTATGCCTCGGGCCGGCCCTACATGGAAGGTAGGGTGAATTCTCATGGTGCGTGGAAGAAGGAGATGGAATGCAGCAGGACAGATGACCTTGGAGAAAGGAAAGGGACTAATAAATCTGGGCGCAAACTTACGAGACTCCACCCAGAGGGGCAGGTCCCGCGTGGCGAGCCAGACCCTTTGGCCGGGGCGATAGTGGGGTGCAGGCATCTGTCGACTGTTGGCCTGCTTTTGATACAGCTCTGAGGTATGGAGCAGCACAGAGTGAGCCTTCCTCCACGTGAGGTGACAGACCAGAGCCTGCAGACCAGAGCCTGGGCTGATGAAATTGTCACATCTCGTTCGACCTCCAAAAACAGAGGCTGGTATCCAAAGACCAGGGCCGGGGCTAGCCATTTGGGTGCCCTAAGCACAAATGCATCGTGGTGCCCCCCAAAAATGGACATCAACTCAGTAATTGTCAGTATGTTTCTCTTTATTTTCAAAATAACTCCACAATGTTACTTGCTGATGGCCTCTCAGTGACAGGACTCACTCTGCCAGAAGTGGTGGTTGTGGGCTGGGTTGTATCTGTACCTGAACTAGTAGTTGATGGTTGTTGATCAGGGCTGAGTGCTGTTGCAGAGTCTGCAGAGCTTGGTGGTTGATGATGTGTGCTTGAACTGCTGGTGGATGGTTGATCATCTAGATCTTCCTCCTGGTCTTGAGGATCTCCTTGCACACATCTAAGCATTGACCCTGCATTCAGAAATACAAGTAAAATACTCAGGGATTGTATGCTGAGATACAGTTTTGCACCTTGATTAAAAAAATATTACATATTAATTAAAGGTTTATGTAAGCCTATGTGTAAATCACTGGTACATGACAACATTTAAAACTATTTTATCTTTAAAACAATGGTTGATGGCTCACAATATAAGAACACATCTACATAATTTGAAAACTATAAATGTGAAGGGAGGGGGATCTACATAACTAAGATTTCTTTCTTTTCAAGTTGTAGTTTCACCTGCAGATGTCGCCCTTGGTCCCTTGGCCTATGAACCTCTCAAAAATGTTGGCATAGAACAACTACTAAAGTTGATGAACACCCGTCTAATTTAGCTAAACATCTCATTCAGTTGCAAGGTTTCTCAGTCAGAATTCATGTTACCAGGAGCCGTTCTCCATTCATCAACTCATTACTTTAAAGTATCATATTCTGTAGCATTACATACTCGTTGGTTCACAGTACACATGCATAACGTATTCTACATAACAAACGCCAAATAAACGTCCTGAAATGCAGAAGGCCTATAGAAGTAAACTAATACTTACAGAACACTTAGAACACGGCTATAGAGCTAACGTTTGTTTGTTGACGTTAACGTTAACATTAACTGGCATGAGCATAGACATTCATACAAGGACTAAATTTGACAGAATTAGCCATTTTTATTTAAAACATTGTCTTACCTGCCATCGACGCGTGTGCATCATCTCGCTGTCTCTTCTTTTCTTCTTATCCGCCCCCGACTCTTGATGCCTTTTGAGGCCGTGTCTAAACACAGGGCTCTGCCACGAGGCCGTGTCTAAACACAGGGGTCTGCCAAACCTGAATGATCTGATCGATCATACCACTGGGATGTGGGGGAGGGGGGCACCAAGGGGAGAGAGAGAGGGCCGCACAGGAGACGCATCTTTTTCTCAAGCAAATGTTACTTTAGTTTAAGTTTATTGGCCCCGTGGGGAAACTTCACTTGCAGCCAGGTGTACATACAAGAACACAACAGATAGACAAACACATACACACATAATAAATAACACCAACTGCAATAGTTAAAAAACACTGTTTAACTGATACTCTTCTAATGGGTACAAAGAATTGTGCAAATTTAGCCACCATATTGCACTTGGGATGAATGAGTTCTTTGTCCTATTGGACTTAAAACCAGGAACTCTGAATCTCCGGCCAGAGGGAAGGACCTCAAATAAGCAGTGGAGGGGATGGTTTACACAGTCTAATATAGTATTTGTCTTCTGCATGACTTGTTTCTCATAGATATTTGTCAAGGAGACCTGTGGACAACCAATAATTTTACCAGCCACCTTCACAATGTGGCTGAGGTTATTTTTGTCCCTAAGACTAATGCCCCCATACCAGGCAATAAAAGCAAAAGTAAGAACAGATTCAATAAAAGATTTATAAAACAAGGATAAAATAACCTTATCTACATTAAAAGAGTTAAGCTTCCGAAGGAAGTATAGTCGCTGTTGTCCCTTGCCGCAGATCGCGTCAGTGTTTAAGTCAAATTTTAGTTTTCTGTCAATCACTGTTCCCAGATATTTATACTGGTCCACCACCTCTATACTGCTACCTTTTATATATGTGGGTGGGGGAGGACCTGGTTGTTTCCTCCTGAAATCAATGACCATATCTTTGGTTTTCGAGGCGTTAAGCTGGGGGAAAGACCTATCATACCAACTGACAAACTCATCGACCACTGGCCCATGCTGAGACTCATGTTTCTGCAGTAAACTAACTATTACTGTGTCATCGGCATATTTCAGGATGTGTCTATTACTCTGGTTGCTTCTACAGTCGTTAGTATAGAGGATGTACAGTAGAGGGGAAAGCACACAACCCTGGGGAGAGCCAGTGGAGGAGACACACTTTGCAGAGAAACAACCATTTACCTTAACTCGTTGTGTTCTGTTAGTTAGAAAATCCATAATCCAGCTCACAAGATTACTCTCAATATGAGATTCCGACAATAATTTACTAACTAAAACATGTGGCTGGATAGTGTTAAAAGCAGTGGAAAAATCTAAAAATAAGAGCCTGGCATGTGTACCAGGACCCTCTAAATGACTATAAAGGAGATTTAATCATGTTATCTGGGCATCCTCCACCCCCCTGCTAGCCCTGTATGCACATTGCCCTGGGTCCAGGGCTCCACCCACCCTGAACAACAGGAGCCGCTTTACAATCCTTTCAAATGACTTCATGACCAGTGAGGTCAGTGCCACTGGTCTGAAGTCATTTAATGTCTTTGCAGAGTTCCCCTTTGCCACTGGAACTATGAACGACTCCTTCCAAGCCTTTGGGACCATTCTCTGTTCCAAGGACTTCTCAAAAATGTCAGCAAACACCCCACAGAGCTGTTCTGAACAGCACTTTAACAGTCTCCCAGTAATCCCATCTGGTCCTGGACTCTTATTTACCTTATTTATCTTAAATACAGACCTGACATCCTCCTGAGTGATTGGGAAAGGTGTAGACTTAACCTGAGCTTGTTCCTCAGTTAATCTCTTTAGGTTATCTGAAAAGTCATGAATATCAAACCGCGAAAAAAAGGTGTTCAATGCTTCAGATAACTCGCTATCATTTTTATACAGTACATTGTCAAATGGACTGGTTTCTTATGTGATTTTTGCGAACCTGTCATTCTTTTCACACCATCCCATGTTGCCTTCAAGTTGTTATTGCCCAGTCTTTCCTCTATCTTATTTCTATTTTCGTGTTTTAGCCTTCTTTACTTCTGCTCTGACCTCCTTTGTTACCTCTCTGATTTCACGCTCATCCCCATTATGAAAAGCCCTATGTTTTTTCATTAGTACTTGTTTCAGTGAACTAGTGACCCACGGCTTATTGTTTGCATACACTTTTACATGCTTTTTGGGAATAACAGAATCCACACAAAAAGAGATATAACAACATACAATATCAACCAACTCGTCAATATCCTTAGCAGAGTCAATTAAGACAGACCAATCCGTGCAATCAAAACAACCTTGTAATTTCAAAACAGACTCATCATCCCAGATCTCGATCTCCCTAGTTTTAACTTCCCCCCTTTTAAGCATAGGTCTGTACACCGGGATGAGATTGATGGTTCGGTGATCTGAGGAACCCAGGGGGGGCAGAGGGGAGCCCTTGTAAGCGTCCTTGATTGAGCCGTAGCACTTGTCCAAAGTCTTTACCAATACGTCACATGCCCTGGTTGGGCATGTGACGTATTGGTAAAGGTTGAGGCTTTTACTCAGTTTGCAGTTATTAAAATCCCCCATAAGAAGACACGGGGCATCCGGGGAGAGAGATTGAAGTCTTTGAGTCACTTTGCGAATAGTATCGGCAGCAGATGGTGTGTTTGCTTTGGGGTGAGTGTATACCAGTCACAAATATCTGGGGAAATTCTCTCGGGAGATAGAACGGGCGAACGGAGATAGAAAGCAGTTCGATTTCAGCAGTGCATATTGATTCCCTGACGGTGATGTTGCTACACCACCGCTGGTTTACATATACGCACACACCGCCACCCTGAGATTTCCCTGTGACTTCTGCGTCCCTGTCCAACCTGACAGGCGCCCCAAAGCCACTGATTGATAAATCCGTATCGGTGTCTTTGGACGACAGCCACGTCTCGCTGAAGGCCATAATACAGGCGTTCCTGTATTCCTGTAAATAGTTCGAGTTTGCCTGAAGCTCATCAGTCTTGTTTCTAAGCGACTGAGCATTTGCGAGTATTATGGAAGGGAGCGGAATACGGTGTATTTTTTTTCGTTTTAACCGTAGTCGGACGCCACCTCTCCTTCCTCGCTTCCTCTCCTTACGAAAGTTGTTGTTTTCATTTCCTGGAGACCTGTGCCTAGAGATCTCAGCTAAAATGTCATCAGTTACAAGCGGGTCCATGTATATATTTCCCATACACAGATTGTTCCATCGCATTAAGCATTCTCGCGAGTATGTCCTTACCGGTGTTGCATTCGATTTGGTTCCTGCTTTGGAATTCCTGTTCCCCCTCGAAACACAATGCAAGTTGACTCCACCCTCAAGAACTACCCAACACATCTGGCTTTACGGAAAGCGAAACAGGACAAACTTACTGTCGCTACGTGTTGACAGCAGTCTTCAAAACGGAGATTAACCTTTGTTGTTTTTGTCACGCAATAACAGCAATTATCATCATATGTCATTGGTCATTAAGGTAACCATTTGTTAAATGCCGTTAATAGCCTTCATTATGCAAACGCTAGTTTATGCAGTTTTACTCCCGCGACCAACTCTCGGCTTGTCATGTTATTGTTGATTGTTTTATGTAGTCTAATAAACATATGCATTGTGAAATGTATTCAATGTGTCGATCTTCTTCTTACTGGGTGGTGGTATTCATGGGCAAATTAGGCTGGCCAGGTAGCACATCATTTTGGCCATATTCACTGACATAGCGGAAACATTTCACTGTTGTGGATGATGCATGTCTGTAGGCCACCTGGGGTGAAAGTTATAAAGCCTAATGGGGTGAGGAGGACGCACGTGAATTGGAGCATATATTCGCAGAATGGATACAGTGATTTTCAAACAAATAGTCAATTACAAAAAATGTGGTTTATACCCTGGTGGTATAACCAAGGAAAAGAAATATATAATTCGAAGACGTTCGTCCAATTTTCAACTAGATGGTAAGAAATTAGGTGGCCTATGTAGGCCTAGCCCTAGAAAAGGGTTCCCTCAGCAAATCACAATTTGCAAAAGGATCATTCTTGACAATTGAGGACTAACTAGAAGTAGTGAATATACCCAGACAGCACACTTATGTCTTGCCAACGTCGGCGAGATGTATTTTTGCCGATGTAAAATACATCGGCACAACGTCTATAGAAGAGCGTTTGCTCATCGGCAAGATGCAGCGTGCTGTCTGGGTATAATATAATACGTAGCCTGCAACGTTGCTAGTTTTTTACAGAAGAGATGATCATTGTTAACTGGTGGATCATAATGGTCTCAGCGCTATTGTTATGGATTGGTTTTAATTTGAAACTTGTTTCAATAGGTGATAGTGATACACTCTTTTATGTATCCTACAAGAATAAACTGGAGGTGCGAAGGAAGGTAGTTGTTGGTGCAGAGGAGGCAAATCAAGTTTTTATTGAATTTCATGACAGTAAGGAGGGGGCACACTCAGGCTGCCAAAAGACAAAGAGCGCTGTAACAGCCAGATTTTACTGGCCTGGTATGGGCGTTGACATCGATTGTACTGTAGAAAGTACCGGAGCCTATAAAGGACTTTATAGTTACCAAAGGGATGTATGTAAGGATCTGACTCTATGCATTTATAACCAAATAATATAATTACCTGTGTACGTATTTAAATAAGAGTGAGAGGAGACTGAAACTAAGTTTAACAATTTAATACAGAACCCAATATTATATACAATAAGCACATTGTCATACAAACACTCTAATCCACACTTACACTCTACCTCCCCAATGCTGTACCCTCCCTTTAACTCACACAGCCCACACACACACACAGTCCGACCTGAGGCCCTTCGGTGGGCCTGACGAATGCCCCCTCGCGCTCGTAGTGCGGCGCAGCTGGGTCGTTGGTGCACGTGGAGTGGGGGGGGGGGAAGGGGGTGAGTGGAAACTGCCGGATACAAAGGGGACGTTGGAGAGGGGGGACACCTCCCTTGTAGATGGGGTGAAGATCGGCGGTGCTGCCTGGTAGGGGGGAATTGAACCCGCCTCACGAACCTCGTCTGGATCGGGGGAAAACCAGCCTCTTCCTGGGTCCCTCTGGCGACTGGGCCGCGGGCGCGTACTCCTGGGCGCGCACTCTCTTCCACGAGTTGGTAGCGTTAGCTAGCTAACTAGCTACCGTCCACTTTGGTAGCCCTGGCCAGTCCAACACTAGCGCTCTGAACGGACGGCAGACACACCTCCGTCTGCCGACACACCGCACTGCCGACACACCGTACTGCCGACAGCGCAAACAACAATATTCCACCCCAACCGTGGACACCGTTCTTCCCGAGCCTGCCGCGGCTCCCAACTTCACGTCCGCACCGCGCGGTTTCCAGCTGCAGACCGCCTGGTGAACTTCGCGAATTCCCCTCGCCTGACTGCGCGAGACTGGCATCTATCTGAACATATGACCAGCCTAATCACTCCGCACAGCAATATCCGCATGAAACAAATAGGTCTTAGTAAAAATAAATAACCCCAATTGAACAGAATATTGCATGGCTTCTTAAATAACAAAATGCCCAAACTTGTTGCATAGAATAAACTGACACATCAAAAGCAAATAAACGAAATGAATGATACAATACCCCATTAACATAAACCAATAATTACCTTAATATGTAATTAAAGGGGCAATGTCATGAAAATATGCAAACCTTCAGAACATCGATAAATGGGTAAATGTTTGAATTGTTTAATTTAAACTTTTGTATATTGCTTTATGGGTTGCACTTCTCATGTCTGCTTTTCAAACATCAGATTTTACAGTGTACCAAGTGCCAACACACCCGCCTGTCCATCAAACAGGAACCTCAATACATTCCAATTCGTGTATGTATGTCTTGTGTATGCCTTTCATTTCACATCATGAAATAGTCATGGTTGATTTCACACTAACTATATTGTTGATATGATGAATAGGTTGAACGCCCTTTGGAACTAGTTGGGATGGACCTAGTTGGGAAGCTGGCCCCAACCAAGGAGGGGAACCAATATATGTACGTCATGGTTGACTATTACACCAAATGGGCAGAGGCTTACCCCATCCCCAATAAATCGGCTGAGGTGGTGACTCAGTGCATCATTAAGTTTTTTCATAGGTTTGGAGCACCAAATCGGATTCTCACCGATCAGGGAACAGAATTTGTGAATGAGGTTAGTAGGCTACACTGGCTACTACTGGCACTACAACGAATGACCTTACATCACTTAATGAAGGACAGGATGTTTGCTGAATTGTGTGCTACTTAAAACTAATTTATTGTGTTACCCTTCACATGTTTTTCCAAACAGGTTAACCAAAACATTTGCAAATTCCTGAATGTGGAGAGGAGCCTCTGTGCGCCATATCATCCACAGACAAACGGTCTAGTGGAAAGACTGAATGGTACAATTCAAAGGTGAAACTGCAATACCTATTAATGGATATCATTGATGTGTCAATCTTTGTGTTGTTTGAAAGACCAACTTATCACAATAACCTCATTGTACCTCTAGAACCTTATGCAAACTGGTAGCTGACCGACCTGAATATTGGGATGAATACCTGGATGCTGTCATGTTTGGCCTGAGAACCAAACCCCACCTGACAACACAATATTCCCCATTTTTTTAAATGTTTGGAATGGAGGCACGCTACCCATGCGAGTTGCCAGAGACCTTTGAGGTATTGCATAATGTTTATCACTGCAAATGTCATTATTTATTTATTTTGCTTGTGCTTTTTTCAAAAGCAGCTGACATATATAACTTTTGTGTGCTGAACAACTGCAGTTGAGTTTCAAACCCCCAACTTCATGATTACTGGCTTGGTAGCCTGGTTACTTTACCACTGTGCTACCACTGCCTCATGTATGTACTGCTGCATGTAGATGTGTACAATCCAAATATGCTATTATTTCCTGAATAGGTGGACAGCTCAGTGGAGGACATCATAGCGGAGTCCACAGTATCCAGTGCCATCACTCTGAAAGAACAGTTTGATGCAATTGTCCAAGAGAATATAAAAAAAAAAATAGCTAGGCGTCACAAAATTCAAAACCCAACCACTCTGGCTGTGGGGCAAAGGGTGTTGAGAAAAAACATAAGAGCCGAACAAAGGAAAGGGGGAAAGTTGGAGCGCAGCTGGTTGGGACCATATACAATTACACACCTGAAAGACAAAAGTGCAGACTTACTACACGATCATGGAACATTCCACCCAAAAATCAATATAGACCACCTTAAGCCATTTTTTGATCAAGAACCACACATACCACACAGGATCCATACTCAGGAAGAACCACCACTAAAAAAAAGCACATGGACACAGACCAATCACCAGAGCCAACCCCTCCACGTACACCCATCCCTCTGACTTTCATTATTATACCAGAGGACTCAACACCTACACCTGATCCGTTTTCACCCTTCAACAAATTCAGATCCTCTTTCACCAGTAGACCTTTCATACCCCAAATGCCACCCAATTGATTTATCACAAACAAAAACAAAACAGCCAAAACTAATCTCATCACCCACCTCCACACCCCACAACATCCTGCAGCCACAGCCAGAGGGGAAAACCTCCACACCCCACAACATCCCACAGCCACAGCCTGAGGGGAAGACCTCCACACCCCACAACATCCTGCAGCCAGAGGGGAAGACCTCCACACCCCACAACATCCTGCAGCCACAGCCTGAGGGGAAGACCTCCACACCCCACAACATCCTGCAGCCAGAAGGGGAGACCTCCACACCCCACAACATCCTGCAGCCAGAGGTGGAGACCTCCACACCCCACAACATCCTGCAGCCACAGCCTGAGGGGAAGACCTCCACACCCCACAACATCCTGCAGCCAGAGGGGGAGACCTCCACACCCCACAACATCCTGCAGCCACAGCCTGAGGGGAAGACCTCCACACCCCACAACATCCTGCAGCCAGAGGGGGAGACCTCCACACCCCACAACATCCTGCAGCCAGAGGGGAAGACCTCCACACCCCACAACATCCCACAGCCACAGCCTGAGGGGAAGACCTCCACACCCCACAACATCCTGCAGCCACAGCCAGAGGGGAAGACCTCCACACCCCACAACATCCTGCAGCCAGAGGGGGAGACCTCCACACCCCACAACATCCTGCAGCCAGAGGGGGAGACCTCCACACCCCACAACATCCTGCAGCCAGAGGGGAAGACCTCCACACCCCACAACATCCCGCAGCCACAGCCTGAACTCAACATAGACAGTAGCATACATGGGCGTAAGTACGACATGTGATTATGTACAAATGTGCAAAACAATACATTATTATACATATATGTTTATGAAGTGTGAATGTCATGTTATGTCTTATAGGTATCAAAAGTGCATGGAATGGAAACCAGAGCCATGTGCTTCTGTCAAGAATAGGGCCATACAAACTGTTTTATAAGGACATACAAATGCTTTGCCCTGGGAATGAATTGGAGAGTGAGGTGCATATTTTCTTCTTTCTTCCTTCTTCATAAACTTTGAAAAGTATTCATGTTTTTTTTATGTTGATGTAGGTCATAAATGCATGTCTCAGCAAAATGGTGACTGACCATAATAACAGGTCAAAGGAAATGGCTTACCACATGGACACGTTTGCCATAACGGCCATGTGGATGAAGAAAAATGTCAAATTGAAGGTGTGCTGTAACTACTAGTAGTGTTGGTGGTGGTGTAGTGGTTCGGGAGATTCAAAACACACCACTCAGAGGGGTGCAATTGAGTAGCTGCAAGCACACGGTTTATTGTAGCTCAGGTTGCTTTAAACAAAATATGATCTCATCTTATCAAGGTGTTTGTTACAATTGGGTCATTGTTTTTATTTGTTCTTTTTTGTCAGCTGGATCCATCCATCTATAATGTCATCTTAGGGGTGGTGAATGAATGCCACCATTGTTTTGTTGTTGTAAGTAGTCATTATATAAAACAATTGTCTTAACTAAAACAAAAAAAGTTTATTCAGCTGAGTACTCTATGGTGTTCCCCAGGCCATCTATCCATCCAAAAAAAAAAATATTCTTCTGGACTCACTTGGAGAGTCTGAGACGAAGATAAAAAGGTGTCTGGAGACAACAAGGTATTTTTCAGCAGCACAAGCACATATTTTATTGTTCATTATCACTGAATGTGACCTGTTGAACAATCCCTTCTTTGCAGAGCTCTGATGAGAAAGAGAGGGACAGCCGTCTCACGCTGGACCTGTGACACAATGTCTCACCCACTGCAACAAGACACAATATCTTGTGGAGTGTTTGCTCTGAAAGTGTGTGACATACTGTAGCATATAATAGCAACATAATTGGAATTATACAGCTATGGTGGTCTGTGCACTTCTGCTCACTTGTGCTCATACACATTTTCAGTTTGCAGAATATCTCTTGAAGGATGAGCCCATAACTTTTAACGCGGACAAAACATCTGTATCCATATTGAGGAAGGATATAGGCACATATGTTCTCTCTTAGTCTGGTAAGCTGAGCATTTTTACACAATATATACTTTTTGCATCACAGTGTCTGCAATATGACTATATAGTTGTCATTTCCCTTTATCAGACACTTTTATCAAAAGCATATAGCATCAAGTCCCTTAACTACTACTGCTGCCTAAATATGTTCCTTTCCATTTCATAGATGACCTGAGCAACCTGTGTCACTTCTGTGGGGAGGCAGACACATTTGATGATGCTTAAGAAGTCGTATGGGTAGGCCTAAGCCATAAGTACATTTTGGGTCTTTATAAATAGAAATACAACAGTATAGAGTGACAAGAAATGTTTGGGAAAGGGGAAGAATTGGAATTGGAATGGGGAAATACTTGAAGTTGGATTTGGACCCAGGTTGTCAGGTTTTCATATAGAGGCCTTAGCCATCTGCACTGCATATCCACAGGTCAAGGTATGGTAATGGGTTGGATTTGTGTTTACACAAAGAATGGAAAGTAATGAAGCACCCCTTTTATTACAGATTGCCTGTGATTCGTGTGAAAGATGGTTTCACAAAGGATGTGTGGGAAATCCCCCAGTGGAGAAAAAATATGTCTGTCATGCTTGTCTTCATGCTTGGCAATAAATGTCCAATGGCACGAAGCTGGAGTGTTTCTGTTTGTTTGTTTGTGTGTGTGTGTGTGTGTGTGTGTGTGTGTGTGTGTGTGTGTGTTTCCCTTTGGACAAATCTGATGAGAAAATAATTGATAAGGCTACATGACAATTCATTGGTTTAATTACATCTAAAACCAACAACACACACAAACAAGACATTTTGCATTTTAAAAAAAAAAGATTAATGGTCTAATACTGTAGGCTATCTACGTTTTGGATAAGAACAAATACAAAAACATTATGTCTAAGTGTAAGTTACACATGCATTCTGTGTTGGTCAGTACGTAGCCTTCAACGTATTCTAATGTGAAACCTAGCCCTGGCTCTGTTACTAGTGCGAAGACAATGCATTTTGATCCATTTCGCTTGCCGTACATCCAGCTGTTCTTCTACTTGTCTACGTTACGTGACAACGCACGATAACCTAGCAACTACGCCAGACTTTTGTTTATGTCAGCGTAGAGGGGAACAGGAATGCCGGGGGAACCAAATCGAATGCAACACTGGCTCACGTTGCTGACTGCGTTCGCCTTGGACATAGTAAATCCATAAAGTCCATAGAATGACCGCGTAATATATCTCCATGGCGATTGCTTGAATGAACAATCGTGTCTAGTTAATTTCCTCATGAATTCCTCACAACTTAATTTAAAACAGTAAACTTTTGCAGCACATCTGACAAACAAAACTCGGACAAACAAAACAAACACCTACTGCTGGTCGCTACAGGAAGAGTAGCGCCCCCCATCTGTGATGTGAGCGTCTGTGGCGCCCGGTTACTTTTGTATTGCTTATCCATTAATACCTTTTACACATGTTCATTTTAAATATATTGCGTTATCATGATTATTATGATGATGCTTTTTTACGAGACAGATTTTTTTGGTGCCCCCCCAGGCACTTGGTGCCTTACGCGCAGTGCGTGTTCTGCGTGTGCGGAGCCCCGGCGCTGCCAAAGACACACTGAAATGGGGAGAGACCAGTGGCACAAACAGGCAGAGAGTTATGTGCATACTCAACCCATAACAGCTGCTTGCTCCAGGTGGTTGAGCTCTGAGTTACCAGACAGCGAAAAGCTGTCTCAAGTTCCTGGTTGTATCTCTCAGTGACTCTGCAGTCCATTAGACTGAAGATGATATCCGGAAGATAGACTAACCGTTGCCCCAATATGTGTGCAGAACTCCTTCCAGAAATGGGAAATAGACTGAGGACCTCAATCAGACAGTATGTCCCGGGGCACGACCATGTAGATGAAACATGTGAGACAGGGGTACCTCCACCATTTCCGTGGAAGAAGGCAGTTTTGGCAGTGCAATAAAATTAGCCATTTTAGAAAAACAATCAATAACGGAAAGAATATCCGTATTGCGTTCTGAAACGGAGAGACCAGTCACAAAATCCAGCGAGATGTGAGAGACCATCGGCGATGAGGAATGGATAGGGGTCACAGAAGACCAATGGGTACGTGACAAGTGCGTGACTTGTTCTGAGAGCAAGCTGCGATGAACTCCTTCCCCATGGCAGGCCACCAGAAGCACTGACCAAGGAAACACAGAGTTCGTCCAACACCATGATGGCACATTAGTTTGCACCCATGTCCGAGGGACTGGAAGACTTGTTCTGCTGCAGGAGTCCACTAGAATCTGGTTTCCGGTGATGTCAGGGCTGAAGGGGAATGGCGACAGAGCTGAAATTGTGAATAAAGAGTTTGAAAGACAGCTGGAGCATTAGTTAGACCGAAAGGCATTACCAGATATTCATAATGTTAGCTGGGTGTGTTAAAGGCTGTCTTCCACTCATCCCCCTCCCTTATACTCACCAGGCGATAGGCGTTCCTGAGATCCAGCTTGGTGAAGATGGTAGAAGAAATAAGGGGGAGAGGGTACTGGTTCTTAATGGTGACTTCATTAAGACCCTGATAGTCCATGCAGGGACGGAGATCCTTGTCTTCCTTCTCCACAAAGAAGAAGCCTGCACCAGCAGGGGGGGGGGGGGGGGAGGGGAGAATAATACCTGCTGTCAAACAACGTTGGATATATTTCTCCATGGCCTCTCTTTCCTGAGTGGACAACAAGTAGAGGTGCCCACTAGGGAGAGTGGCTTCGGTAATGAGTTGAATATCAAAAAAAAAAGTAAAATCCACCTGAGAGAACATCTTTGGTGGTTAGCAAAATAGGAAATCCATACATTCT
This sequence comes from Urophycis tenuis, assembly GCA_036785325.1. Lineage (NCBI taxonomy): Eukaryota > Metazoa > Chordata > Actinopteri > Gadiformes > Phycidae > Urophycis > Urophycis tenuis. Next base: position 8,966,543 of record JAXIVH010000018.1, on the reverse strand, counting down.
CCTGTCTTCTCCTGTCATTGGTACAACAGAGAGGCATGGCACGGCAACTTAAAGACCTTTCATTAGGCTCGTACCATTGTTGTGTATGAGCATTATGTTGTATATGAAATGCTTTGTACACTATACTTGTACATGCTTTATCTAAGTCTTATTTGAGTGTCTGATGAGTTAAACCCTCTCTTGGATGCCCAGACGGAGCTCCACACATCCGCACACAACTTGCGTGTCCCTTTATTGTGATGCCAAAGTGCCTCGGAAAGGCCACTAAATTACTTATTTGTTACAGTGACAAAATAACATACACTTATTTACACACTCATACATAACACTGTACTCTCATACACATAATAAAAGCTGTCATACTTTACTGTTGTGTATCTATCTCTATCTATCTCTCAGTATCTATGTCAACAATGCTTGGTGTACTGATTCTTGCATCATTGAAAGCCACTGCTCTGAGAACGCAGAATATCTCATGGTTAAATGTAGACCCTTTTACCTACCGAGAGAATTCACATCTGCTATCATTACGGCTAGTTACATCCCCCCTGACGCTAATGCCTCGCTTGCGATGAAAGAACTGCATTCTGCCATTAGCAAGCAACAAACTACACACCCCGATGCAGCCTTCATTGTTGCGGGTGACTTCAATCACTCAAACTCAAAGTCTGTTCTCCCCAAATTTAAACAGCATGTCTCCTGCCCCACCAGGGGAGACAAAACTTTAGACCATGTTTATACTAACATGGCCGATGCTTACAAATCCATCCCCCTCCCCCACTTAGGACAATCAGACCATGTCTCTTTGTTCCTACTCCCAAGTACTCCCCACTTATCAGACGTGTGAAGCCCACAGTGAGGACAGTCAAGATCTGGCCAGAAGGGGCAGAGGCTAAACTGCAGGAAGGTTTTTCAAAACATGACTGGAGTAAGCACTCCTCGGAGGCAACCCTTGACTCCCACACGGACATCACCCTTTACACCTCCTCTGTCCTGGACTACATGAGGTCCAGCACAGACAGTGTCACTACACTAAAAATAATTATTACTTTCCCTAACCAGAAGCCATGGATGAACGGGGAGGTCCGAGCCCTGCTGAAGGCACGTGACATCGCCTTCAGATCTGGGGACCGGCGGGCCTACAGCACATCCAGGGCTAACCTGAAGAGGGGCATCACCGAGGCCAAACGCAACCACAAGCTGAGGATCGAGGAGCACTTCACGAACGGCTCCGACCCCAGATGCATGTGGCAGGGCATCCAGGCCATCACAGACTACAGACCCGCTCACATCATCCCCCAATCCTGCGACGCCTCCCTACCTGAAGAACTCAACCTCTTCTATGGGCGCTTTGATACAGACAACAAGGAGGTGGCCATCAAGGAGGTGCTCCCTGCAGGCCACCAACCCCTCACACTCTCCCCCTCCAACGTGTTTGCAGCACTGAGCAGGATTAACCCACGGAAGGCAGCTGGTCCTGATGGCGTCCCCGGACGCGTCTACAGGGCCTGTGCAGAGCAGCTGACTGAGGTCTGGACTGACATTTTCAACCTGTCACTAGCCCAAGCAACTGTCCCTGAATGCCTTAAATCCACCACCATCGTGCCAGTGCCCAAACACTCCACTGCAGTTGACCTCAATGACTTCCGCCCAGTCGCGCTTACCCCATCATTGCGAAGTGCTTCGAGAGGCTGGTCCTGGGTCACATCAAAACCTGTCTACCACCCACACTGGACCCCTTCCAATTTGCCTACCGCCAGAATAGGAGTACAGAGGATGCCATTTCCACGGCACTGCACTCCGCCCTCTCCCACCTGGACAAAAGCCACACATACGTTAGAATAATGTTCATTGACTTCAGTTCAGCATTCAACACCATCGCCCCCTCCAAACTGATCACCAAACTCCGTGATCTGAACATTGCCCCCTCCCTCCGCAATTGGATACTGGACTTCCTGACCAACAGACCGCAGTCTGTTAGGATCAACGGTCACACTTCCTCCACCCTCACCCTGAACACTGGCGTTCCGCAGGGCTGTGTGCTGAGCCCTCTCCTGTACTCTCTCTTCACCCACGACTGCACACCGACACGTGGTTCAAACACCATTGTGAAGTTTGCAGACGACACAACGGTGATAGGCCTCATCAGCAACAACGATGAGTCAGCGTACAGGGAGGAGGTTCAGTGCCTAGCTGCATGGTGCGCCGACAACAACCTGTCCCTCAATGCCACGAAGACCAAGGAGATCATCGTGGACTACAGGAAAACAGGTTGAGCTTCAGGTTGAGCGGGTAACCAACTTCAAGTTTCTGGGAGTCCACATCTCCGACAGTCTATCCTGGTCCCTCAACACCACTGCCCTAATCAAGAAGGCTCACCAGCGCCTCTTCTTCTTGAGGAGACTAAAAAAGGCCCACCTGTCTCCTCAGATCCTGGTGAACTTCTACCGCAGCACCATCGAGAGCATACTAACCAACTGTGTCACAGTGTGGTATGGTAACTGCTCTGCCTTGGACCGGAAAGCACTGCAGAGGGTGGTGAAAATCGCCCAACGCATCACCGGTTCCCCACTCTCCTCCATCGAGGCTGTCCAGAGGAAGCGGTGCCTGCGTAAGGCGCGCAGCATCGCAAAGGACAGCTCTCACCCCAACCACAGACTGTTCACCCTCCTCCCCTCTGGAAAGCGCTACAGGTCTCTGGGCACCCGGACCAGCAGGTTCAGGGGAAGCTTTTTCCCCCAGGCTGTCAGCCTTCTGAACTCCACACCCACATGAACATCTATGCTATGCTACTGTTAGTAACCGATTAATACCTCGATGATCACTACCTCCATCTGCACTGTTTAGGTCACTTTATTAACTACCGTTAATTACCGTCACTTTAATTACCACTGCCACTTTTCTTGTTTTTCAATTTTGCACCTTATTCTGCATTCCTGCATTTAAACCTGCACCTTTATCGCACATTTGCACTTCTGGTTAGAACGCCAACTGCATTTCGTTGTCCCTGTACTTGTACTCTGCACAATGACAATAAGGTTGAATCTAATCTAATCTAATCTAATGTAATCTAATCTATGTATGACATAGCTAGCAAATATGATTTGAAGACACATTGAGCAAAGTGAGACATCTGAAAATAAATTTGGTAACAGTACAAACAAGTGGTCAACAACATTTTGAACAGAAGTCTATGGCTCCTGGGTTCATCGCCAGGGCATTATCACTAGTCGCCACTAATCATGGCTGCTACAAGCTTAAGAGGCATGGCCCCCTGGGTTCAGCAGACCAGGTAGCATAGGCGGCGCTAGGGCAGGAGGAATGGGGAAGCTACGGGACAAAAAAAAAGTCTTACCCATAGGCAGATACATATATTATTGATTATGTTCATCAAACTGAGATGCAGCAGAATTTTTTGAGGGTGCAGCCGCGGCCTACTGGTTAGGACATCGGATTTATAACCGGAGGGTGGCCGGTTCGAATCCCGGCCAGTGCGCACGGCTGAAGTGTCCTTGAGCAAGGCACCTAAACCCTCACTGCTCCCCGAGCGCCGCTGTTGCAGGCAGCTCACTGCATCGGGTTTAAGTGTGTGCTTCACCATCACTGTGTTTTGAGTGTATCACTAATTCACGATTGGGTTAAATGCAGAAGACCAAATTTCCCTCACGGGATCAAATGAGTAATTCTTTCTTTCTTATGATTCCTTTCATTCTCTACTCGTTTTTGTTTTCCTTTTTGGTATTTTAGCCCATACTTAATTAATCAATGATCGCATCGCTGAGAATGTGCGCTCACACGTCGCGGTCCCGACTGGAAGCGACAGTGCCAATTTAAGCACTTTGGTGAAGTTTGGATAAAATCCAGTCAAGGCAGCGGCTTTTAGATTTTCCAGAGTTGCACCACCTGAACTCATTTTCACCATGACCATTTCGGCGTGGGCAAGATCAGTGTTGATGGAGAGAGTGGCATATTGCATATTGTTTCATCAGTACTGAAGCACCATCAGCAACAAAGTATAACACAGCATCTACACATTTTGCAATTTGCATTGCTTCTTCTGAAAAGCGTTGAGCCTGTAACAAACGCTCAGAAGAAGCAATGCGTTGTAGCTACGCCGTGCGTATGTAATGACGCAAAAAAAAAAAACATTGACATAGATAATACCTTAAAAATTTGTGTTTTAATGTATTTTCCACCTCTTTCTAAAATAGAATTAAAAAAACAACACAATTTAATTTTTTTATTTCATTTTTTGTGATGATTTTATTTTATTTTATTTTCTGTGACAATTTAGGCCCTAGCCTATTAATAGCGCCGCCTACATAGACATCCTATCTCATAGACGCAACATTGAGCGCTACTGCCCACTGGGCTGACGAGACGCGGGGCCGCCATCTTGGAGTGGTGATCCGCCCCCCTCAGTGTCATTCATTTGACAGGAGAAATGAACTGTCAGCTCATTTAATTAATCTTACCTCACTGAATACCATTGATTTTCACACGTTTTTTTGTAATACGTGTAGCTATGATAAAGGACACATGTTTTGGCGTGTTTTATTATTCATAGTTGGCTTAACAGTAATAGAATATTATTATATGCTATAAGTGACCAGACGTCCGAGATCAAAACTGGGAACATAATCCCCGAGAAGGGGGGGAAAAAAAGGGTCAGCTATGTTTAAGTTGAAGAAACAATATAATTAGGTTAATATAGGCTACGTATATCATACATAAACAATGTATGAATACATTAGATATCTATATCTTAGGGACCTAGAACGCCAACTGTATTTCGTTGTCCCTGTACTTGTACTCTGCACAATGACAATAAAGTTGAATCTAATCTAATCTAATCTCTTGACTGTTTCTGCAGCAGCAAAGAGTTTATTCTGTTTTGACACTTGTATTGATATTTTGTATTAACAACATAAATTATTATGTTTACAGTGATTGTTTTATATGTATTTTTTTTATAAATGTCGCTTTGGATAAAAGCATCTGCCAAATAGGCTACTTAATAAACATAACATATATAAACACCTGAACGTTTTCATATCAGCTAAAACCACCAATCTGTTTCAATGGATTCAGAATAAAACCAAGTTCTGTCTTACCCAACAATTTTAGTATTTGAATATTGTTACTTGAACGACTTATTCAGGTTACAATTATACTGTTAAGAAAGTATTGTCTTATACTTTGCCTAAAATGAGAATGCATCATAATCAGTGGCATCTGGTGAATTTTGGGTGGGGCTGAAAGCTTGAAAACCAAACCCCCGCAGGGGGGTCTGGGGTCATCCTCCCTTAGAAGATTATTTGTGATTTTCACATACAAATGAAGCATTCTGGTGCATTCTGACAAAATAATAAAGACAAAATAGAACATTTCCTTACAAAGACGAATGGGGCTGGAGAACTAAGTTTTCACTTAATTTATTTGCTTCGTTTATGGGAATTATACACAAGTTAAAATTCAATTCAATTCAATTTATAGAGCACCAAAACATTACACGACTCATGGCACTTGACAGTGTTGAACATTCAGAGAGCCCATATGTAACAGGGCGAGGAAAAACTCCCTATAATTGGAGATACATATAGGAAGAAACCTCATGCAGATCTACGACTCAAGGGCCTGACCCATCTGCCTAGGGTCAGTTACAGGGCAGTAAGGTTTGTATACATGATAAATGAATAGGTTAGTTAGGTGTAGAGAATAGAACATGGTGCCTAGAGCCACCTGGGGTGTATGTAACAAAGATGTAGGATGGTTACATAACCAGTATGATAAGTCATGAATCCCATTTAGTGTCAGAAAGTTCAAATAGTCCAGTGTAGGATGACTTGTCATAACTATTGGGAATTGTCATAGGGCAGTAGTGGATCGCTAGGTAGCGCAGGCCAGGAATCTGGTCAAGGGGACAGCAACAGGTGATGGTAGGGAGTCATAGGATGGGACTTCAGGTGCGATGAGGACCAAATACAAGGATGGCTGATGACTGGTAATGGTTTACCTCACAAGTGAGGTAAGTGGGAAGAGAGAGATATATAGAGTGGGTTAGGCGTGCTATACGTTTCATGATGCTTAGTATTAATAAGTGTATCAATGGTACTACAGAGTGTTACACTATAGAGAGAAAAGACAAGAGAGGGAGAGTCCAGAGAGAAGAAGAGGGAGTTGAACGACATGACAGAGAGAAGAGGTGAGAGGGAGAGAGGGAGAAGAGGGAGTTGAACGACATGACAGAGAGAAGAGGTAAGAAGGAGAGTTGAGAGAGAGACAGAGGGAGATACAATATGCACACTGAAGGCATGATGCCACCATAGGAAAGATAGACTAGCTATAATGTATAGCCACTGTCCATCTGATTGTCTAGTTAGCTAGCGCTAATACACCCCCCACCCACCCACACACACACACACACACACACACACACACACACACACACACACACACAATCTGGACTGTGGTCCTAACTTTTACCCCTGTTGGCTTTTACAATCTATATCTTCAACATCTATTTAAACTTTATGTTGTTCAAGTATGTCATTTCTTCACTTCATTCATTTCATTGACAAGCAATTCTATTACGGTCATACTCTTGTTTGTTAGCCTAGCTGGCTACGATTTGAGTACTCCTTCTCAACTCTGTGGTAATATAATACAACCAATAGTGCGTTAGTGTTAAATCTTACTTGTGAAAAGTAATCCCCCGATTCCTATTTTCGACGCTCCGCTCATTTGAGCAGGAATACGCTGAACACCAGCCCGGCATCCTTGTTTTCTTCTGTAAACGCTACCTGTCAACTATTGCTGTCAATGCTGCTCGCCGGCTCCTGATCCCCACTCCAATATGGCGGCCGAATTTCTCGTTTGGCAGCAGCCAATGTTGCGTCTACCTAAAGGATGTCTATGGTAGAGTCCTATAGAGAGATCTCTCTATAGTACTCTAGTCTATGGCCGCCTATGCCAGGTAGCCTTTTCTGGAGCTCAAGGGAAGCTGGATGCTTTCTGGGGAGCTCATAGCTCAAAGGGGCAGCACAGTTGTATATTTTTCACTGATTTTCCCATGCTTTTCCCCAACAATGTTTTTTTTTTCTAATTACTAAATCATTCACGCCTACTTAATTAATGTAGTTGACGGTTGTTTTTGTAGTTGATGGCCACTACGCGTATAAATATAAAAGAGTGATCGTCAGGTCTGAAGTAACCATTTATATTTAAATATATTAGTCCAACGTGATGTTGTTGTACAGTACAGACACCACAAGGTGTCAGTATTTGTCGTAATCTGTTTTGGCTATTCGTCAGCTGGTCTAATTGAGTAGACATGCCTTTAACGTTAAGGGTATTTTGAATCAAAATAATTTTAATTAGACCATAAGAACACACATTGTTACATGTTAAAATATGCCCAGCCGTCTTCCCCTCAGCCTCCAGCTGCCCAGATTGCTCTCGCTCAGTCAATAGGCCTACTAAATAATTTGTCGAATATTTGTATACAGTTCCTCTTAGAGTTCTGGGGGTTCCCTAACAACCGAGTTTTATGATGGAGGCGGGCGCTGAACTGACTCGGTGCCTTTCTGACCTTTACGACTCTAATCTGCCGTTTAAAAGACTTGGATCCATAGCTGTCGCCTGTTTTTATTAAAGAGATGTCTATCCCATTGCATGTTCAACATTTTCCGATTAGCGAGTTAACTGCACAACCAATCTTAATCTTCTTGAAGGTTGTGTAGGCTGTCTGTTTGTGGGCTTTTTTTTTCTTTTTTAAAAAAATTATTATTATTATTTCATGAAGGCCTATTCGTTAAGTAATTCTGAGTTTGATAAGTTTCGTAGAAAATTCTGGAATAAACCCTTAACAGTAGATGTAGTTAAAGTGAGTGTGTGAGGCACACAAATCAGTAATTAGCCTATAATAATCGCATAGATCCATATTTAGGGGAGAAGAGTCTATAGCCAACTTAAGGCAATACTGTGCAAGTAATGTTAAGTAGGCTAACAAGAAGGTAATGAAAATGACTGTCCTTGTATTTGTTGTATTTTGCTTGATATGACACGTCAAACAGATTAGTGTTCTATCAGGCATTGGACGTAGAGGGCGTCCACAAACCACAGTCAAAACTGGAGTATCAACACTAGTTTAATGCATAAGGGCTTGGCCTATGTCTTAATTATGAATAAGTAGACATAGGCCTAGCCTAAATTAATAATTGTAACTTCTGATGGAGAAAATTTGCTTATTCTATCTTCTAAAACGAAAGTTATTACTTTTGCACATTAATACTATTTAGTATGAGGCACACTTTTACACCACATGGTGTAATTCTGCTGACCAATCGGTGAACCAATACACATAAATCGTCACATTATCAATTGTCATTCTTATTGTTTTTCACTTGCTAACAAGAAGCCCCCAAATCCTTAAATCCTGAAGGCCTAGGCCTACATGTATTCCGATTTTTTTTATGCGTGAATGCGTAATGATTGATCGGTCCATCGCAGTTGGAGCATTCATTGTTAACAGCCCTCCTCTTTCTCTGTCTTCCTCCCCCTCCAGCCTGTATAGTGAGAACACAACAGCCACACTTCAGACACTGCCATTGGTTCCCCCACCGTGATAGGAACTTACCGATAGGTCTACCAAACTTCAAGCGACTTCATCTTGGACTTAAGTTTCGCAAATGTATTATTTCTAAATACGATCAACTGATATAACTGATAAAGATAAGCATTTAAAAGTTTTTATTTTTTTATTTTAATTTTAGGGGCGCTGCGAAAAATGTCTTTGCCCATTGCAAGCCGACAATTTCTTCAGAACCATAAAGAGATGCAAACGCGCGGGAAATGGGGAAGTAAAACCGAGTATATTCTGACAGTTATGGGGGCTATCATCGGACCCGGGAACGTATGGAGGTTTCCCTACTTGTGCTACAAAAACGGCGGCGGTGGGTTTAATGTGTGTATGGTGTGCGTGTGTACGTCGACTTAAATGTGCAAATGCACAATGAATGAATCCTATAAGTCTTCGTTTTTTACTACAGGTGTTTTCTTCATCCCGTACGTCATGTTTCTGGTAACCTGTGGAATCCCGCTGTTCTTCCTCGAGACTTCTCTGGGACAGTACACGAGCCAGGGAGGTATCACCTGCTGGAGGAGGATGTGTCCTCTCATTGAAGGTAAAAAACTACATTTAACGCATTTGGTCCGTGTACAAAGTAATTTCTAGTCACAAATGATGGGCTAGTCATGACCAGAGCTTGGATTGGAATAAAAAAATGCTGCCAGCATACTACAGTAAAACCGATTATGGCTGTTTTTGGTTGATTTGCTTAGGTAAATGACAAACCAATATGGTTAAACTACAATTGATTATTTATTATTTATCTTTTTAATATTAGGTTGATTGTTTCTCTCTATATATACAACAAACCACAAATTAAAAATCTTCAGATGTTTTGTTTTAGTTGTTAATCAGCTTGGCCCTAGTCCCAGACAGCCACCCCAATGAGCCCCTGACAGGGTTCAGAATAAACCGATCAATGGCTGATGAAGGCTTCTATGGATGGGGCTAGGGCTATATGGGTGGGCGAGGGACAAATAGCATAGGCCATAGACCGCGGAACGTGTTTGAACAAGGGGGGGCCACAATCGCAAGAGGGGGTCACCAAAATTTTAGGTCGGACATGATGCATAGCCGAGGCTATGCACGGTATACACGGACACGCACGTAATGCCATCAGTCATGTCAGCCAGTACAGAACAGCGCAGAATAAAATGCACAAGAAAGGTACCTCGGTGGTCGGTGGTAACGCAACTGAAACTGCTTGCTTGTACCAGTGCTAAAGCACTATGAGAAACACTGAACACAGAAGTGCACGTTCTGTGGTGCTTGGTCAGAGGAATGCATGGGAATATGCTTGCAGTTGTATCAGAGCTGGGCGCGCACGCGTGTGTATATGAGAGAGAGAGAGAGAGAGAGAGAGAGAGAGAGAGAGAGAGAGAGAGAGAGAGAGAGAGAGAGAGAGAGAGAGAGAGAGAGAGAGAGAGAGAGAGAGAGAGAGAGAGAGAGAGAGAGAGAGAGAGAGAGAGAGAGAGAGAGAGAGAGAGAGAGAGAGAGAGAGAGAGAGAGAGAGAGAGAGAATGCGGATGCACATCACTTGCCAGGATGATTTTACTTGTCCAAACAGCCAACAACACTAATAACCCAAGTCCAAAATATGCCAGCACAGAAGTGCGCAAATTGCCAAAACAGTCAACACAGCACAGAAGGCTATAGCCTAGAATGAATCAATGGTCATGACTTAAGCCCACAACATGCCAGCACATACCGGTAACTGTGCAGAATAAAATGCTCAATCAGCCAACAATACACAACAAAAGCACCTCAGTAAGATGTTAACTCAATTTAAACTCGCTTTGGTTTGTGCCTTTTCATTCTGATAGCATAGGCTATTCCACGCCACCGACAATCTCCGCAGTCTACCACAATCACTACTTCTTCTGCGCGATTTTCAGTGCTGGGCTGTTACATTTTGCAACCTTCACGCATGACGTGTGACGTGAAAAATATTGGTTTTAGGAAAACGCTTGATTAAATGATTACAGCATGGGTTGTGTTTAAGTTTGATCTTGTCGACAGGTTTTGAGTTGAAAAAAAACTTGCAGGCCAACATTTTTTTATATTTTTTTATAATCATTTCAACTTCATTTAACTTCATTCAATCATTTAACTTGGCAGTAGAAGAAAAGCATATATTTGGGTTATAGATTTTGAATGCAAGCACACTAGGTAGACCAAAGTTTCAGAAATAAAGCACACACACAATGGCCACATATGACAATAGCCATAAGCTTGGGGCTCTATATCCTGACAGAAACAGTTAACAGACTAGTTAAATAGCACAGCAAACAGGGTACATAGGGATTACATTAATAAAGTGACTATAATGGCTCTAGTCTAGTAAATTATACCTTAAATATCTGCCTTCCACAAAAAAGGAAAATGTAAACTAATTTATTAATAACCAAGATGTGCTTAAAAAGAAGGTAAAACAGTGGCTAGGACAAAGTAAAAATGGCATCCTGTGAACCACATTATAAGTATAGATAGTTAGGCTGACAGTGAAGGCCAATAGTAAACGATAGTGAAATCAATGCATACCTTTCCACTGTTCTTGTCTTTACCACAATTCTCTGCTCTCTGTATGTCTTAAACATGAGTTTAGGTGACTTGAGGCTATTCACAAACACCAAAACAGTTAACATGTTAACACAAGAAGCTATTAAAAGTGCAATTTCTGATAGTTATAAAGGACATGAGTGCTATGCCTGAGCAGCATTCACAAGCCACAGTTAGGCCTTAATAAATAACATTCAAAAAGTAAATAGTTGCAATATTAGGGATCATATTGTGCTTTTTAAATGTTCCCCTTTACTTTGGTGTGTCACATAGCTATTTTTTATCCATGTGTAACTTCTGCTAAGCTACAAAGCTCAAAGTCGCCACCAGGGAGAGTCCTCTAATCTTGGCCATACCTCACTACTCACGACCAGCACTACTCTGAGCCACTGTTCTCCTTTCATTTCATTCCTTTTACATAGCTGTTACATGAAGGTTATTCTCTAAGTACCCAAGAGTGTAATTGTTACTGAGATGTGTGTACATTAGAGCACTGGTTCTCAACTGCTGGGTCGCGACCCAAAAGTGGGTCATGAACCCGTTTTCAGTGGGTTTGTCCGGGCAAAAAAGAATTGTTATGAAAAAAATCCTGTGCTTTTATTTTGAAAAGGATTTCGTATGCAGCGGACTGCCGTCTATTTTTTTTATTGCCTGAATAAGTCACTGACTAGTTTAATAGTACAGTTACTGAAGTGTTATGTTATGTAAAATACATTTGAAGTTGAACATTTTCCTTGATTTGGGTCGCGGCTTATAATTAAGGGGTGATGGTGGGTCCTGAAGCCAGACCAGTTGAGAACCTCTGCTTTAGAGGATGGATACCCAACCCGAGCCGACGGAATCGATGGTACCCGATGGCCGGGTCGGGTTCAGAAAAATATTTTGACATTATGCTTGGGTTCGGGTCGGGCTCGGTCACATCTGCGCGATTTGAATTTTTAATTTACCCGTGCGTTAACCTGCGCATGTTGCGCTCATCTGTTTGTTGACATTTGCAAATGCCTTGAAGTTGCTTAATAAAGGTGGGCTTTCTTAAACATGACGTAAATGTGTGTGTCTTTAGTATGAAAAAAATAGACTTTAACTGTGTCCGGTTTGGACATAAAGAGCTTGATCGGGCTCGGGTCGGGTTGGGTTACCGTTCTGTTGGACACGGGCTGGGCTCAGACAGAAAATGTTGGCCCGATTCACACTCTATTTACATGTGTTTACATACGTATTTGTTAAGCTGTCTTCTAAGGTGTTTTCCCGAAGTCCAAGAAGGGTGATTGCACCGCAAAGCCAGTAATGCACTATTTTACAGATTATGTGGACAACCAGATGAGGCACATCTTTGATGAGGTGTTTGTGGACCCAATGCCATTTGTTGAGGACTTTGAGATGATCCCCATACCCAATGACCTGTCATTCCAATAGGAGAGACCAGAGATGCTAACAAGTCAAAAGTCAAATCTCAAGTCTTTGGTCACAAGTCCAAGTCAAGTCTCAAATCATTGCTCGTAAGTCCAATCCAAGTTGTAAGATAGATCTAAGATAGATCTTAGATAGATAATATAAACATTACAATAAAAAACTACATTTTACATAAAGGATAATGTACAGTGAAAAGGGTGATGTACGATCCTGACGCAAAGCGGAGTCTGTAGTAATTTAATTGTTGATTATACTAATTGGCATTGTGGTGCAATTTCCACAAGTGCACCAAAATAAGAAATTATTAAATATAGTAAGATGTAGGTGATGATAACATGAAACTCTATCTCTATCTCTATCAAAAAAAACAACCTTGTATCGCTTCTTTAAGTTTTCCCACTTCTTGCTTGCTTTCTCTCCTGTAACTTTTCCTTCCAGGCCCAGGTCTTTCACTGCTCTCCTATAAACATACGAATATGATGATTAGCTGCGTCAAAATGCATTGTAGCTGGGGACTACATCATTATTAGACATTGATATTGTTATCAGTTATTGAATTGTACAAACTGGTTACTCACTCCCATAACACTTTTGACGCATATTTTTTTTTGGTGAACTTCTCATTTTCAGACCTGAACTTAATGAGGTCCAAGGTCTGCTGTACAGTCCCTGCAATAGGAGAGAACAAGACGGGGTATTGAATGGTCAATACGATCTGATGAGTGTTTTTACATACACATAGCTGCTAACTATTATGATCAGTAGCAGCTAGACTATCCAGCTGAGCAGCGGTCATTAGAATCTTAGACGAGAACTTTTCCGTTAACTTGCATTTAGCAGCTAACCGTATCTGAAGCTTCACGTGAAGTTTCTCCGTCCTCATAAACGCCATAACAAATATGAATGAAATCTGGATAAGCCCAGGATATTCGTGTTCACGTACAAGTGAAGAACACACATCCAAAACATTGACAAAACTACCTAGATCAGCCTATCGATATTGATGGGCAAACTCTGTTGAAAGCACTCGGCAGATAGCTAGCAGCTAGCTGCTGTTATTAGCATCGTCAGATAACTTTCTCTGATATTTTAACATTAGTGTTCAAACTTCAACAGTCCTTTAGATGTGTATCAAACTAACATATTCCGACATATTTCGAAATTTGAACATGCTTATTTGCGAAAATATGCTTACAACGGAATTTTTCCTCTCCAGCTGTGTCCGCCATCTTTGCTGTCAAAATCAGCCGGCTCGCTGAGTTCGCAGGGTATCATGGGTAATTTCATCTTCCACTGCGTTTTGAGGGTTGATTATAAGGGGAAAATAGCACTTCCCCTTGCTCCCTACAGCAATGGGACACCCCTACCCCTACACATGAAAGCACAAAATGTAGGGTTAGGGCAAAAATGTAGGGGTAGGGGAGGTATTGGGACGGGACCTAAGTCTCGCTCAAGAAAAAGTCACGCTCTGAAATCTCACAGGATTTTACATCTCAACTTTCTTTCACTCAAATGTGTAATCCAACACAACAGACTCTCCTCTCTCTTTTACTGAGTTATATTAACCCTATGTATGTAAATTATTCTGTAAATACATAATACGTTTAGAGATGCACCGATAGATTGGCCAGTGACCGGAATCGGCCGATTTTCACGTGATCGGCCATGACCGGCGACCGGCCGGTCAGTCTGGCATATGCCGATTTTATGCCGGTCAAATGCACTCTGGCGCCGCTTCATTAACATCGGGCAACATCAGCATCACTCACACGCAGTGGCGGTTTTAGGGGCCGATCACACCAGACGCGACTTTTAAAAAAGCGTTGCGAGCAAAACCATTGTTTTCCTATGGTACGGCGCGCCTTTGAAACGCTGCGCTTCGCGTTTTTGTGGCAGTTTATAGGCGCGCACAAAAGTTGAAATATTTTCAACTTTTGAGCGCAAGGCGCGGAGTCACACAGCTCATCAATGTCACACTCGGTCCAGACAGCCAATCGGATCAAGCAAGAGGCGGGCTTTACCACCTCCAAGGGGGGGGGGGGCTGGCGCGCGGAGTGAACCTCGCCCGGGGCGTAATTCAATGTAGAACTGTGATGTTTTATATATGTTTCTGTGTTGTTTGTATATCTTGATATTGCAAGGCTATTCATTTTAATTTTGTTTGTTATTTATATATTTATTTTATTGCCATTACTGGTTCTGTTTTCTCTGTTTTCATACCGAAATTTAGTTGTTGAATATTGGATATGAAAAGAAGGAAATGGTTCTTCCATAACACTGCACTTTAGATGTGTGTTAACTTCCTTTGTGTTTGCTGTAAAGTGTTTAAGATAAGATAAGATAAGATATTCCTTTATTAATCCCCCTTAGGAGAAATTCACAGTGACCAGCAGTACAGGGGATAGATGTGCAGTAAGAGCCTGGCTAAAGTCAATACACAATAAACAATAAATTAGATTAAATATGAGCTCTTAAGTCAGGTCGGTGAGGAGTGAGTACCTGTATGCATACTAGTGTCCTTGATAGCTGTTTATGGTGCAAAATGCAAAGTAGATAGATAGTGCAAATATGAGGAAAGTGCAAGGTTCAAGATGTGCAAATTTATACAGGTATTCCAGGTACAACATATGAATAGACCTGGAATAACAACGGCTAGGACACAGTCCAAGGTGTGTGGTGTGGTGTATGTGAACGTGAAGTTCAGTCCATTCCATTTGTCTTTTGTCTGGTGGTGTTGGAGCTTCCTGAGCCTGATGGTTGGTGGGATGAGGGAGCGCCCAAGCACTTTGAGGCACTTGGCTGAGTGAGCATGTGGCTGAACGTGTTCCTGAGTTGCTTCAGTTGCTTCAGTTCGGCATAGTGAGGCTGAGAGGGTAGTTCCAGGTCGCCAGCAGCTTTCCCCTCGTCCTCCTCGCTGTCGCCGCCTCCACACAGTCCAGCTTCATCCCCACTGCAGAGCTCGCCGTCCTCCCTGGCTTGTACAGCTTCCTGGCACCACCGCTCCCAATGCTTCCTCCCCAGCACACGGCAGTGAAGAAGGTGACACTGGCCATCGCAGGCTGGTAGACCATCCGTAGCAGCCTGGTGCACGCAATGAAAGATGACAGATGGACAGTGGTTATCAATGAGATGAACAGACATAAGATGAAAATGGCTAGAAAAACAGTCTGGGGTGTGTGGTGTGGTATACAATGTGGTGTGGTATACAAGTTTAGAAAAAATTTAATCGGAATCGGCTAAAATCGGTATCGGCAGGTCAAACTCGATGAAAAATTGGAAATCGGAATCGGCCTGGAAACTTGTAATCGGTGCATCTCTAAATACGTTATTAATACCAGTAACTAGCTGGACTCCCTGCAACCGCGATTAAACCTTTGCAGCGGATTCAGATTGCTGCAGCACGCCTTGTGTTCAACTGACACAAATTCTCCCAGGTGACCCTCCTCTTCCATGACCTCCACTGGCTCCCTGTGGCTCGCATCAAATTCAAGACGATGGTACTGGCCTAGAAAGCCGTTAATGGAACTACCTACCTCCAAGCTTTGGTGAAACCCCATGCCCCTGCTCTGGCACTCCACTCAGCTACCTTAGCTAGTCGACTGGTACCTCCGTCACTAAAAGGAAGAAAAGGTCGGATGGTGAAATCACAACTAATGGGCGGCATTAGCTCAGTGGGTAGAGCGGGTGGACAGAGCGGGTTGTCCACTAATTGTAGGGTCGGCGGTTCGATCCCTCTGATCCTCCTTCTCCAACTGTCCACATGTCGAACCCCACAAATGTACTGATTGTAAGTGGATTTGGACAAAAGCGTCTGCTAAATGCCCGTTGGCACCGCAGTGGTGGGACGAGCTCCCTGCCAATGTCAGGACTGCAGAGTCACTCCCCATCTTCCGCAAAAGACTCGAGACCCTGCATAACATCCATCCATTTAAAAAAAAAAACCCTGCCCTCATGTTCTTATTTGTTGTACACTTTAATCACTCTTGGCACTTTAATCGCTCTTTGTAACTTGGCACTTAGTCAGAGATGTTGTATACTCGCAATGGTTAACCTAGCAATTGAAATGCTTGAAACTTTTTCTGGTGACTTTCTTATAGGCCTGCACGATATCAGCAAAATGTGCGATGTGCGATCACACTGTTCAATATTGCGATGACGATATGACTTGCGATAAATAAGAAAAGAATAAAAAAGAAAGTACAATTTTGGTCATGGTGAATACGTCAGTATGAATTTAAACAAATTTGCATATTGTGACGTCAACGACTGCGTCTCCAACCCGTAACTAGTTTAGTGGTCTCCTAGACATCAGTCGACACGTCATGAATGTAAATGTAACTCAATAACTCTCCCTATTCTTCCTATTGTTGTTTGTGTTGTAGGCATGGGCTATGCCAGTAACCTGATCATACTGTTCAGTACCACATCTTACGTCACCATCTTGGCGTGGGCCTTCTTCTACCTGTTCCACTCCTTCAGCATAGAGCTGCCTTGGGCAAAATGTGGACACTACTGGAACACAGGTTGGCTGATTCTACAACAACAAAAATACTAATGCTTCTGTTATTATGACTACAACTACTGCTGCCTTTACTACTGATATGCTACTATAACAACAATAATAATGACCATAATAATCATCATCACCATCACAGATATCATCTTTGTTCTGTCCTCTGTGTATATGTTGAATATAACTTGACAGCAACCATTAAAAAATAGTATTAAATAATATTTATTTATATTTGTAATTATATTTTTTCTTTGCTGGTTTTAGAGTCATGCATGGAGGTGAGCAAGCAGGATTTGACAACCAACATGACATTCAGAGGGAACACAACGCATCCAGTCATGGAGTTCTGGCAGTAAGCAAATTGGCACTTAAAGAGATATTCCGCCATTTTTGGAAATAAGCTAATTTTCCACCTTCCCTCGAGCAAAACAATCGATCTTTACCCTTTTCCCGTTCATCCAGCCGTTCTGTGAGTCTGGCGGTACAACTTTTAGCTGTAGCTTAGCATAGATCATTGAATCGGATTAGACCATTCGCATCTCGCCCGCTTAGAAGTGACTACGATTTCCGGAATTTTTCCCATTTAAAACTTGTCTCTTCACAAGTTTGAAAGTGCAATAAGACCGACGGAAAATTAAACGTGGCGATTTTCTAGGCTTATTTTACCCGGAACTATTCTGGCGTAATAATCAAGGAAAGTTGCAAAGGTACCATGGGCGCAGTGATATGACACAGCGCCTCAATAGTCCCCGTAGGCTTCTTCCGGCAATACAACCAATGTGATTACCTGCTATTACCGGTGGTATACCGGGACTATACTTTGAGGCGCGTCATACAGACAGACAGACAGACATACTTTATTGATAGCGGCTAATACAAAGTTTTGTTTTCTTTAAATGCGTAAATTAAAGTCTTGCGGCATATACAAGATGCGCCCTATATGCGGGAAATTACGGTAATCATCAAGCCAATCATAAACAAATACAAAAATATTGTAAATGGAAAATCGTTTTGTTGTAATTTTTCCGATATCTTACAAATACATTTTATTACCCAGAAAGAGGGTGTTGAACATTTCTGGAGGCATCGAGGAGATGGGCAATGTGCGATGGGAATTGGCTCTGTGGCTTGGTCTCAGCTGGGTCATCTGCTACTTCTGTGTCTGGAAAGGCATCAAATCCACAGGAAAGGTGAGTGGTTGACCCCAACTTTGTGTTTAAGGGTCTAAATAAGGATACTTAGAATCATAGGCCAGATATATTGTATACTAGCAACGGTTAACTTTTAGCAATGGTTAAGTTCACAAACACTCCAGCATTAATTGAATTGTGGGTGTATTTGTTTCTTAAGTTACCTTCGTAATCAGTTTCATATGTTTAAACAAAAGCAGTGGAACTGCAGTGAAAAAATAAAAACAGTTAAAATGTATTTCCCAATAAAAAACGTAAATTCGTCATTATTTGAATATGATGTTAACATGATAATATTTTCCTTTTAGGCTGCCTACTTCACTGCTACCTTTCCTTTTGTCATCCTGTTTATCTTGCTGGTGCGTGGGGTAACACTTCCGGGAGCGGTTACGGGCATAGTGTTCTACCTCTACCCTGACATCAACAGACTATCAGACCCTCAGGTAACTACAAACTACTCACTATGCATTGTATTATGCCCCACACAGCTAGCTATAGCTCAGAGCTCTTTTGTATCCTTTTTCTCTCAGTTGAGTATTATTTTTGTTGCTGTATTTATAGGGTAGTTTATTTTGCAGTTTTCTCCGTAATTTTCATTTTCTTTTCAGTTATTTCTCATTTTAATAAAAAAAAGTCGGTAATTCTGTTACCGCAGAACGGTTATAGAATTTGATGGGATTCTTCTAGGTTACAACAAACATTCCTTCACCAAGGCTTGGTTGAACAAAAATAAAGAGAAATGGGAATATGACTGCAAAATGTACATTTACGTTTAGGGCATTTAGCAGCTGCTTTTATTCAAAGCAACTTAGAAAAGTACATTTGTCAGAAGAAGGTGAAACACTTCATTGCTGCCGACTAAATAGGATGTCGGTAGAGATGGTGTGAAGAAGGGAGGAGGGGATAGTGTCAAGGGGACAGGTGGTTGCATGGTTGGATGTGACCAGTCTCTGGACCTCTTCGGAGGAGAAAGGGGTAAAGTGGTTAAGTTTAGCAGAGGTGGGAGGGAGGATAGCTGTAGAGGTCTAGGGAGGGTAGCAGCAAGGGTAAAGGAAATGCTGATATCCGTCACCTTCTTGGTAAAGTAGTTGGAAAAATCATCAGCTGTGAATGAGGAGGGGATTGGAGGCAGCTGACTGGCTGCTGACATGGCGGAGGTGAAGTCTGAGAGGAGGTGAAGGTAGTGGGAGAGATCATCAGCTTTCTTCCATTTCCTCTCAGTTGCCCGTAGCCCTTTTCTATGAGCCCGCATAGATTCGGACAGCCAAGGAGGAGGAGGAGAGGATCGCCCTGGTCTGGATGTGAGGGGACAGAGTGAGTCCAAAGAGGAGGAGAGAGAAGCTAGCAGGGTAGAGGAGGCTTCCTTGGTGGAGAGTGGGTGCTGACAGTGTGGGGGTTAGGAGGAACAGAGGAGGGGGACTTCAAGGGGAGAGAGAAAGCAACAAAGTGATGGTCAGACACAGGGAGTGGGGTAACTGAGATCTCACAGGTACCTTGCACCTTACCTTATGAAGACAAGGTCAAGTTGGTTCCCGAGAAAATTACATCACATTTCAAAATTTGAAAATTGCATCACATGTGGTGATAATTGCAACTTCTCTGGCTGGATGTTGAAGTCGCCCAGGACAACCAGTGGAGTGCCGTCTTCAGAAAGCAGCTGAGGAGGGCATCCATCTCATCGAAGAAGTCATGGAAGGGACCCAGAGGACAGTAGATTACTACAATGTAGAGCTTGATAGGAATGGTGACAGGTAACAGTGTGGAGTTCAAATGTTGATCTGGTCAGGTGTTCCAAGGGAAGCACCCGGTAGGACCACTTGGGTGAGATGAGGAGTCTAGTCTCCGCTCCTTGCCCTGATGGACTTGGGGTGTGTGAGAAGGAGTAAGCAGTAGAGAGGGCAGCTGGAGTGGTCTCTGGGGTGACCCATGTTTCTGTTAGGGCCACTCCTCCGAGATGTTGCCGTCAATCTGGTTGTCCTTGTTTGAGGATGCCTTGTCCTCCTCGTCATCACTTACAAGTGGCTCGGGGAGCTGAGGGGATGGAGACCTCCTACCTGGGTCTCTGGTAGATGAAGTGGGTCTGGACGGCTGGTCGGGCTGGCGGCGATGAAAGCCCCGGATGTCCCTTGTCCAGGACGTGCCCGGCAGGGACCCAGGACCTTTTCTCAGGACCATAGCCCTCCCAGTCGACCAGGTCTGGAGGCCAGGCAGACAGTGGATACCTTTGCAGGATCCATCTGGATGTTTCCCCTCCTGATGACGTACCCCAGGAAGGAGATGGATGCCGAATGGAACTCATAGTTTTCGGCCTTGACGAAGAGTGAGTTCTCTAGGAGCCACTGTAGCACCACCTAAAAGTGGTGGACGTGCTCCTCCTTGGTCCTAGAAAAGATCAGGATGTTGTCTAAATATATGAAAACGAGCATGTCCCTGAACACGTCATTTACTAAAGCTTGGAAGACGGCCGGGGCATTGGTGAGGCCGAAGGGCATTACAAGATATTCGTAATGCCCAGTAGGGGTGTTAAAAGCTGTCTTCTACTCGTCTCCCTCTCTGATATGAACTAAATGGTAGGCATTACGCAGGTTTAGCTTGGAGCTCGAAGGCCGAAGAGATGAGAGGGAGGGGATGTCATTCAGGCCACGGTAGTCGATGCATGGCCACAGGGTTTTGTCCTTCTTTTCGACAAAGAAGAACCCTGCTGGACTGGAGCAGGCGGTCGGACTTGGGGCAGACCCTTGCTTAAGGCACACTTGGTGGCAAGCGGAGCAAAGGTTGCCCTGACAGTGACCTCCCCAATCCTCTGGTGTGAGGCTGGTGCGGGCCACCTGCATGGGTTTGACTTCCCTCACCTGCAGACTGGTTGGGGAGACTGGTTGGGGAGCAGAGCGGGTCCGAATCAGTGAACGCTGTTCGAGTTGTCCCTGTCGTCCCTCTACACGTCTCGCCTGGATGTGACGGTCCACCTGGGAGGACAGCTCGATGAGTCTGTCCAGCAACGTAGGGAGATCATAGGAGACCAACTTGTCCATCAAGTAGTCCCCCGGGCCCAGCAGGAAAGCACTGTGCCGCCAACTTCCGCTCACTGGCACGGAAGTCGATGGCGTACCAGAGACAGTCCATCCCCCCTGCCTCAGCCCCAGGAGACCACCAGCGGTGTCAGGACATCTAGAGAGCTCGCTGAACACCTTCTGGAGCTCCGATGTAAAGGCCTGGACGGACAGGCTGGGGTGCGACGTTCTCACTCGGCTGTCCTCCAGAGATGAGCTCTGCCCCCCAGGTGGGTGATGGCGGATGCCAGCCTTGCTTCCTCTGAAGCAAAGGTGTGGGGTTGCAGGGAGAAGAGGATGGAGCAGTTCGTGATGTAAGGACCACATCCCTCCGGGTCTCCTGTGTACCGCTCCGGGATTCCCACCCAGGGTTCCCCTAGTGACTCTGTAGGAGAATAATTGTGGGGATGGGGGCCACAGAGAGCGCCACTGGGGTGGCTTTGGCGAGAGCTGTGGTCAGGTGCTCCATCTGAGTGGTGAGCGCAACCAGGGTTTGGTCCTGGTTGACAATTGTCTGGTGGACTTCAGCTTGGGATACGGTGAGCATGGTCTTGTGGTGCTGGAGAGCTTGCTCAATCCTTTCCAGATGATTCTGCTGGGTCCATAGTTGAACCCAATTGCAGCACAAAACCAGACAAGTATGAACATAAATTGTCTTTATTTTCAAAACACAATGATCTTGGGGGACCGGCAGGATCGGAAACCGTGACGGGAGGCAGGCAAACGGAGATCAGGAAGAGTGGGGCACAGATCGGAGTCCGGGACAGGCAGGATCGAGACAGGCAGGATCGAGACACCAGGACAGGACGTGACAGTACACATGTTAAGGGGGATGCCCTCTGTGCATGACAAGTTTCTAGTTCCTGGCACCTTCGAAAGCAGACTTGGAGTTGATAGAATGTTCATTCTGATTGTTTAACTTGACTGCCACCTTCTGGCAAAATTGGCCCAGAGTTTTTGGGGGCCTGTCTACCAAATATATTAATAAATTGGACAAATTAAAACTGTTCACCAGGAAACCAGAGATATGGGCATTACCAATCTGGAAAAATTCAGAAAAAATCAACACAGTTTTAACAAACTGTTTTACTGTGACACTATCACTTCACCAACAAAATATAATACCTAATAAAAGGGGAAAAACTACAACATGGATTTTCCATTACAGTAGCTGGTGTACACTTTTTAGTCTGGTTTCTGGTGATGCTCTGTGTTTTTCTTCTCTAAAGTGTTTTCAGATCGTTTAGTCTTTTGATTGCATTCGAGGTGATGTTGCTAATGTAGGTGGTCAATTGCATGTTGGCTTTTCAAGGAGACTGAGAAATTTGGCAGCTTGGCTGAGTGGGATAGGGCTTCCATATTTTGTAACGTTGACAGTTTGGGTTGGGTTTTCTGTGGGTTGAGTTCAATTGTGCATTTGTTTGACCATTGTTCTGTTCTATTCATGAATTTGATAGTTCTTTGCAATAGCTCCAGAGGCATAGGTCGTCTGCAAATGTGAGACATGGCCTGTGGTGGGTGATAAAGGTCAGAAATGAAGATGATGAACAACAATGGGCTCAGGATGACCTCTTACGGACTTCTTGCTTCTGGGACGAATGGCGCTGAGAAGTCCGCTGAGAAGTCCGTTTTTACACTTTTACACTTTTACACTTACCCTAGCTCTCTCACGTGGCGATCCTCTCACTCTACCTAATGGGTCTCTGACTTCAGTTAACTGTTGGGCGCAGAGGATGGTCGACAGAGCTGAGAGGTGATGCTTTTCATCTGTGAGTTTTGCGACTTTGGTTACTCTCTTCTGACTATTATCCACATCCTGGCTGCCACCATTTTTAAATGAACAAAATATTATTGAGATCTTCCAATCTGGCTTTAAAACATTGCACAGCACAGAATCAGCGCTTTTAAGAGTTTTTAATGACATCTTTTTAGCTACTGACTCTGGTCACTGCGTTGTCCTTGTACTGCTTGATCTGACTGCTGCTTTTGATACAGTGGATCATGAAATCCTGATTGCCCGTTTAGAGCAGTGGGTGGGCATCAGTGGCACAGCTCTGGAATGGTTCAGGTCCTACCTGTCACATCGAACCTTCTGTGTTAGAGTTGGTGACTCTGTGTCCTCCACTGCCCCCCTCTCATATGGGGTACCACAAGGCTCTGTACTTGGCCCTCTTTTATTTTCTCTCTATCTTCTCCCCCTTGGTTCAATTCTCAGGAAACACGGCATCTCTTTTCATTGCTATGCGGATGACACACAGATTTTTGTCCCTCTTAAAAAGTCAGACACCTACAGTATTGAGCCATTGCTAGAGTGCTTACATGACATTAAAGCCTGGATGTCTCTTAACTTTTTAAATTTTAATGAAAAAAATACTGAAGTCATGGTCTTTGGTGGCACTTCTGTGACCCCCCTGGTTGATCTGGATTCGTTAGCAAAGTACCACAAGCCAATCATGACTAATTTGGGGGTAAAAGTGGAGTCTGACCTTAAATTTGACATCCATATTAAATCTGTGGTAAAATCTAGCTTTTTCCAGCTGGCAAAAAATTAAACCAGTCCTTCAAAAACAGCACTTTGAAACAGGCCACGCCTTTGTGACCAGGTTGGATTACTGCATGATGCACTTTATATTGGGTTAAATTGGGTTAAATGCAGAGAACAAATTTGCCTTGCATGGCCTTGCCTCACCTTACCTTTCCGAGCTGCTCCACCCATACACTCCCAGCTGCTCTCTCGGGTCAGCACACCAGCTGCTCCTGACAGAGCCCAGAGCCAGGCTAAAATTTAGAGGGGAACAAGCTTTTGCCGTTGCAGCTCCGAAACTATGGAATAATTTGCCCCTTCACTGTCTCTTTTTAAGTCCCATCTTAAAACTCACCTCTTTTCTTTGGCTTTTAACTCTAGGTAGCATGTTGATGGTATGTAGATGTGTTATGTGGGCAGTATATTTTATTTATTTTATTTGATTTTATTTATTGGATTTTAGTTAGTTTTTATCTCTTTTTAATTTTAATACTTTATCCTATTACTGTGCTTCTGTGGTGTCTTAATGTGTTTCTTATCTTGCTGTACAACACTTTGGGAACCTTGTGTTTGTTTAAATTATGCTATATAAATAAAGTGGATTGGATTGGATGATTTGTATCTACACTGTACAGCATGTCCACCATACATAATGCACACCACACTCCACTACTGATATTACAGACCTAAATGGGAACTGTACAGTTATTTTGTTCATCTAAAAGTGAATACGATTTTAGGTTACATTGGTAACACAATGGCAGCTTGTCTGTGGATTTGTTTTTATGCTAGTTTGTTCACACACACACAGCTCTAATTAATGTTATTTTTGTTTTATTAATCATTATTAGTCCAGGGGACTTTGATTTAGCACGATATAGGCATTGTTCCACTGTACTACTCTGGCCCTACACAGTCGACTTGGCATGGCAACCCAGCATGGCTGGGATTAGCATTTCCATTACAACAGGGCTATCTGCTTGACGGTGTGTCTTTAGCCGATAGACAGAACACACACATTGATTTCCGCAATGATGAATCCAGTTTAACTTTCAATGTTCCCACTATTTTGCTTTTTAATCTCAATAGCTCATTGAGTTCAATAGCTCTTGATTACACATTGGACGATGTTTCACACATATTTCCCCCCTAGTGCCACACAGTGTGCTATGTGCTATGTGCTCTTCTATGTAAACCTTTATTACCCTATAATTTAAGCTTTATATAGTTATATGTACAAATGAATATTAACAAATTAAGCTGTTGAGAATTCTAGCCATAGTCTGTGTGAATGGCGATGTGTTTCAGACAGAACACACAGTTTATTGTATTTTTATTCTTTTGTATTCCTATGCTATATTCCTACAATCTGAGAGACAACGCCTTGCTCCAAACAGCAATCAGAGCTGTCACCGCAGCCCGCTTGGAGTTTATGGGATCATGTTCGCTTTGGTGCGACCTTGGAGCACGTCAAAGTACAACTCGGCATGGCCAAAAGTGCATTTTAATAGAAAAGAAATACAAATAGAAATACAAAAAGAAAATGAATTAAAAATTGTTGTCCAGCACTGAAAATATACCATGTGTGAAATAAATATACCCACCTGTGTGGTTTGATTGAGAAATCAGTGGCTGCGGTGTGCCTATGAACATCCAATATGAGTGTTACCTTAACTTAATGGCATCGCTCCTATGGGGAGTTGGTAAATACCAATCACAAGCAATTACTGCAGTTTAACATTGGTTGCTACATTGAAGTAGGGTTGCTTGAATATCCAATTGGGTACCCTGCACCCAATTCCTTATTCTACTGATCATTGTTTTTGGACAATATCCTTTGGATCTTGCATTTATGTTATGGTGAGTTTAGCTATGAACTGATATTGACCAGAGATGGATTGTGTTAAATCTTTTTTGGTCAATTTGCGTATTGGGTGTATTCTGTTATAAGGCATGTGATGCACAAATGAATCCTGTGGTTTGACTTTGTTGATTCCTTTTAATTAGGCTTAACCCATCTTTACAGATGTCCTTTGGTTTTTAGATGTGCTAAACAAGTTGATATTTGAGTAAAATCTCAGCCCCTCAAAATGTGCCTCAAAATAAGGTAGGTCTTAAGGTAGTAATACTGTTCTTAAGTAATTCAATTTGATATTATCATCTATTTTCTTTTTTCTGTGTTTGCTCAGGTGTGGATGGACGCCGGCACTCAGATCTTCTATTCATATGCCATTGGGCTTGGGTTTCTCACCTCCCTCGGGAGCTACAACCCATACAATAACAACTGTTACAAGTATGAGACTGGCATTTTTTATTTGTTTATTAGTCCCTTTTAAGCGCTTCCAGTAATATATTATTTAGCAGATGCTTTTATGCAAAGTGACATTTAAGTGAGGCCATTACAAAGCATACAATCAAAATGTAACTATAAATTTTATTTGAGCACAATGACTGACTGGAAATTACATTTGGATTTACATTTACTAGATTCTTCCTCATGCAAAGAAATAACTATTTGTGTTGATCTTTTTTTTTCTGACCAGGGATTGTTTGTACCTGTGCCTGCTCAA
Organism: Urophycis tenuis; assembly: GCA_036785325.1. Taxonomy (NCBI): domain Eukaryota; kingdom Metazoa; phylum Chordata; class Actinopteri; order Gadiformes; family Phycidae; genus Urophycis; species Urophycis tenuis. The sequence continues at coordinate 8,940,095 of JAXIVH010000018.1, read as the reverse complement.
CAGTGCCACCAGCTTTGTCTCGGGTTTCGCCATTTTCTCTGTTTTGGGTTTCATGACCTTTGAGCAGGGTGTGGATATTTCTGAGGTGGCACAGTCAGGTAAACATTCATATTCATTGTATTTAATCAAACATGTATGGAGTGCCCTTTAAAGATTAGTACTGCTAGTTTGACTTGACTGAGGTGCAGTCTTTGTGTATGTGAAAAGAAAAAATCCAAAGGCTTTTGACTTTTGTGTTTGGCGACCACTAGGGTTTAATTTTTTTCCCGAAAATGACATGAATCAGATCCCGGGAAAAGACGACCCATTTCCCGGGAATCCCGGGATACCACGCACCGATACCACTATGCCCGTAGCCTACATCAAACCGGCCGTATGCAGAGATGAGTTGTCCTACCTAACTAACTCGGGGGAGATAATCAATGAGCAGAAACTCAGAGATTCTGCCAAAGAGTTGTCTTTGGACATTTTCACTCGCTTTTGCAAGACGTCATAAGGTTGGCTGCTTCAGTCTTACGCCGCTAGCATTAGTGAACTCTGTGTACTAAGCACTATGGTGCGTCTTTCCTATGGGAGTACTTTCCTTTCCGCCTCTCGACACCGTAGCATTACAGATCTTACAGTCTGCCGGATGACGCTTTATCTTAAAATATATATGAGATTCCCAGTCGCCTCTACATCACCGATGTGATGTTGCCAAAGGTGTATGATAAAGTGAAAGATCACGTTGACGTCATTTGACAACATAGTTCGTTGATTTGTTTAGCCTTTCTGAAGAAACATGGGAATAGTGCCACATAGTTTGTGAACTTGAAAGAAGGATACTTTTGATAACTGAAATGTGATAATGTGCTTATTAAGCAATAGTTCTGATCACTTTTTGTGATTTATTTTTGTTGTTATTCGCTTTATCTGGTTATATTTACATTTTGTCTAATGTGATGGCATTTTGTCTTTGAAGGCTTTTTTTGTTATAACCAGAAAGCTCTGTTTAGTTTTGGCTTGGAATAGCCTGTTCAAATGAATTGCACTTCTTTCATAGAGACCAAATCTAGAAAGTATCGGTATCAGTACTCGGTATCGGCAAGTACACAAATAAAAGTATCGGTATCGTATCGGTTTGTAAAAAAGTGGTATCGCTGCATCCCTATTGAAAATGCCCCCATACAAAGCTGGCTGCAGGTGCAGACATCATTAGCGGAGGTAGGTAGCCATTAGTGACCCTGTATTACTGTAACTACGGTAGGCTACGGCACCGTCGCCTCCATCAACGTTACCGTACGACAACAATAGATGCGCACTCATTGCGTTTTTTTTATTTTTTTTATTTCCCGTTTCCCGTCATTACCTTTCCCGGGAATCGGGAAATAATCTTGATCAGATTTCCCGGGAATCCCGGGTCCCGGGATTAAACCCTAGCGACCACATGGAAGATATGTTAAATGTTGATGTTTAACTTTCATAAACATCACACTTTGTTCTTGTACTTTTTATGCAAAAAAAGTTTTTTACTTTGATATGATAACTAAAAGTACTTATGTTGAGCACTTTATATAATTTCAGAATCAAATCTCACTTTCTGTGTGCGTGTGTGTATATGCAGGTCCAGGATTGGCATTCATTGTGTATCCACGTGCTGTTTCCATGATGCCTTTTCCTCAGCTCTGGTCGGTGTGCTTCTTCTGTATGATCATCCTGCTAGGTTTGGACGGTCAGGTATAACTCACCTCTTACTGGTCACCATAGTCACTCTGTATAATGAATAGAGCAATAAAGCAGAAACAGCAGTCATACTTCTTTGATTGACAAATTACGAAATGCAATCATGCCTTACATGTGTTCATTTATAAGTTGAAACAGAGCGCTTACGTTGGTCCTTGTGCTGTATAGCTTTATGGGATATGCAAAATATATATACATACAACTAGTTATGATTTTTCCTAGTACTTAATTGGGACAGCCATATGCTGCCATAGTAACTAGTATTTTGCCACCTATTTAGGACGTATTCTTGCAATTGAGACACAGCCAATATCTGACGAACTCTGGCAGCTGCCCCCCCTATTCTGTCACACTGTCACTCTGTCTCTCTCTCTCTCTCTCTCTCTCTCTCTCTCTCTCTCTCTCTCTCTATCTCTCTGTAGTTTGTTGGTCTAGAGTGTTTGATGACCTCCATAGTGGATCTGTTTCCTAACATTCTGCGGAGAAGCTTCAGGCGAGAGCTGTTGCTACTGGCCATTTGCACTTTCTGCTGTTTGCTGGGGCTTTGCCTGGTCACTGAGGTTGGTGCACTTTACTGTCCTACAGCTAGTATGATGATAATTCTCAAAACAATAATTGCATTAACAATGGTAATCACAGACGCCAACATTGATTATTTTGAAACGGACAATAAAATGATACGGACACAGTTGTTTTGTGCGTAGCAATATATTAGGGGAATACACCTTTTAGCCTAATGGCCACCAAAGATATAATATATTTGGCAACCCAGGAATCCCAATAACTGATAACTAAGAGTGTATTCACACCTGCTTTGTTTGGTTCGGACCAAACCCAAAAAATCGCTGGTGCGGACCTTTTGGGCTGGTGTGAACACAAACCATCGAACTCTGGAGCGGACCAAACAGTCGGACCGAGACCCAGTCGGAGAGGTGGTCTCGGTTCGCTTCCAAACGGACCATGGAGCGGTTCGCTTGATATGTGAATGCGACCGCAGGCTCGCATTCACATATTCACATATCATATTCACATATCACCACAGGCTCCCGTAGCCGAGCGCATTATGGGAAATAATTGTTTGATTCGCGCACATAGCTCTCCTTCTCAGCATCACAGCACTTCTCCGTCGATATTGCATCATACGGAACAGCACATCGTAGAACTGGCATTGCACCAGAAGCTGGTGTTGCTCCAAATGCGCCTGAAATGTTTGCAACTGAATGAAACAAATTAACATCAGCACAACGAGTGCAGCGCGCTGCTGGACGTCCGTGATTGTTTACTTTAACCGGCGCTTTCCCCCCTTTTTTCCCTTACCCGCTTTACCCCGACCCCAGAGCTTTTTGTCCAATGATTGAACGATCTTTGCACACATGTGGGTTTGTTGACAAATTCTGGTCCACTTGCGAAAAGTACAATGTGAACAGGCACCGCACCAAACCAAAAAAGAAACATTGTATTTTGGTCAGGACTAAAAAAGCGGATCAAAGGACTTTCCTGGTGTGAATACGCCCTTACTTGCAGTTAACAAGATTGCAACAATTAAGACGTCCCTTTAAAAATACAAACCAATAAAAATCTTGTTCAAATTAGTTTTGTTGCTACTCTGTTACTCATGTAATTCTGACCAAGCAACATCAGTGGCCAACAAGACATTTAGAGTGTGATCAAACTGGAATGAAAGTACATACACTCTGTCATGCAAATAAAAAAATACCTCATCAATTAAACTCAACATTGTTTCAATTAAATTCATAACACGGTGAGTTAAACCAGTAATTCAGTAAAGTGCAAACAATGAAAGCAAAAAGTAATTTATTTTCAGAACAAATTGCCCCTTAATATGACTATGTTTTGATAACATTTTACCCCATTGTGTAATATTGCTTCATTTGACTAATCACAATATTTTGGATAGGTTGAACCATTCCTTTTGTATTTGTTTCTTTTTTGTTCAAAGCTATATTTGTGCTAATTGACAAAGTAAATATATTGACAAACTAATAACACATTTTCTAATGTATTGTCCTTTAAATCCATTCACCACCCAGAGTGAGTTCAGAAAGCTGCAGCTGACTGCCAATATGACCATGAGGCCCCTTGTTTTCACCTTGTTAAGTTGGCCACCTGTAACTTTTAATAGTGATTTGAAAGTGATTTATTTAATATCAGACATGAACCCAACCTTGTATCGCCCAATGAATGTCAAAACCTTGACTTTCAATTTCAAGGTCTGGGCCAAATAACAAGGCAGTGTTGTATGTAGAATAAATAGCAAAATAAATGACACATACACACAATAGAAGTAAGATTCTAGAACTTGTGTATCTTTTATTTCAATAACAGCCACCACCTATACGTAATGTAACAAACAAGTAATACACAGTATACTGCACTGTCAATGTTTACAATGTCACCGTTGGTTTCTATGAACACCAGGGAGGGATTTACCTGCTCCAGTTGTTGGACCATCACGTGTGCAGTGGCATCACCTTGCTCCTCCTGTCCCTCTGCCAGACCATCAGCATCGCATGGGTCTATGGTGAGAGAGAAAGAAAGAGAGAAGGTTGAAGTGGAATGATTGGAATGTTGAAATGTGGACATTATCAATTGTTAACAGCCGCATAGACCAGTTAGTAGGGTCCTTCTCTACCTACCTGATGGTTATCATTAATTTGTATCGATGATTACATTAATATGAATCAAACCACCACTTGACACCCAGTGCATTAAGGTGCATAACAAAATGGTACCAATTCTCTCTAAATAGTACTTCTCTCTACTAAGGGTTAGAATTGGAAAGAGATTTTATACAGCCAGTATGTTTCAAAGGGGTGGAGGTAAATAAACACAGTTTTTCTTTAAATGTTCCACTTCTATGCAAGAAGAATCCTCTTACTCTTGAGTATATATTACAAGGCGGATTCATAAAAAGCTGTGTGACTACAGTGTATATGCAGTATTTTATTTTACTACCCTGAGAACTCATAGATGTGATAATATTTTATTTGTTCAGTATTATTGTTATCATCAATTCAAAATGAGGATGAATGCATTCTTGGTAGACTGCCCCTACAGCCCCTACTGACAGCTATGTGGCTGGTAACCAATAACGTCCATACAATCGATTGATGAAACCGGGTGCTAAGATGATGCATTACTATACCTAGACATCAGCCCAAGCTAGTTGTGGTTACCACAAACTAAGATACATTGTGTGGTATTTTAGGACCGAAACTAACGTAAAACTAGCATAATATGGAAATTGTAAATATTCATAGAAATCAGAAATAGTGTAATGCACTTAATTATAGACTTACCCTTAATGTGTTTTTTGTGGATTTAACTCTGCTTTTCCCTGCAGGGGCTGATCGTTTCTACAACAACATCTCTGACATGATTGGCTACACTCCATTACCAATGATTAAGTATTGTTGGCTATATATCACTCCCTCTGTGTGCTTTGTAAGGACTTCATCATTAATTTCTCATTTTTAATTAATGTTTTTTACTCAAATTACTATTATCCATTAAATCTTTGCCTTCAATTGGTCCTTCTTAGCATGAGAAACCTACAACGGCTACAACAATGTTTATTGGCTATTACCCAGATTCAGACGAGTCGTTTAATTCCAAATTCATCACTTTGGTTATGAATTTGGCCACAATCCATTACACTTCATTGGCTACACTCCAATACCACTCCATACATTCATCATTTGGTGATAAATTTGGAATCATTGGAAGTCAGAAGCATTCAGAGGTTTGCTGGGTAAGCATTTGCCTTCTGATACTTGCATCAGCTTACTTGCAGAGTTACAGTAGCCTAGTTTCTGATCATGTGAGGGAAATGCACTTTTAATTACTTTCCAAAGATTTTGAATGGGTCCGAATAGTCACTTATTCCAAACGAGTGCCAACGAGTAACAACACAACAAGATAACAGGATAACCACAACAATTGTGCACTTTATGAGAAAAGCGTGACATTTCTAACATAGCTAGTGCATACCATAACGTTTATTTTCAGATGTGGGGGGTCAGATTTGACCTCTGAGGACCATTAGACCATTTTGTGCATTAATGTAGCTCTCAAGTCCGAGTCTTGGACTCGAGTACTACAACACTGCTATGTAACATAGTGAAACTTTGCTTATATTTTGACTATTGATAATGATGATAGTGGTAATGATCCAAATCTATCAGTCTCCAGAACAGAAGCACAGTGCAGTGCACTTGAGTGCAGCTTTGGCTGCACTGCACTTTTAGCTTCAGGGAGAGTGGTCCAAAGTGGCTGCCACCCAGTTGCTTTGTCCAGCCCCAGTCAAATGGATCTGGCATCGCTGGATCCAGGACCAATGCCTGGTTCTAACAGTTGGCCTGGTAGCAAGTGCACCTTATGTGCTGCTTGACTGCTGCCTGGGTTGGAGGAATGTTCTCTAGAGTTCTAGACTTCAGCTTGAAGTGCTGTTTCCCTTGCATCATTCACTTCTTTGCTCTAACGGTCATACATCAACACCACAAATCGCTCTAGCAGTAGCATTGATCCTTCACTGACCTCACTTGGCATGCATAGGAGTTCATTGAAGGCATCATTCACCTCTGGGAATGTTTCCCAAGCAGTTTTCTTTCCTCTGCCAGCAAATGCCAATACAGTGTTACACAAAAGCATGAAGGACTGGGAGAGTCAGACACTGGATTAATTGTGGCAACCATTTTGTGAACAGCTATATACTGAAAGCTTGATCCAACACCAAAGGCAACCCACAGCTCATCAGGATCTATCTTGCTGAAAGACGCCACAGCCAGTCAGTATCAATGGTACATATGGTCACCTTAGTACAACCCTTTTGCACAGCATCTGCCACATGCAGAAGTAGACACGTGTCAGCCTCCTCTTGCAAACATGGGCCAAGGAAGGCCAAGTATGACTCAGCAGAAGAGCAGAGGACTCCACTTTCATCTGTTGCATACAGTTCTTTGCCCTCTGCTAGTGGAAGATGAAGCTTTGTGTGACAGGAAAGTAAACAATTCAGTTTTGTACTCATAGCATCGAAGGAAGTCCTTCCAGTTCTTTGGAATCACAGTAGAAGAATCCACCTTTTTCCTGGTTCCCCTCTTTTGTCTTGTTGAGGCTTTCAGGCTGGCAGGTAGGTATACATCCCAGACAATGTCAATGCGGCTGCTTTTCTCAAGTGAAGTAGAGATGTAAGGTGCAAACACTCTCTCCATACTCTTCAAATGTTCTTGGTGTTCCAGGATTTAGCATTTGAACAGCTGCACCATCAATAATTGTTGCATCAGCTACTGGCACACTACTGTTCTGCAAGGAGAAGCAAAGTAGATCTGCTTTAATGCCAATCTGAATTATTCCTCCAGTTGACAGAGCTGGCGGGGATGCCTGGTTTTCATGGGAGAAGAAAATGTCCATGTCTCCATCTTGTGTTTGATAGGACATATACAGCTGTACAACTGTACAGAGATGTACAGTTTTGACTTGATCTTGACTGATGGCCTACTGAAGAGTGGCAGCTTGTTCTTTGGAAGTGTTTGTGTGATAGGTGTTGTTAACTGTTCTAGCCTTTCTGTCACAAACTTGGTGTACTGCTCCTCACCAAGGGTCTTGATCTTTCTCACAGTTTCAGCCGCTTGGGTATCCATGATGTCCCTTGTGTCAATGACTAGTAGGTCTTGGCTGCATTCTAGAAATAGATTCCCCATCTCTTCCAACACTGTCACTAGTGCCTTGACCTCCTTCGGGAATGCTGCTTGCAGACAGACAGACAGACGTACTTTAATAATCCCTGAGGGAAATTGCATTCGTTACAATACAATACTCCAGTGCAAAGGAAGAAGAGACAGACACTCTACGTAAAGTAAAGTGTTAGAATATAAATATATAATATAAACCTATGTAAAATATAAAATAAAATAAAAACCTATGTAAAATAAACCTATGTAAAATATAAACCTATGTAAGCAATATACAAAATATACAAACATAAAGAAATATACATAAATGTACATACAACCAGGCATACACTGAGAGGTGATAGCATACGCAAGGATGTAGCATGTCAGATTCTATGTTGGAAAAAAAAACAGTTGTGCAAAGAGATGACCAGTTATGCAGTGAAATTAAAAGAAATTACCAGTTATGCAATATGAATGAATAACCTGTTGTGCAGCAGAAACTATGATGAAAGTGACAGATTGTATAGTTTGATGACCACAGGCAGGAATGCACTCCAGGTTGCTAGTCATGATGATGGTTTCCAGTGCCACACCACCCTGTTCCTTTATGGCCTGTTGCTCAAACTCTGTAGTGATTCTGTCAATTTCTGGCCTTGCTATCATCCAGTTCTCATGGATTTCCGGTCAATCCAATAGCCCCACCATAACCTTTTACCATTGCATTGTTCTGCTCATTGGACTGGTCAAGTGCTATGGCAGAGAACTTGTTGCTGGTTTTGTGCACCATGACATTTCTAGACTTGAATCCTGCTAGGAAATCTGGGTGTTTTTCAGTGAGAGTCGCCATGTCACTGATGTGTACAGGAAGCCATCTGGAGTAGTGTGTGTGATCTAGGGCAAACATCCAGGGCACGATCTGTCAGGGATTCCACATCTAGCTGGAAGTTACCTTCACAAAGTGACCTGATGTACCGCATCAGGAGAAGCTCCAATGACAGGGTCTTAAGTAGTAGTCAAAGTGGACACTGGCTTTTGCTCGATGCATGCACCATTCCTCTAAAGGTGGAGCAGGTTGTATGGCATCAGTATCATCGGATGTGCAGTCTTCACTGTAAGCTTTTGGAGGAGTGTATAAAGGCTTGCAGCTGTGACCTGGTGTGCAAGGTGGGTCTTGGTGACATGGCTGGCATGTATTAGAGATGAGATTCCAGTGCCATGGAAGGAATCTTTGGCTGTTGCAGAACTTGGATTGTGGTCAATGTTGTCCACAGCTCCTGTTGTGAACAGGACCAGAAGTTACACGTCAATATCAAGGATTTATTTACTGGTAAGGCTTAACAAATTATGGAACTCTAAATGCACTTATATCCAGCTAGTCATGCATGGATATACACAATACATAACTGCCTCATCTGCCACAAGCACATACACACACTGACAAGCTAAAAACTAAATTTGCCACAGTGACACCACTGAGGGCCTCATTTACTAACAGAATTGCGTCCATTTCTAGCGTAATTTGCGGGTAAAATAGGCGCAAAAACATGGAACCGTATTTACTAACGTGGCGCAACGGGGTAAATGCGCAAATAGCCTGCCTCTGAAGAGGCGATAGGCAAGTTGCGCATCCCGCCTCATACATATGCATAAATGGGAGTGTATCAGGGGAAGTGGGAGTGAATCGCAAAGACCTGGGAGGTAACGCGTTAAGTGCGCCTTATTATGTATTGCGTGGTATTTACTAAGATTGCCTGAGAAGTGCACGACTCGAATTGGAGCGCAAATCTCTGCCTCATAAAAGCAGGTGTAAACCAGGAAGCAGGTTTTGCTTGAGCCTGTAAACAAGGACATGGCAGCTGTTGTAAGAGCAAGAAGAAGACACCGACAAAGGCACCGCGCAGAACTTTTGTTTTCTTTTTCTTGGATCGTCCATGGTTACGCAAACACACAGACCCATTCTTCCTTCTTTTAACGGTGCGCTAATTACACTGGGCGGAGTATGGCGCTGATTGCCTGATGAAGTACGGGTTTGATAAATACAACGTAAAGTGCGGTGACGAAAGCTGCGCAAATAACGGCTCGGCGCTGGCGCAGATTACGCTGCGGTCGCAAATGTTAGTAAATGAGGCCCTGAGTGTTCATATGTGAATTTCAACTGATTTCTTATTTTTTGGTAGATATTTACCATGACCTTGATCTAAATACATGTTATTGGGTTCTGGTGATCTCAGATGTATTACCAATTGAATGGGCATCCCCATTGTGTCACATAGTGTCACTATACTCAAGTTTAGTTGGAAATGACACCTAAAATGCTTTTCTACTCTGTTTGGATCCAAAATCGTGTTTGAACATTAGACCCAGGGGACTGGCGGCCATCTTTGATTTGACCTCTCACGGTCCTCAGAAGTCAAATTGGACTTTCCGCCACATCTGAAAATAAACATTATGGAATATACTAACCATGCGAGAAATTTCAAGCTTTTCTCATAAAAAACACAATTGTTTTAATATGAGTGATTATCCACTGTACTAAGATTGTAGTTTGTCTCCAAACACACTGATCATTTGGAACTAATTTCACGCTGTGATTATGAAGCTACATGTAATGCTTCGCTGACAGCTTACCCCCGCGTAACATACCAAGCCAGAAGCAGCTGACAGCACCTCCACAGCACTGAAAATACTGCTGAATTTTGTGTTTGTAGACCAACTACAATGTTGTTGTGTTGTTACCAGCACTCGTTTTGACTAAGTAATTATTCAGAACACATTGGAAATCTTTGGAAAGTAATTTTAAGTGGATTTCCCTCACATGAACAGGAGCAAGGCTACTGTAACTCTGCAAGTCTAATGGAAGGCTAACGGAGAGCAAATGCTAACCCAACTACCCTTCTGGACACACAATGAGGAATTTGGAATTAAACAATGTATCTGAATCTGGGGAAATTGGGCAAAAACAGCATATCCCTTCAAAACTGTAAATACAGTTTGTACACATAGAAAATACAGTATGTGCCCCACATGGGCCCCTGCACTCTATGCAAATACATCGTCACAGGGTCATTTTCTGACGCCACATGGGATTGCTGGGGACAAAACCTCAATGGTGATTGTAGCTACTTTCCAATGTTGTGTATGACATTTTTGATCATGATATAATTGATCAGCATGTGTCCTTGCAAATGCAAATATACTGTTAAAACTCTGTGATAGAAAGGTTTAAATCCACTTATTATCACAGACAGAGTCTGGCGATGTTTGGAGTGCTACGCTCAAACAGTGAATGTAAACAACCATGGATAAAACCAATGAAGCATCATGATAAATTGATTTTAAAGTTTGCTAAGCAGCGTATCAACAAAGTATCAGTGCATTTTTCCTAAGGACACGTGCATGCTATGGGTAATTTCAAATTTCAAATTTGTTAAAAACACCATTGTAGCCAGCAATTCCCAGCAATCCGCTGATGCTTCAGAATGTGACCCTGTGGTGACGTGTGTTCATATGTAGCATATGGGCATGTATGGGGGAGCTCGCATTGACACATTTTAAGTTATAAGGAGATACCACTGGACACCATTTGAGAAATGTACTTATAATGATCAACAATATACATTCCCTTCCTCTCTCCAACCAAGGGCACCTTTGTATTTTCCATTGTCAAGTACACCCCACTGAAGTTCAACAACTTCTATGTGTATCCGGTCTGGGCCAATGTGGTCGGATGGTTCATCGCCACCACATCCCTCTCCCTCATACCTCTGTGGGTACTCTACAAACTCTTCCCAGGAATAGGCACTGTTAAGCAGGTGAGCAAAGGTAATGAATAAATAAAGAAATAAAGGCAATAGTGCAGTGGCGAACCATGAGCACTACATCTGGGCCTTCACCTCAGCCATCACGGAGAAAAAACCAACTGTACGATTTAAAAGGGTTGAACAAATGCAATCCGGCTTTAATTAACGATGACAAGGATGTAAACAAATAGACCATAACATCAATAACATTCTCCGCAACAAGAAACATCTCAACATTAACGGCAGAAAACGAGATCATTTAGGCTACATAGTGGAAATTAAATAAACACTCAAAAGCCAAAATCTGGAAATATAAAATGAAGTCACCCAGAATGTCACCGCGTGACGCTGCTGACACGGACACCGAGGCTCATTTAATCACCGTGGACAGCGCTATGAAATCACGGCGCATTACAAATCATTCACACATTGACGAATAAATTCATGAGCATCATCAAACTACAATACAATTTCCAATGCACAATATGCCAAAAGTTACACAAAGCGGGTAATACAAAGACTATTTTTTAAAGTTGCAATGCTGAACTCTAAATGCTTCTGAGCTACGGCAAGCTCAGCGCAGAGAGATGAACTCTACTTTTACAAGTCGCTTTAATATGACACGGTCGACAAGTGGACTACAAATGCCATCACGAACGGAGTGGTAGGGGTATGGCAAGATGCCACAGTGAGTTGAGTAATGGTGCTCCCTGACTCATCCCAAAAACAACAGTCAACAAAGTGAACGTAATGAAACAGTGAAATGCAAGGAACCCAACATGGCCTGAACATTTGCCTCCAAACCCTATCTAATAGCAATAACATGTAATGACACAGAATGCCAGAATGTCGCAATGCATTCTGGGAAACAAGACAAGCACGCGCGATGTCGACAGAGACGTTGAGGAAAAGAGCCATTTTCTGCCTCGGCACTGGTCTCACATTTGGGCTTATTCTGACAAAACGGTAGCTCCTATCAGAAAAAAAACAAGACCATCATCGCTGTAAGGACTTTGCGAACGATATGGTGCTACAAAGTTTCTAGAGTAAATATTTCGGAGACACTCGCAAGTTCAAAACAGGGCTCCGTTCTGCTTCTCTCAGAAAAATATTTGTATTGGAGTCAATGAGGAGCAGAGACAGACTGGCCGCACTTAGAGGCTGCTAATTCGAATTGTGTAAGTCTCTCCGATTTTATGAGCACATTGTGAGAGACAGAACACGTTTGTCTACAAAGTTTGAAAAAATCATGTGTGTACATTGTAAATTGTGGCCAGGAGCAGCGTGGAGAGAGATTTATTTTTTATTTTTCTGGGGCTCTCTCCCACTCTAGCTGCTCTCTGACACTAATTATTCCACGCAATACACACCCATTGTAACCTCATAATTTCTACAAAAATGATCATGGTCATTGAACAGTGATTGATCAAAAACTATATGACCTATCAAAACATGAAAATATACACCAAATACACAAGGCTTGTGTCTACTGTTTAAAGTTCAAATGGAGTATCTAGGTGAAAGTATGCAGGAGCAGCAGACAGCAGTATGCAGCACCAAAAGTCTTTATTTTTTGACCTCCTCCCATGCATTCTCTATGGGAAAATATTCACAGTTTTTTGCAAATAACGTTGTGAAAAATTAATATTATTTTAAGAAATCGAATAGCACCCTGATCCCGATGAAGACGAAAATTTTGATATATCATTTGTTACGAATCAAAATTCATCCGGAAGAGGAATAATAATAAAAAGAAAAAGAAAAAATCCACAGGATAACAACTGGCTAATGAATAATAACTGGCTCCACAGCCTTGCTGTAGGGCCAATGCTTGGTGCGATTGCCCTGTGCCCTAATAATATAGCATATAAAATAAAATTACGGAGTCTACAAAGTGTTTTAAAGAGTTCAGTTGTGCATTCATTTGCAATTAGTTGTCTAGGGTAGCATGTTGGGGGCGGCAGTAGCTCAGTGGGTAGAGCGGGTGGACAGAGCGCGTCCACTAACCATAGGGTCAGCGGTTCGATCCCCTTGAGCCCCCACAAATGTACTGATTGTAAATTGCTTTGGACAAAAGCGTCTGCTTAATGCCCCCTTTAGGATGTGCATTCATTTTATGCATAATGTCAGGAGTGTGTGTGGGGGTTTCAGGTCTTGTTGATAAGGCCAGCTGCAGTGGGGAAGTTACTGTGTATGTCAAATTGTTTTAGTGATATTTAAAGCTAGAGTAGGCAATTAATTTTAGAAGTGTTTTTTTATCATTTGTTGAAATTCTCTTTACATCCTGACAGCAATCGATAAATAGTCTGACAAAAAAAGGTATCTGAGTCGCTGGCTTGTAATAAGCCTGTCTTCTCATTTAATTAGGCCTGAATGAAATTATTGAATGGTTTACCTACCTATCTACCTACCTACCTGTGTGCACTGTGCCCGTACACTCATTGCGCCTCGAGTGTTCCCCCAGGCTAGGCAGACCTATTGCTGCACAGACTATCACTATCGGGAGCGAGTCACATCTTTTGGGGGAGTTGCTATGGAGGGTGGCCAGAAGGGAGGGATGGGATTTTTTTTCACTTAAATGTACACAAAATGTAACTTTAACATGAATTAATCTAGGTGCTAAGTGCCTAAGTGCCTTATGGGATGTCGCTGCCATAATATAGATGGAGCTCCCATAGAGCACCATCTATGGCAACCAAGATGGCTGCCTCTGATGTGTTAAAGCAAAACGCCACCGTTTGTCCATACTGAACTACGTTCTTCCCTGATCTTAGATGAGTTGAAACATACCTGTTTCACTTTCGTGCGTGCGTGCACTGGATCGCTCTGGCGTGCAGCGCTACTTCGATAGCATGTAGCTTGGCCCAGTATATTCCTTAGGATCCAAACGGGGGGGAAGTTAGAAGCGACCAAACACTTCCACATGAGTAGTTACACAACCCAACGTGACTTTTTACTTCTACCACTACAGGTAATGTAGGCGACAGCGTGCAGGTCACGTTGGTTGTATTGACGGAAGTAACAGGGGGAGGGGGAGAGGATCTTTTAGGAGTGATGATACTACTGCGCCGACGTCGAAGTGCTCCCAGGTGTTATTTCGCCACACATTATAGTTATCCTTTTTTATCCCCTTAGAAAATTGCCACGTTTCATTTTGTGTAACCATACTTGGGTCGTGTAACTACTCACGTAACCGTATTTAAATGGGGAAAACGTGGAAGTGCTTGGTCGCTTCTAACTTCACCCCCGTTTGGATCCTAAGGAATATACAGGGCCAAGCTACATGCTATCGAAGTAGCACTGCGTGCCAGAGCGATCGAGTGCACGTACGAAAGTGAGAGAGGTATGTATCATATCATCTAAGATCAGGGAAGAACGTAGTTCAGTATGGACAAACGGTGGCGGTTTCCTTTAAGGGATGCTTCGATTGCTTTTGAATACACAGGTATTTTTGTCTGTCTGTTGATTAAGCCCATTTGAAATAAAAAATGAGCTGAGAGGTTCCATACTAATAAGCATTTTGGTCTTGCAATGTCGGGCTACTATAATATAAAACAATATTTGTCCCATCCTGCTGTGTTTATACATTTTATAAGCTGTACAATATTTTTACTGGCACTGCACTGCACTGGCACTGGACTGCCAGTGCAGTCCAGTTTAGTTTTGGATTCTGGGACACCAACTGAGCCAACTAAATTCGACATGACAATAAAAAAGACTTACAGGATAGCATTAATTGTCATATGCAGACACTAACGAAAGTGATGTACCATAATGCAAAGACAAATTCAGTGGCAAAAAGGGTTGAAAACAAATATCTGTACTGGTTAGCCTGACATCTCCAGACCTATTCGCAAATTAGCACAGAACTTCTCAGTTCATTTTTTCCATTCATAAGGTGTGTAACCAATGGACAGGGACCAACATTCTTATGGATGCAAGATGTACAACCAATCAGAAACAGAAAGTGGCCGCCATTTTAGTTATGAACAAAAAAATCCTTACCTGCGCTCTTTAGCTGTTAAGGATTTTTTTTGTTAAAAACTAAATGTGAACTGAAATGTGCAGTCATTGTATTAAACCCACCAATATATAGATAAAAGGTTGTGATTAGCTTAATGCAGGCTAGGTCTGCTGGAAATATATCAAAAGAGGAGGTAGGCCAGACCCATATGCTAGAGCAGCGGTTCCCAAACTTTATTAGCCCTATGTCCCAACCAGGTTGACGCACCCCCAATCCCCCACACCTTCAAAAAATCAAAATGCAACAAGCTTTTTTATGGCCATATTAGAGGTGGCATGTTTAATCATGCTCAAATGACCAGAACACACATGATAAAGTAATCAGGATCACAACAATGCACTCTTGCATTTGAATGAATGTGAAACACTGTAACACAGTTTCAATATAATGAATGAATGTGAAACACTGTAACACAGTTTCAATATAATGAATGAATGTGAAACACTGTAACACAGTTTCAATATAATGAATGAATGTGAAACACTGTAACACAGTTTCAATATAATGAATGAATCTGAAACACTGTAACACAGTTTCAATATAATGAATGAATGTGAAACACTGTAACACAGTTTCAATATAATGAATGAATGTGAAACACTGTAACACAGTTTCAATATAATGAATGAATCTGAAACACTGTAACACAGTTTCAATATAATGCGCCCGGGAGAGGAGTTGAGCCAGATCCAACTTTTGGGAAACCGGAGCTCCACGGTACACTCCGCAAACCAACAGACACTCAGATCTGTCAAACCTCCACAGACAGCTTGAGATGTCTCTGAAACTATCAGGTGGAAACTATCAGGTGTTCTCACTTTGTTTAGTTCATGTACCAGCTTCTACATCTGAGTCCGACTCGCAATTTACGCCGAGAGAGAGAGAGAGAGAGAACTTTTGTAAAGAGACACAGAGTAACAATAACAGAGAGCGAGCACCGGCCTCGATAAAGCTGTTATTAATCCGAGAAATAAAACGTTATTTCCTATTTATTTGTTTCACAGCGGTTCATTCAGCAGGTAAATTCACCTGTTCATTCACCCATGAACTGCACCTATCTGAATCCCATTATCCAATGAAAAGTATTACAGCTCTGTGCATGAGCATAGTCAAGAAGTTGCGTCTACCACCAGTTCTCCCAGCAGCAGCAGCGGTGGCGGCAGCAGTGTGGCCATGATGTGCACATCAGTGCTTGTATAGCCGGTTCAGTGTCACAGCACCATGGGCAGCACTGTGTGTGTGTGTGTGTGTGTGTGTGTGAGTGTACAGGTGCTGCGCGATCTATACAGATACAGAGACCGCGTCACTCAATGTTATTAATTAAAATGACAGTTTTTGATTTTAATTTAAGGAAATGTTTATTTACATGTCTTTATTATCAGACCGCCATTTAGGGATGGGCGATATGGACTAAAAAATGTATCCCGATAATTTCTGGTGTTTATCACATCACGATAAAAATGACGATAAATCTTTTTTACTGTAAAACTATAACCAAAATAATACTAAAAGCTACTACACTACATCAGTTCAGTTCAAGTAGTACACATGTACTGCAAAAGTGTAGTGAGTGACACCAAACAAACAAGTCTGAAATGTAAGAATGATCAATTATTTATTAAAAATGTATTTAACCTTTTACACAAAGGCAGTGAGAAAAACTGCAAACAGCAAAACTAACTTGGATTATAAAAATCACAAAGTAATGCAACTGCCGGTACAACATGATAAATTAAGACAGAACAACAAACATAACAGTTCACTGAAAATGAAATCCAGTCACTATGTGTGCAAATTACCAGTTGCTGGCACATGCCACAAATAAGATACTAGTGCAAGTTTTCACATACTTAACACTTCACTCAAACATAACAAAATGCAACAACCATTTCTTCTGCTGGGTTACAAAATAGTGCAAATGTCAACATTATAAATAAAAAAACAACAAATACAATTTCAAAGAACATGTAAACACTGAAATACTCTTGTGTGCAAAAATGTGGAAACAAGGCTAACAGGAATATCTGTATGCACTTTCAAAAAGAGGACAAGGTTTACACCCCAAGATTTTGGTCAGAAAGACTAGCATATTAACTGTGGCTGGTTTCAGAAGAAACCGCTGACAGGTTACCACATTCCCTCCAGCACTGAAGACCCTCTCTGAGGCTGTACTTGTTGCAGGGAAGCACAGGCACTTCTTCGCTAAACGACCAAGTACAGGGAAATTCTCCTCATGTACTTTCCACCATGTGAGTGGATTGCTCTCACTGTCTGCCAGTTGGCCAAGTAAGTAACTGCTTAATTCGGCCTCAATTTTCTCAGTGTAAGAAACACTGATAGTGACGTTAGCAGCAGCTGCTTGTTTGAAAAAGCTTCCAAGACTCTTCTTGTGTTTCTTACTGTGATGTCTGTCCTCTGTTTCTTGACCCTGGCCTTCTTCAGCAGGTTGAGGTGACGTTTCAGAGGTAGCAGCAGCAGGGCCACTTGGCATGGGAGACACAGGTCCTCCCTCTATGACAATTCTGGCTTTGGTGTCCAGGATCTCTTCCTGACTCAGGTGCTGTGTGCGAAAGCGTGGATCAAGAAATGATGCCATGTTAATCAGTTCTGCAACATCTGGACTGCTGTATTTGGTCATCATATAGTCCAGTACTGATTTTTTAATGGTCTTGGTGAGATCTGAATCTTCATCCTTCCCCTGCAGACGCTCAGTGTTGAAGAGGTGAAGAATAGGCTTCAGGCATGACACTGTGACATAATTCTCTGAGGAGAGTGAATTCTGTGAATTCTGTGAATTCCATGAGAGGTCCTAATGCCTTGCTGACAGCATCAAGGACGTCAATGTCCTGCCACTTCAGCATCAGATGCCTGGTTGACCGTTCAGCAGCCAAGACTTGTGTGATGGCCTTTTCTTGCTCAAGAAGCTGCTGAATCATCAACTGCCTGGATCCCCATCGTGTAGGACACAGGTGTCAAACTCAAGGCCCGCGGGCCAAATCCGGCCCGCCACGTTGTTTCATGTGGCCCGCGAGAGCTTAAAAGGCATATTCTGTACCGTAGAGCGACCATCAACTACATCTCCCAGAAAGCATTTCAATGTTGTGATCCGCAAATCCTGCCCCTAGATTGCAGTGGTTCCAATCCTTCCAGTTGTACATGGATATAAATGGATGCACTATATTTGTACATTGGAGTAAATAACCAAATGCAGAGACAGTTAAACCGGCCCTTTGAGGGCAACCATAATGCTGATGTGGCCCGGGGTGAAAATGAGTTTGACACCCCTGGTGTAGGAGATTCAGTCACCAGTTTACGCTGAGGAAGTCCGAGCTCCTCTTGTGCGGCTTTCAGAGCCCGTTGCCTTTTCCAACTGTGCGAAAACAAGCTGATAATCTTCTTGCACACTCCCACAGCTCTGTCAATCCTGCTGTCCCTCATACTTCTCTCTGCAACACAAAACAAAAACAAACAATGAGTGGAAAATGCAGACACTTGTTTCCAGAATTGTTTTGTATAAAGTCTATTTCAGTTCACATTAGTCTGTCAGTGAGTCAATATTAGCAGAATATAACTAACACACACACACACACACACTAAATTTTGTTTAAACAGAATACACAACTGAATTGATTACACTTTGAGCTGTTATTATGAACCTGGATGACAAACTTTCCATTAAATAACACTCATGAAGGCGCTTATTTGTTAAATAAATACTAACAGTAAAAGGACATCAAGATAATTACTCACCAATAGCAATGTGCAGGTTGTGCCCGAAGCCGGACAGCCTCATCCATTGGTTCAGTGCAACTGCTTTGACCACGTAAGCTCCACTGTCCGTGGTCAGGCACACTTGTTTGGCCTCATCCAGCTTCCATTCTTGGAGAAATTGCTTCAACCCGCACGCAATATTTTCCCCCGTGTGGTCATCCGGGAAAAAACTTGTCTGAAGGCAGCAGCTTTTCAAAGTCCAATCACTAGTGATGTAGTGAACAGTGAGGCTTATGTATGGCTCAGTTGTTCGGCTACTCCACATGTCTGTAGTTGACGCAAACATCTCCACAGTAGAGAGCATTTTTTGTAAACCATCACGGCACTCTTCGTACATGTTTGGCAAGGCTGTTTTTGAAAAATATTTCCTTGAGGGCATATTGTACCTGGCATCCATTTTTTTTGACCATTCGTTTAAACCCTTCCTTCTCCACAGTTTGCAGTGGCAACATATCTTTTGCGAGGCAAAATGCCACTGCCTGCGTGAGTTCTTCCCACCGTTTGCTTTTACGGTCATACGGTGTGGAATGGGCAAATGCGTCGGCGAGTTTTGTCTGGGTTGTTGTCTTTGTCTTACCGGGGCCGGGGGCTTTGTGCGAAGTTGACGCTGTTGCTGCTGCCTCCTGCCGCATTTTCTGACTAACGTCATACTCCGGTTTATGTCTGTGCCTCAGGTGGTGGAATAAATTGTCGTGTTGCCGTCTTTTGTTTGCACAATGTGCTTGCAGAGCTTGCATATAGTGCGTTCCTGCCCCCGCGTCAGATGTACTGAAACCAAACCAATTCCAGATAATGGAGTTGGAGCCTCGTTTCGGCACTAGCTCCTCGCTGCTCGGCGTGTCTGCTCCGCCTTCCGCCATGTTTGCCAATATTGTGTGCCGTACTACGTATATACATCATCAATATACGTGTGTGCGCAGTGCGCGCGCAACTGTGTGTGTGTGTGTGTGAGAGAGAGAGAGAGAGAATGTATCGTTTTTACCGTGAGATGACATTTTTTTACCGCGATGAAAATTTTTGACGATATATCGTAAACGATTAAATATCGCCCATCCCTACCGCCATTACATTTTTCATCTCGCGCACCCCCTAGCAGCAGCTCGCACACCACACTTGTGTGCTAGAGCAAAAAACATGATTTGTCTGGTTTCAAGTCAAGGAGTAAGTTACGGAGTAAGTTACCAGAGCAAAAGGCAAGCGAAAAAAGATAAATAAATAAAAAACAAATCTGAAAAAGGGTAAATAACAAAAGAACCTCCCAAGAGGGAAGAAGCTTATTTCAAAAAAATACCCACTAAACCACCTAAATATGTGTTTAAAGAAGAGGTCATCAAAAAGGAATTCAATGCAAGAGCATAGAGCAGCAAACATTACGAGATGCTTGCAAAGGCTTGGGTAAGAAAAGTACAAAGGACGGTACTTGTTTGCCAAACAATCTTTAAATGATTTAGAGTTGATTCCTCAATGACAACTCTGGCCAGGGGATGCTTGGTTAGATTCCTTACAACATGTTGTTGCTTTTTTTTTTTTAACCTTAATGTCTTCTCTCATTTCCCCCTCCATCATATATATCTCTTTTTAGCGATTTCTCCTGCTATGCAGCCCAGTGGATGACATCATCTGTGACCATCAAAGGATTTCCCCGTCAGTCCCCAGCAATATTACTACCAACACGGAGCTCAAACCCTTGTCCCTCACTGAGGCATGAGATCAATTACATAATCATACTAAATTTCATGGGCCAAACTACAGGGAACAACAGGGTGTCAAACAATGCCTGTGATGTGTTTTGTGTGACTAAAGATGGTGCTGTTCCAGAGGATTTAATTTTTAGTTATCCTGAGGTCATCTTAGGTCTTTCTATTTTTGACTTGAAGCTGAATTAAATATTTCATGTAATAATATCATGTATGCTCTTGGTAAGGAAATATTTACATTTTTATTCTTGTGCCAACTTCATAGTTCTATGGACATGCAAAATGTGATTTTGTTACACAATTATTGCTATTCAAAACCTAGAAAATAAATTACACATTCATTCAAACTCATCCAAATGAGAGCATATAGTGCGATGGTGGCATTAATGGAAATTAGATTACCTCAATCTTTGCCCATATAACCATTGTTCATATGAATTTCCTCTTTGTACAAATAAACCAAAGGTGAAAATGAACTGCATTTGATATAACAGATGCTTTCAAGGGAATTATCTAACAGTACTCCATAAATGTGTGTGTGTGTGGGTGTGTGTGTGCGCACGCGCTTACAGGTTCATTCTCTAAATTCCTTAAATTCTGTTTAATGAGCATTGCATAAAATATAAGATGATTATTACTGCATTCTGTAACACATTACATTTGTTGGCGACATAGGCCTATATTTAATTATTCAACACATTCAACTTCATTATTCAACACAATGTTCAGGCTTAAGCCCCCACACAATGACCTGGCGACATCAAGGTGGAAAGAATCATGCTTGCCTGTTTCTTTAATGGTTGTAAGATATGGGATTAGGATGGAAGATGGTGCTATATTATGTATGAGGTCAAACAGCATGTGTTCAATTGTATCAAAGGCTGCTGACAGGTTGTGCAGTATCGGGAATGAAGAATCAACATTCACTAGCAAATTATTTGTGACTTTCAGAATAGCGGTTTCAGCGGTTATGCATCTTACATAAGTTACAGAAGACAAAAGACACTATGTCCATAGATCAAAGAGATGATAGAGAAATAGGATGAACTGCCCTGTTACAGACGCTGCAGGGGTAGGTTAACAGGAGATACACACCTCCTCACCTCAGATCTACAATAACATCAAATATATCATGTTGAAAGTTTGCATATATGATCAGATATTAGAAAAGAGAAATAAGCTAATGGTATTTTTTTTTTCTCCAAAGCATTGAGGTTATACTGTAATGAAGAACAATCTACTGCAATATGAAACTGCTCCTTGTGCTGTGACCTTGTTATGGGGCAGAGGCTTGCCAAATCTAGGGTGGGGGCAAAAAGAAAACCAGCAGAAGAGCCTCCTGGTTTGGGCATGGCGTGTACATCAGGGCTTGTGCAAGCTGCCTGATGGTTCTACCACTTTCAGGAAGTACTCAATCTCCCTCAGCCAGACTGGCCAGTCAAAATGTTTCAGAACACCTTCGACAACACCAGCCACCCCAGCTTTGATGAGGTCAAAACTGCCATCCATGTTGTTAGGGCTGCAAGGCAGGCGGATCGTTAGACCTGGGCATTCGAGGCTATAGCCCCGGATCTCTGCGTTGTCAAAAAATAAAAAAAACGTAATAATAATGATAATCAGTGGCGAAGTTAGACCTTTATCGTTTCGTCCTGAAATCTAATATTCTACCGTCCAGACTGTTAAAAAAATTAACAATGTGTTGGATTGATAAATAAATAGATTTAGGAAATTTAGGATCTCCATCAGTCACCAGAATGCAGGAAATCACATCTACGATATTCAAAATCCCCAATACCCCCAATAAAATGGCCATTCTTTCTAAGTCAGAACACAGAATCGCCCCTGCTGCAAGGCATGTTGCATAGATACCATACATGCAGGTATTCACACATATTCACACTAACACCAGATTTAGTCGGGCAAGGCTTCAGGAAGGGAAGAAATTACCAAATGTTTACACTGTGGAACAACAATGAAACACCCCCCACTAAATTGTAGTTGTAGTAATTGTCTTCAGGAAGGCCTTTGACAGTGTTCATCAAGCAACTCTGCAGCAAAGCTGCAGTCCTGTTCAGTCACACCAACGTTTAGCACAAAACATTAAAACATTTTATGATCACTGAGTGCAGTATGCAGATCCTGGGAAACTGAGTGGTTTTCTCTACAGTGAGTGGGGTGCATTCCCTCTCCTATACTCCTATAGCTCAAAACCAACATTACAGCAAACAAACCCTATATGAAACCCTACTACTACTAATAATAATAATAATAACTAGCACTGTAGTAAACAATCGGTGTTCACATCCAACACACCGTCATCCCCAGTGACCGCACAGCTTTTTTTTACTCCCCAAAACACACACACACACACACAGAGAAAGACAGAGAAACACACATACCAAAAACCTACACATAATAATAATAATAATAATAATAATAATAATAATAAAACTGGCAATAACACCTTGCACCTTCAGTACTTGACACCTTTTCATAATTATTACTAATAGTATCAAGAGAACAGTAAGGTTTAATGTAACTGGCCCCTCCAACATAACAACTGTTACCCCCCACCACCATTGCCCAAGGGGGAATTCGTTTTACAGCAGACAACGACGCAATACAAAACTATAAATAACACTGACATAACCATCAGAACACAAACAACTAATGGTGCCAGGGCTCTTTAATCTTTACTCTCTAAAATAGGTGATAATAATTTGCCTTGGGCTAAACCACATCTGCATCTCCTGTATGAGAAAGTCTCACAAAATTATCTTATGTTGAAACTAGATACGTGATAATTCTCATCATTAATAGTAAGAATGGCCTAACGTTGGATTATGTACAATACCTAGGCAATTATAATAATATGAAAATATAATTGTGATGTTGTGGCATTCACAGTCTGTTGATCTGCCTATACTGTATGTCAGGTGTTTGTGTCTCTCACCCAGAAGGTTGACGGGTAGGAGGCGTGGTTTGTGCCCTTTGGGGTTTTGGCACGTTTTCTCTGTCATTCATTCTTGTGTTGACAATTGATGAATAAAGAACTTCAACTGCCTCCGTTTGAGTCGTTCCTTCTCAGCCATGTCGCCCCAACTGTCACAGCCGGCCGGTTTCGCCGCTTCTGTGGAGCTGCCCGAGTTCTGGCAGAGCGACCCGGCTGCGTGGTTCCAGCATGTTGAAGCGCTTTTCCACCTGCGTAGAATCACAGAGGACGACTCCAGGTACTTCTTGGTGGTCACGGCCCTGGATCAGCATTCCACTCGCCGCGTCATGCAACTTCTGCGAGACTCACCACGACACGGCAAATACGCCGCACTCAGACAACTCCTGCTACAGAGGGACAGCCTGTCCGCTGCGGAGAGGGCGGATAAAATGCTTTCCCTGCCCGGGTTAGGCGACGGTTCGGCGGTGGACCTGATGGACAGCATGCTGTCACTGCTGGGTTCAGATGATGGTGGTTTCCTGTTCCCGCACATTTTCCTGCGCCAACTCCCACCACCGGTGCGTGCAGCCTTAGCCAACTCCCCTTGTCTGGCCGCGAGTGACTACCGGGGTTTAGCTGAGGAAGCGGATCGTGTCCTGCTGGCTACCAGACGGTTCTCCGTGCAGAGCATGTCGTCGGACCCCCAAAAGCCGACAGCGGAGGGCGAGGACCCAGCGGTGGTGGCTGGAGTTTCCGGGCGGAGACAGCGCAGAGGCGCCCTGTGTTTTTTCCGACAGCGTTATGGCTCCAAGGCTCGGCGTTGCGTCCCTCCGTGCACATTTGAGGTGTCGGGAAACGCCAGAGCCGGCACTCAGTAGCAGCTGTGAGCGTTGGCGAGCGAGAGGAGCTGCTGTTTTTGAAAGACTCCCTGTCCGGCAGGCGTTTCCTGGTGGACTCCGGCTCCCAGAAGAGCCTGCTTCCTCCGACTGACTCGGACCTGTCAGCCCGAGGCAACGGGCCACAGTTAAGTGCGGCTAATGGATCCTCTATTGGGACATATGGCATCAGGTCGGTGGCTGTTTTTTTCCATGGGCGCAGTTTTAAATGGGACTTTGTTATTGCATCCATTACGGTTCCCATCATAGGCGCGGATTTTCTGTGTGCAAATGGTCTGTTGGTTGACGTCGCTGATCGCCGTTTGATTGATGCCGTGTCTTTTACCACCTTCCCATGTCAGACAGGGGGATCTGGGCCGTTAACACACGCTAGCTTCTCAGCGTCCGGCTGCGTTTATCAGCGATTGCTAGTGGGTTTTCCCTCGCTAACCACTCCTGCCTTTTCTACCGCGGCAACGAGGCACGGTGTGGAGCACTTCATTCCCACCACGGGCCCACCGGTTTTCGTGCGTGCACGACGCCTCGACGCTGTAAAGTTTCGCCAGAGCTGTAAAGCTCTGGCGAAAGAGGAATTTGCTACCATGGAGCGGTTAGGGATAGTGCGGCGCTCAAAAAGCCCATGGGCTTCTCCCCTCCACATGGTACCCAAAGCAGATGGGTCATGGCGACCATGCGGTGATTTCCGCCGTTTAAATAACATCACCATGCGTGATCGCTATCCCATCCCGCACATCCAGGACTTTTCTGTTCACCTGGCGGGTACAACAGTTTTTTCAAAGGTGGACCTGGTGCGCAGTTATCACCAGGTCCCCGTGCACGCAGAGGATGTGCCCAAGACTGCCGTGATAACCCCGTTTGGCCTTTTTGAGTTTTTGCGCATGCTTTTTGGCCTTAAAAGGGCAGCACAAACATTCCAGAGATTGATGGACTCGGTATTGCGTGACCTGGCTTTTGTGTTCGTCTATTTGGACGATATCCTGGTGGCCAGCCCGTCGGCTGAGGAGCACCTGTCGCACCTTAAACAGGTTTTCCAGCGCCTGGATGAGCACGGCCTGATTGTCAACCTGGCGAAGTGCCAGTTCGGACTACCAGATATTGATTTCTTGGGCCACTGCATTTCGTCGCGGGGCGCAGTTCCGTTGCCTTCCAAGGTGCAGGCTGTGGCAGATTTCCCCCGTCCGGTCTCAGTTAAAGCCCTGCAGGAGTTTCTGGGCATGGTTAATTTTTATAATCGCTTCCTGCCTCGCGCAGCCCACCTCCTGCGGTCATTGTACGAGGCCCTGAGGCCTCGTACAATGACCGCAGAAGGCCAATGACCAGGTCGACTGGACCCCCGGACGGATCCAGGCTTTTGACGGGGCGAAGTCTGCCCTGGCACATCCCGCGCCTACGGCACCAGTTGCTCTGACAACCGATGCATCCGATGTAGCTGTGGGGGCAGTGGTCGAGCAGCGGGTGGCTGGTGCATGGCAGCCCCTGGTGTTTTTTGGCCGTAAACTGAGGGACAACGAACGCAAGTACAGCGCTTTTGACTGAGAGTTGTTGGCGGTGTACTTAGCTACACGTCATTTTCGTTTCCTGCTGGAGGGCCGTTCTTTCACCGCTTACGTTGACCATAAGCCGTTAACTTTTGCGATGTCTAAGGTAGCTGAGCCGTGGTCTGCTCGTCAACAGCGCCACCTAGTGGCCATCTCCGAGTTCACGACAGACATTCGGCATGTGGCTGGGAGAGCCAACCCCGTTGCAGATTGTTTATCGCGGGTCACATTGGTGTGTCTGGTACTGCTTGGGGTGGATTTTTCTGCTATCGCAGCTGACCAGCCTGGTGATCCGGACATCCTGGCCCTTAGGGCAACCAGTACGGGCCTAAAACTTGAGGAGGCCGTGGTGCAGGAAGGCGGTCCCACCCTCCTGGCGCCGTCGAGTTTTTGATTCCGTTCATGCTCTCTCACATCCGGGGGTCTGGGCATCGGTGAAGCTGGTCGGATCCAAATTCGTCTGGCCCGGCCTTCGCAGAGAGGTTAAGGAATGGGCGGCCGCATGTGTGGCATGTCAGCGCGCTAAGGTTCATCAGCTCACCAGAGCGCCCCTCGAACCGTTTTCGATTCCGGCCAGGCGTTTCGATCATGTGCATGTGGACCTGGTGGGCCCTTTACCTCCCTCGCAAGGTTTTACACACTTGCGTACTGTAGTGGATCGGACCACCAGCAGGTTCCTCTGTCCTCAACGACGTTTTCGGACGTAGCGCGTGCGTTCCTTTCGGCTTGGGTTGCGCGTTTCGGTACCCCGTCCGACATCACCTCCGACAGAGGCCCTCAATTTGTTTCAGAGCTTTGGTCGGCGCTGGCGAGGTCCCAGGGCATACAGGTTCACCGTACTACCGCGTACCATCCACAAGCTAACGGCTTGTGTGAGCGTTTTCACCGGTCGCTCAAGGCGGCGTTGCGCGCTGCACTCTCGGATGGCAACTGGGTAGATCGTTTGCCTTGGGTGATGCTTGGACTGCGTTCAGCTCCTAAGGAGGACCTGAATGCCTCTCCTGCTGAGTTGGTCCTAGAGCAGCCACTCCGCGTCTGGGTGAATTTTTTGAGAGTTCTGCTCCACTTTTGCATCCTGCAGTGAGTCCTTTTTCGTTGGGGAGCGCTCTCACTCCCACGCCTGTGCATCACTGTTTTCCGCGGTCTTTTGTGCCCGAGGAGCTCATGACAGCTAGGTTTGTTTTTCTGCGACGTGACGCTCACCGGTCGCCCCTCCAGCCCCCTTACGATGGCCCGTTTAGGGTACTTGAGGCGGGCTCTAAGAGTTTTGTGCTGGATATGGGTGGGCGTAAGGAGCGCGTTACATTAGATAGGCTTAAACCGGCACACATGATGGCTGACGAAGTTGTGTTTCCAGCCCAGGTCCCCCGGCGAGGTCGTCCTCCTTCCAGGATTTCACCCGAGCGCCCCGATTCGGAGCCGATCGTGGAGGATGTTTCTCATGCACCACCTACTGTGTCTAAGGAGGGGTGGCGCAAAGTCCCCTCTGGGTGTTCGGGGGGGGGGGGGGCTGTGAGGCGTTCACAGGTCTGTTGATATGCCTATACTGTATGTCATGTGTTTGTGTCTCTCACCCAGAAGGTTTACGGGTAGGAGGCGTGGTTTGTGCCCTTTGGGGTTTTGGCGCGTTTTCTCTGTTGTTTTCTCTGTTCTCTGTTGTCTCTGTTCATTCTTGTTTTGGCAATTGATGAATAAAGAATTTCAACTGCCTCCGTTTGAGTCGTTCCTCCATCTTGCCACAATGTAATATAATCCATGTAATCCCTAAATAATGAACGCGAGGCATAGACAGTTTTTATTCTGAACTCAATTAACTATTCATCATGAGTCACCCAATGTGTTTGACAGTGTTCTGACAGCTTTATGGGACATTATTATATGGGGATTAGGGTTATGTATTAACAGTAGGTCTATATGCCTAATTCAGCAAAATCCTCTCTATTTTCTGTTCAAAGATATGCAAAGATAAGTTGTTTTTTCATTGCATTCCTTCGGTTTAGTCCCACACCAAGAGAGTTAAAATGCCTGAAAGTCACCTTTGGAACTTCAGGAGACTGCTGCGTAAATACCTTAGAAATTAGATTAGCCCCTGTTGACAAAAAGTTACAAAAAACATACGTTACAAATTCTGTTCTTTGTTCTTTGTATGTAGAAATTGGGTGATAATGTGCACTACCTTTTAAGACAGCCATATCAACACAACCCCAGCACAGAAAAATAGACCTTCTCTATTATTAAGTCAACATCCTTCTTTGAGCCTTCATGAACACACAGAAACACAGGCTAATTCGGAATGAAAGGTGTGGTTGAGTTATGGGGCGAATTTAGTCAATGAAATGTCTAATGTCACCTTTAAGCTAGATTGTCATATTCATGGCCAAGTGACAGACGTTTATGAGTAAAGCAAATTCATCCACCCCACCTTGTAGGCATACGCGTTCCCAAATTTTCTCCTTGGTGATTCATCAAGTAGACTAGGATCTTATCTTTGTAAATGCTCAATGTTCTGAAGTGTTAAATGCTGTGGCAGGTGTGTGTGAACTCAACTGATTAGTGTGATTAGTTTTTTTCAGGGAGAACTTCTGACACTTCAAGACGTTTCATCCTTAGGGGCATTCACAGCACAAAAGATCTGATGGGAATATAAAGGTGTAATGGTATTTTTATCACTATTTCTGTTGGTGCATGCAGTTTAACATGCACATGTCACTGTGCATGAAACTGTCAAATGAATGATCCATGTGTAAGGGAAAATTGGTAGAAAGCGTCAAAACATTCTTCAACAGGTTTTCTGTGGAAACAAGAATGTGTTGCATTCCCTAAAGGCATGAGTTCCAAAACCTAAAAGAAGCAATACAGTGTCATTAACATGTCAAAAAAGAGAATTAAAAAATATATATAAAATATAATATTTATATGCACTCTATGCATATTAGTCAATGCAGTATTCCATTTTCCATTATTCAATCTTGACAATAACCATGAGACAAGGGATGTATACGTCCTTATTTACAAGATTTAGATTTTATGATACATTTTTATTAAAAAAATTTTACCAGTTGATGGTAGATGTGTGTTTGAACTCGAAGGATTAACAATGTGTGTTTTGAATAGCCATAGTGCCTTTGCACTCCACATGTTCACCTTTTCATTAACCTGAAGAGCATTTCTGTCAGATTAGCTACCCACTTGACTTATTGAATCTTATTCCACTTAATGGATTTAAGAGATGAATGGGAATAGCATTCCACCTGCATTGACCACAAAAACATACACATACACAAATCCACCTAAATCAGTAAGATTTAAAAGAAAAGAAAGCATTCACATATTATAAAATGACACTGTTTATTGAGTGATAACATTTTTCAACAGTGTAATAATTTATTCAAACCGCATGAATAGGTTATAAACATATGGCTAATGCCATCATACCTTTTTGTGATATTTCTATTTTCCAATTTCCCCTAAAA
The DNA here is from genome assembly GCA_036785325.1 of Urophycis tenuis. Classification (NCBI taxonomy): domain Eukaryota; kingdom Metazoa; phylum Chordata; class Actinopteri; order Gadiformes; family Phycidae; genus Urophycis; species Urophycis tenuis. The sequence goes on along the minus strand of JAXIVH010000018.1, from coordinate 8,910,549 downwards.
AAATATAACAATGATTAGGCTTCAGCTTATATAATTGTGTTCTTTAGTTGGCAAGAGTCATACCTAGTTTTGAGTTGTTCTTGGGTAAACATCTGAAAATAATGTTTGATGTCACACATTTTACTTTCTCTATGTCTGTAGAGAACAATCTACACAACTGGAACACAAATGTTTTATGCAACAATTAGTTTTATCTTGCATTTGATGTAGGTATCAAGTTGTGTGACTATTGCTGCAGTAACACAGTTAAGTCACAAAGGTGCATTTTTTGTTTGTTGAAATGAGTCATTTTCACATGATCCATGGTGGCTGCTCCTTACAAAAGGCCTGTGTCTACATAGCATTTTTTTCTGGCAGAAACACGCTGGCAGGGTGCTGGGAGTACTGGGATTAAGCGCTTGTTCACCAACATTTCACCAACCGCCGTTGTGTGATAGATGATAGCAATGCGTAGTTCCTATTTGTTTTCTTTATTTGACATATCAAAGTTCAAAATGCAATAATAATTTTCTCCACCATTTTCTTGTTTAAAAGGATGAGGAGTCCCACCCCATCAGTTTGGTTGGTGGTTGCCTGAAAAGGAGCAGCAGTGACAACCACCAGCACATTTCTGAAATGTTTTCTCTAACGGTGGCGACATGTCTCTCTCTCCTTGTGGGGACCACTTTGAAAAAGACGCTATGTGGAAGGTCCCTAACTGCCATAGCATTGTGATTGACCTATAATGGCTTGTGTTAATTTCAATATTAGCTCAACTATTTGAGAAAATAGTTGAGAAATAATAAACAATTCTTTATTTCTTATCTTTATGTTTGTGTTTACCTCAGCTCAACAGTTACTTTAAACATAAATCCTCACACTTTATTTTGACCATAGATCCTTTATTTTTTTTGTAATCAACATGAACCCCAGTTTGATTACACAGGTTGCATGTAAAAAAGCTGTTACGGCCAATTCAGTTTTCTTCTGTTAGGCCGCAGGGTCTTCTGAACTCTTGTCCCCTCTCGTGAATCCATTTGTTTGACACTGGCAACACAGAAACACTCAGTTTTTAGAGAGAGAGAGAGAGAAAGAGAGAGAGAAAGATTTTCAACATATATTTTGCTGTGCAACCACAATGTATCAACATGTCAACAGAAACCTTGGCTATACTTGAATTTTTGGGCAAGAACTAGCAAGGTAGTAACTTGAAACTTCGGGTCATTCCTCATTTACACATAAATATTACATGTCTATTACTGTCTACATCCCTTCTTGTCCCCCTAGAGCTGAATCTTAAGTATTATGATTCATAAGAAATCTACTCAACATGGCGATATGGCCTACATTTACATTTAGGGCATTTAGCAGATGCTTTTATCCAAAGCGACTTACAAAGAGTACATTTGTCATAAGAAGGTGAAACATTTCATTGCTGCTAATATAGTAAGAGAGTCACCAGAACAAGTTTCAAGCATAACCATTGGTAGTATACAACATCTCTGAGTAAGTGCCAAGTTACAAAGAGTGATTAAAGTGCCAAGACATACAACAAATAAGAGCATGAGGGTAGGGTTATGCGGGGTTCAGGTGAACTAGTGGGTCTTGAGTCTCTTCCGGAAGTCCTGCAGTCCTGACATTGGCAGGGAGCTCATTCCACTACTGCGGTGCCAGAACGGAGAAGAGTTGTTATTTCACTATTCGAGTTGAGCGGAGCACTCGAGCAGGGACGTGGGGTTTGACTAATGCCACTCTGTGATATAACTTATTAAACCAAAGGTAATTCTGACCAAGCAACATGCTTGGTTAACTAGACCAGTGTTTTCAGCCTCTGCAGGTAGTACATGGGATTTTGTTCTTTTTCCATTTATGTTCATTATGTTGTTAGTTATGTGAATTTGTGTTAGCGTTGCTGACACTCTCTTACCACTGTTTCACACAGGCCATAGCCTTCTTGCACTAATAATTGTGTATAAACGGGGCGCTAGTGCTCTTTGCCAGGCACTGCATATGCTTTTCTCTATTTTTTACCATACGCATATGAGATGCCCCACAGAAGTTTTTGATGACAATTTAGTGGTACTCCTAAAATCAATGGTTCAGAACTAGAACTTAAGAACCTAATCAATTGAGTTTGACAGCATTCCGAGAAGCACTCGAAGAAAAAAAAAAAAGCCTCATCACTATGAAAATGACCATTTAAGCACAATTGCTTGAGGTCTTTAGAAACCAGCAGCAGAAACCATCCATATTTAACACATTCATTATGTATTTTAGTATTGGGTATAATGCATGAGCTTGGCAAACATTTTTTATGGCCACATATGTACGTATTTTGTGTTTTGTTGTACTTTTGTCTTGTGCTGTTATTACCATTATTTTAAACAATTCTTGAATCCAAAGCAACTTACAATAAGTAGCCTACATTTGTCAACAGAAAGTGAAACAATAATATATCAGTCAAGAATGCCTGCTTGAATAGAACCCTAAATCTATTGCATCACTTGCATATGTAGTGTATATCTAAAGCAACACATGCTTTTAGTCCCATAAAATAAGTTGCAGTACTTGTTGATTTACTGGTGAATAGATTTCACCAAAGAATCTGAACCGATTTAGAATCAAACAAAACTAGACTTTTGGTGTGACACATGTCAAATATTGTCAGAAAGCCCACAGGAGAAGTTTCCCCATCAGGCCATTCTGCAAGAAAATTCAGGTGAGTTCATGAAGTCAGGTAACTTCGCTCTCTACACTGCAGACTTCTCCCATCACTCACCCCACTGCCATCTTCATAAGTTCTCTGACGACTCTGCTATCATTGGCCTTGTACAGGATTTCATGGACTGGTGCTTGCGGAAACGCCTCTTGATCAACGCAGGGAAAACCAAGGAGCTGGTGGTGGATTTTCGCAGACACCGTCATCCATACACACCGGTGAACATCCAGGGAATGGACATAGAGATGGTGACATCTTACAGGAACCTGGGTGTTCGCTTGAACAATAAACTGGACTGGACGCATAACTGCTGCACTTTATAATAAGGTGTGAAGGAGAGGGCATCAGGCAGGTCCTTCCTTCCTGCTGCAGTCAGACTATTCAATCAGCACTGCTCATGATCAAACTGGACATTACACTCTTCCGTTTCATCTAATTTGAGTTCACTGTACAATTTCTTATTGACATTTATTTATTTATATTCATAGAACAATATGTTTTCTTCAGTGCCATATTTTCATACCTCCTTGCTTTTCTTTTCTTTCCTTTTATCTCTTTATCATATTCTGTATTTTTGACTGTTCTATTTTTCTTTACCTAATACTGCTGTACAATAAATTTCTCCATTAGGGCAAGAATAAAGGGTTTTTTATTCTATTCTATTCTAACAAAGTATACATAGCAAAAAAATACACGTATAGAGGAAGTCTTGGTGGATGAATAGGTCAAACTACTTTTATCCCGGGTTTGTATCCTGTGTTATTTTTTTTATAATTAATTGAGTTATTACTTTACTAAATTTTCAAAGTCTTGGCTTAGGATTCAGCCACACAACAACTTGGATATGTTTAGGATTGGGGTAAGGCAGAAAAGCCTTACCATCTGAGCTTGACTTAAAACGAACAATTGGCATTTTGGTTACCGAAAAGGTTTGAAGTATAGTTCATCAAACAATTTCAAGACAAAAGTAGTGAGAAGTATGAATCACTAATAGTCAATTCATTAATACACAGGACAAAATGTTACTATCCCTTGCCGTTATCTAAGGTAAACACATGTGAAAAGCCAGCTCAGATCAGACCAAACACAGGCTACGCCATCATAAATCTACGGAGTCATTCCTCTGGTGGCACCATTCACTCATTACCTAGCCTAGCCAACAGCGGTATGCAACATGTCATTGGGGTTATCAAGAAGGCACCTTCCTTCACCGGTGTTTTGTTAAGTTAGGCCCACGACACCTCAAGACGGCTTAACTGTGTATTCCAGCATCCTGGAAACACACCCTCTATGCCACAACCTCACAATTCCCTCTAGCCCTCACCATTTAATGCCTGCAATCACGTAGCTTAACCTTGTCCTTAACGGGTACCCCAACTACCAAGCTTCGTCCTTAGCCAAAGCAACTCGCTTGTGCTCTCTGCTGCTTGCAACATGCTCTTTATCACCAGTTTCAAGCACCATCCGCACATGCCCAATTTCGTTAGGAGTGCAAAGGTGGACTCCAAAAAGCAGAACAAAACTCAACTTCTACCGGCCGTACCCAGGCCCTCCACCCTCGCTGCTCTGTGTCCGCTGCTAACTCAGCATACCTCGCTTTCTGTCGCTCGTATGCCATGCCAACTCGGTCTTCCCAAGGGACAGTGAGCTCGATAAAATAAACCAGCTTCAGCGGTTCAGACCACAGCAGCATGTTAGTTAGTTAGTTAGTTAGTTTGTTTATTTGTCCCCTTGGGGAAATTCTTTTCCACAGTTCATTTTACACATACATTGCTCGGGGAGGCACATCGGATACACAGTGAAGCACATAAAGTACGTGCACAGCACATGAAATACATACATACGTACATAAAACTGGGGACATAGAGACATATAGTACATACATACACTGGAGACATCAGGACTTTTTCTACACATTACATTATGACATTCATTTATCAGCTACGCATGGGAGCGGCGGTATATGGGAGATATGCATTTAATTTTGTTTATCTGTTCGGGTTTACTTTATTAATTGCTTGTATGGCTGAGGGGATTAGGCTTCTGCTGAAGCGGGCCTTTTTGCACCTTATTGTGCAGTACCTCCTGCCGGAGGGTAGGAGTGAGAAGAAGCGGTTGAGTGGATGAGTAGAGTCCTGGGTTATTGCATGAGCGATGCGTGTGACAGCTTTGTTGTTAAGTTCCTCCAGTTTTGGGGTGTGCAGTCCTATTATTTTGGTGGCAGTGTTTGTTATTTTGATGAGTTTATTGCGTTTTTTTACGGTGAGTATATTGAAAAAACATGTGGAACAGTATAGTAGAGCTGATTGGATAATGCTGGTGTACAGTAGTAGGAGTAAATGGGGGGCAACATAAAGTCCTTTTAATTTGCGCACTGCAGAAAGTCTCTGGTGTCCTTTTTTATGGATGTCTGTTGTGTGGTGATCAAAAGTGAGTTTATTGTCGATTGTGAGTCCAAGGTATTTGAAATGATCAACAGTCTCTACTGTTTCGTTGTTTATGGTGATGGGGTGGTGGGGTTGAGGGGGGCCAAAAACCATTTCTTTTGTTTTACTGACGTTGAGTTTGAGATGGTTATTTGAGCACCACTGGGTGAAGTGGTAGACAGTGTTGAGGTATTCCTGGTTTGATTGGTTGTCTGTGAGGAGGCCCAGAATGGCTGTGTCATCTGCATACTTGAAGCATATGGTGTTTGGTGATGGGCTGGTACAGTCATTTGTGTATAGGGTGTATAGGAAAGGGCTTAGGACACAACCTTGCGGGGCTCCTGTGTTGGAGGTCAGTGCTGGTGTGGTTGTAGAGCTTACCCGAACTGTCTGTTGTCTCTTGGTGAGGAAGTTGTGGAGGAGATGGATCAGGCGTGGGGGGATATTGAGGTGGAGCAGTTTCTGGATCAGTAGGTGACTTTGAATGGTGTTAAAAGCGGAGCTGAAATCAGCAAACAGGATCCTGGCTGTCGTGCCTGGGGAATCCAGGTGTTGTAGGAGGAAGTGCAGCAGGCAGGCTACAGCGTCCTCAGTGCCTCTCTTGGCTTTGTAGGCGAATTGGAGGGGGTCCAGACGTTGACGGACGTGTGGCAGAATGGTGTGGAGCAGGAGGTATTCCAGGCACTTCATCAGGATGGATGTGAGGGCGATGGGGCGGTAATCATTTGGTTCCTTGGGTCGTGGTTTCTTGGGTACTGGTATTATTATGGCTGTTTTCCAGGGGGTGGGGATTTTGCAATGCTGGTAGACCTCGCAGAAGAGTGAGTGGATTATTGCAGATAGTTCAGTGGCACAGTTCTTTAGCACCCTGGCTGAGATTCCATCGGGCCCTGGGGCCTTGCCTGGCTTGCATCTCTTTAGTTGCCGCCTTACATCTTCCTTTGTGAAGGGGGCTGGGTCGTTTGGGTCCAGTGGGGGGAGTGAGTCCAGCTGTCTGCGACATTCTTCTGAGTGGTCATCCGTGTCGAACCGGTTAAAGAAGATGTTCAGCTGATGTCCTTGCTCGGGTGGGATTGGAGTGCTGGGTCTGGGGGCATTTCCTGTGAGTGTTTTGGCCATCTGAAAGGCTTGCCTGGTATTCATGGAGCTGAATTTTTGTTCCAGTTTATTTTTGTATTGAAGTTTGGCTTTGAAGACCTCATTTTTTTACTGCCCGGTTTGCTGCACTAAGTGCTGTCCAGTCCTTGAGCTTGAAGGCTCTGTGTTTTTGTTTCAGGCTCGTTCTTAGCTGTGGTGTAATCCATGGTTTGGAGTTGGGGTATTTTTTAATTGTCTTTGTCGGTATAGTGGTCTGGATACAGAAGTTGATGTAATCTGTGATGATGGAGACCCTGTTGTTTATTTCTCCATCAAATATGTCCCAGTCAGTGCATGCCAGGGAGCCTTGTAGTTGCGCGGTGGCGTCCTCCGTCCATTGGGGGGCGCTGTAGGTCTGTGGCGTGTGTTTTTTGAGTTCTTGTTTGTATACCGGAAGTAAACAGATCATGTTGTGGTCAGCGAGTCCGAGTGGAGGGTAGGAGCGTGACCGGAAAGCTTCGGCGATGTTACCATAACATAGGTCTAAGATGTTGTCCTTTCTGGTGGGGGTGTCAACATACTGATGAAATGATGGTAGAACAGTGTCCAGTCTGCATCTGTTATAATCCCCCATGATAAGCACCGGAGCCCCCGGGTACTTAGCGAGCATCGAGTTAGCTTCCTTAGCAACTAATTCGGATGCAGTGTCGGTGTTAGCGTTTGGGAGGATATAGACACAGGTGGCAACCACAGTAGGGAATTCTCGTGGGAGATAGTGGGGGCGTAGGGACACAGTCAGCATCTCCAGATTGGGCATACATATATTTTGATGGACTTTGATATTAGTACACCATCTGTCGTTGATGTAAAAACATACGCCCCCTCCCCGCGTCTTCCCTGACTGAGCCGTTCTGTCCGACCTGATGATGGTAAAGCCGTCCAGGGTTACCTCGTTGTCGGAGATCAATCCATCCAGCCAGGTTTCGGTCAAGGCAATGATGCAGATGTCTCTGAAGGCCCTTTCCAGGCGGCATCGAGCGTGTAGCATATCCATCTTGTTGCGGAGGGACCTGACATTTGCCAGGATGATGGAGGGGAGAGGTGGTTTGAAGGGACGTCTCCTGATCCGGTTTCGGATTCCTCCCCGTTTGCCCCTTTTCCTCGGTCGGAGCTGTGGTGGTAGGGCCGCCGCAGGCTTGATGTTACTTGGCGGAGAGTCCCGTAGTGATAGCAGTTCTTCTCGGCTGTAGGTGAGTGAACTTTTTGAATTCGATGTGTTTGCCATGTGTTTGCCATGATTAACAATCGGAGACACGGGACGAGACAAGACAGACCTAAACAAAACTGGACAGGACTTAGACAGCTGAGACGAGACGAGACGAGACGGGACGAGACGAGACGCGACGCGTGCGAGATGCATACGGGAACTGTGTTGTCGCAGCAGAGCATGCGCCAAACTTTGGTAGTCAACTTTGGTAGTCGTGGTCGTCTGGTCGTGATCTAGTGCTAACTATTTCTGCCAGCACGGTTAGCTGCTCACCTAAGTCTACCTTAATTCCCCAGTCTCCACCCATTCCCAGCTGTCCTGGGAGTGTGCAGAGGACTGGGTGCATGCTTCCTTAATGCAGCTTCTCCCTTATGTACAAATGCCACATCATTACATACATGTATACTCACCTTGATTGGGACCAGCTAAGGGGTTTACTTCTAGCAGTTTTTCCTCAACTGCAGCTGTCAAACACGTCAACACCTAATTGTGATGCAATCGCCTTGGGAAAGTAAACTTTACAACCTGACAGTATATGCCTAAGCGTACCTGCACTGGAACAGAACAGGCAGACAGCATCCTCACCCAACCACTGACTATGATTTTGGGGAGATGGTAGCACATCATAACTAGCCCCTATCAAAAATGTAATTCTGCTTGCCTCCATGCTTCACAGATTCTTCCACTTCAACCTTCTCTTCTCTACACTCTCCTAATTCACCCACAGCCCTTGCTTTGCCTGTGACACTGCCTTTGTACATCTTACCATCTCCTCCTGTCGATATATTTCTTCGACTACCAGCTTTCTCTACCAGCTTTCTCGGCTGGCTGAGAAGCTCCTGGTGATGCAGGTCGATCCTGACATGGTGGAATGGATTACAGACTACCTCACGGACAGACCGCAGTATGTCAGACTGCGACACTGCTTGTCAGACATGGTGACTAGCAACACCGGCACACCCCAGGGAACTGTACTTTCACCATTCCTTTTCACCCTCTACACCTCGGATTTCTGCTTCAACTCCCGAACATGCCACCTGCAGAAGTTCTCGGACGACTCCTCCATTGTTGTATGCATCACAGACAACGAGGAGGAGGAGTACAGGGAACTGGTGAAGAACTTTGTGGGATGGTGTGACGGGAACCACCTTCAGCTCAACACAGGGAAAACCAAGGAGCTGGTGGTGGACATCAGACGCAGGAAGAGTCCCTCATTACCGGTTTCCATAAAGGGGGAAGAGGTGGAGATGGTGGATACCTGCAAGTTCCTTGGGGTGCACCTAAACAACAAACTGGACTGGTCTGACAATACCGAGGCCCTCTACAGGAAGGGACAGAGCAGGCTGTTCTTCCTGAGGAGGCTAAGATCCTTCAATGTGTGCACTAGGCTGCTACGGATGTTCTACCAGTCGGTGGTAGCCAGTGTCACCTTCTTCGCCGTCGTGTGCTGGGGAGGAGGCATCGGGAGCGGTGGGGCCAGTAAGCTGAACAAGCTGGTGAGGAGGGCGAGCTCCGTGGTGGGGATGAAGCTGGACTGTGTGGAGGCGGTGACAGAGAGGAGGATGAGGGGAAAGCTGCAGGCGATCGTGGACAACCCCTCTCACCCTCTCTACGCCGAGCTGAGGCAACTCAGGAGCACGTTCAGCCATAGGCTCACTCAGCCACGTGCTTCAAAGCGCTTGGGGGGCTCTTTCATCCCATCAGCTATCAGGCTCTACAATACCTCAACCACCCGCTCCCAACGTCTCGGAAGCGCCAGCACCACCAGATAATGGATTTGTATACCACACCACACACCCCAGAATGTTTTATAGCCATCTTCATCTTATGTCTGTTCATCTCATTGATAACCACTGTCCATCTGTCATCTTTCATTGCGTGCACCAGGCTGCTACGGATGGTCTACCAGCCTGCGGTGGCCAGTGTCACCTTCTTCACTGCCGTGTGCTGGGGAGGAAGCATTGGGAGCGGTGGTGCCAGGAAGCTGTACAAGCCGGGGAGGACGGCGAGCTCTGCAGTGGGGATGAAGCTGGACTGTGTGGAGGCGGCGACAGTGAGGAGGACGAGGGGAAAGCTGCTGGCGACCCGGAACTACCCTCTCAGCCTCACTATGCCGAACTGAAGCAACTGAAGCAACTCAGGAACACGTTCAGCCACATGCTCACTCAGCCAAGTGCCTCAAAGTGCTTGGGCGCTCCTTCATCCCACCAACCATCAGGCTCAGGAAGCTCCAACACCACCAGACAAAAGACAAATGGAATGGACTGAACTTCACATTCACATACACCACACCACACACCTTGGACTGTGTCCTAGCCGTTGGTATTCCAGGTCTATTCATATGTTGTACCTGGAATACCTGTATAAATTTGCACATCTTGCACCTTGCACTTTCCGCATATTTGCACTATCTATCTATCTATCTATCTACTTTGCATTTTGCATCATAAACAGCTATCAAGGACACTAGTATGCATACAGGTTCTCACTCGTCACCGACCTGACTTAAGAGCTCGTATTTAATCTAATTTATTGTTTATTGTGTATTGACTTTAGCCAGGCTCTTACTGCACATCTATCCCCTGTACTGCTGGTCACTGTGAATTTCTCCTAAGGGGGATTAATAAAGGAATATCTTATCTTATCTTATCTTATCTTACTGCCGTAGCCTTACTGCACACAGGATTTCCTGCACACAGCCCTAGACCACCCGGCCCATTCTGAACCTGGCCAACAATGTCCCTGTGTCTAAGGGCTGTCTGTTCTTGCTGCACTGCCTCTTTTGGCTTCCACTTCCTTCCAGTTTTAACCGTGGGCACTGCACCTCTAACCACTGGATCCTTTGACTGAGTTAGAGTCATTTACAGTCTAACCTTAGCACACTTGTATTCCTCTGTCAGACTAGATACCGGCAACTCTAACATGCCCTTTCCATTTTTCATTTCATTGACTAAATGACTACAGACCGGTTGCCCTGACCTCTGTGGTCATGAAGTAATTTGAGCGCCTTGTCCTGTCCCATTTCAAAGCCATCACTGACCCACTCCTGGACCCCCTGCAGTTTGCCTACAGAGCCAACAGGTCTGTAGACGATACAGTAAACATGGCCCTGCACTACAGCCTCCAGCATCTGGACTCGCCAGGAACATATGCCATGATCCTGTTTGTGGACTTCAGCTCTGTCTTCAACACAATCCTCCCAGCTCTGCTACAGGACAAGCTCTCCAAGCTCCATGTGCCCGACTCCACCTGCAAGTGGATCACAGACTTCCTGTCTGACACGAAGCAGTGTGTGAAGCTGGGGAACATGTCTCTGTATCCCAGTCCATCAGTACTGGAATCCCCCAGGGCTGTGTTCTTTCTCCCCTGCTCTTCTCCCTGTATACCAATGGTTACACCTCAATTCACCAGTCCGTCAAACTCGCAGATGACACCACCCTCATTGGACCCTTCTCTGGCGGGGATGAGTCCGCCTACAGGTGGGAGACTGACCAACTGGTGACCTGGTGCAGCCAAAACAACCTTGAGCTTAATGCTCAAAAGACGGTGGAGATTGTGGTGGACTTTTGGAGGAACCCAGCCCCACCCACCCCCGTCATCCTGTGTGGCTCCCCAGTTGACTTTATGGAGTCCTGCCGCTTCCTGGGCACCATCATCACCCAGGACCTAAAATTAGATCAGATCCCTCATCAAGAACGCACAACAGAGGATGTACTTCCTGCAGTAGCTGAAGAATTTCAACCTGCCAAAGACAATGATGGTGCACTTCTACACTGCCATCATTGAGTCCATTCTCACCTCCTCCATCAACGTCTGGTATGCTGCAGCCACTGCTCAGCATATCATTTGTGCTGCGGAGAAGGTGAACCTTTCACCACTTCGGGATCTGCACACTTCCAGGGTCCTGAAGCGGGCAGGTAGGATTGTGGCTGACCCCTCTCATCCCGGACATAAACTCTTTGACCCTCTCCCCTCAGGCAGGAGGCTGCACCCCTTCCCCCACCCCCACTGACAATAACACTCTTTGCACTCATTGCGCCATTCACTTTATAATACTTTCTGTTGCTTTTGTTTGTATTGTCTATTGTTGGTGTTGTTTTGTTGTTTGTTCACTGTACTGTTGACTGTTGCGCATGAACCACCAGGATAAATTCCTCGTAGGTGCATACTTGGCAATAAAGTTCTTCTGAGTTCTGATAGTAAAAGCCAATGGAGAAATTGTACACCCTGCCAACACTTACCTCCAGCTGCTGCCAAGCTGTACTGTACTATCTAAGAAATAAGCTTTAACTATCCTCTTGATACTACCTGGCACTCTAAAGACATCAAAAGTCTCCCATAACAGACTATGCGGTACTGAACCAAATGCATTTGCCAGATCCAGAAATACTACATGAGGGTCTATTTTCTCATGCCTAGCTGCCTGGATTTGGCTCCAAATCATACTAGTGTACTTGTGTATACAAGCACCTGAAGAAGCCTGGGATTCCAGCCTTTTGCACCGTAGTGTCAATCAGGCAATTATTTTCTAAGTAACTAGACTACACTAGCCTCTGTGCAACAACACTAAAGAAAGCTTTCATTCAACAATAAGAAGACTGATAGGCCTAAACTGACATATCTTTACAGAGTCTCTTTCTTTGGGAATTAAAATTCCTCCTGCTCTACTTGTGCTCGGACCTGGTTCAGGGGTGCTGATGTCCTGCAAACTGTGGTTTATTTCTTGCCACTGGACTTCACCCGACTTACTTGACATACTTCTAAGGAAATAATTGTCAATGCAGGGTCCATGTGTTCCCTGTACCAAGCAACACTTCCTCCCTTGGTGGATTTGAAGCCCGTTTAAGGTTGTTACCTTTTGCCAGCCACACAAGCAAACCTGAAGCTTTTTCCAACCTAGCTCTGAACTAGAGCCTTACACAGACATGTTTTCCCTACTCGTAGTCAAGTCCATTCCAGAGTCAATAGCCAAGTCATGTTCCGCCCCCACTCACGCAGACTATAGGGGTGTTTTACTCAAAGTTGTGTCTGTAGCCAAGTCGGGCATAGCCAACATGTCTATATAACCTTGGCTACTGTAGCATTGACTTGCTAACCCAATGCCGCCCCAGCGGGGTCTATTTCCTCTTGTCAGCTGTCTTTCCAGGCTGTCACTAGGTCTTTCTCTCGTTGTCAGATGCACTATTCACAACAGTAACTAGTCTAAGCCAGCTTTAACATTCATTATTACACAGGACAAGATGTTACTATCCCTTGTGCCATCATCCAAGGTAAACACATGTAGACAGACAGCTCAGATAAGACCAAACACACAACACGCGAGTGATATAACCACCATTAGGTGCAACACCATAGTATTCTGTCGTCAATGTATTATTAGTTTTATATAATAGGCCTTCTATACTCAAATTTTAAAACTGACAGTCAGTGTGATTCTTTGGTGAAAGGTTTTTCAAGCTTCTTCTCTGCATTAGATGAGGAAGGGCGTTGAATAGCACAAAAGAGGCGCAATTCACTCACTCATGCAAGGCAAAGTAGTGAATCACATTTGCCCCGAATTCTTAGCTATTTCATAAATTCATAGATAACTGCCAAGTTATGCTGCAACCACTCACTCCTGCAGATTCATGCTGTACATTCAGGAGAACATCAGGAGGATATATCCGTTCCTCACCCAGAAGGCCACATTTGGTAGAGGCTCTTGTCATCTCACATTAAGACTGTTGTAACTCACTTCTGGCTGATCTGCCTGCATATGCCATTCATCTTCTCCACACTACATCACTCCTCGCTACACTGCATTGGCTAGCGGTGGCTGCACAAATCGGATTCAAGTGACTGAAACTTGCCTGCCATGCTGCAAACAGCTCCAGCCCATCCTACATCCAAAACATGGTCAAACCACACACCCAAGCCCATCACACATTCTACAACTACCAAATTACTTGCTACTTCCTCACTATGTGGGGACCCCATTTGCTGCACAACAAAATCTTGATTGTTTGCTGTCCTGGCTCATCAATGGTGGACCATGCTCCCCACTGACATCCGGACATCATCTGTTTACACTGCATCTTGGCTCATGGGAAAAAAAAAAAACATATACATACAAAAAACAACAACTCTTCTGTATCTATATTGTAGCAGTTAAAGTAGATGTACTTTAGGGTTACATTTTCATTATTGAATGCACATAATTTGCTTTGGACAAAAGTGTCAGCTGAATTAATTAAATTACAGTGGGTGGACAACTATTCCTTATAAAAGCACCACGTCACACAGTACATAGCTTACAAATGTGTACACGTTTGGAATCGAATTCTAGGCCACCTAGAGAACCACTGCTGACAACCTGTTTAGGATGAAATGATGAAACTGATTTTCTTACATCAATAGCATAAGCAAATAGCTTTTTGGCTTACACTACCTAGGTTCAATTCATTTCAATGGCAGGACAATTAACAAAAACTCCAGTGTAATGACAAAACTTTTCAACTACACCCACTCTGGAAATGTCATTGTCACAATTTACCAGGCAAAGGCAAATATAAACCTCTCCTTACTCAGTACAGTGCGCTGACCAGAAGTGACAAGAAGGCCTACATGCTGAAAGGTGGAACACACAGATGACCTGTTGCTGTATTACTGTATACTACAATGTGCTTGAATCAATGCACATGTTCTGCATAATCAGTACCCAGGCAAAACAATTTGAAAAGGAAGATAATTATTGATTTAACCCTCTTGTCTACTTCTAGCTGGTTTGCCAAAGAACGAAGATTATTCAAATCAAAGTGCAATTTCCAAGTCATTTGTCCCCAATAGACCATAGAGCTAAGACGTAATGTTTACTCCTTTATTCGCACGCTCTTGCATACATAATACAACAACCAGCCCCAATGCTGCATGTTGATTTCTCTGTTACTCTGTAAAAAAAAAAAAGTTAAATTAAACGTTCTGTTTAATTCATCATAAATTATAGTATGTCAAAACACATGACAAGGGCTAGGGGTATTGGATACTGTCCAATCATTACATTTTCTGTCAGTTAAACATATGCAAAACATTGAGACATTCAGGTGTTACAATTATGGATGGCCACAAGGTAGTAGTCTAACATCAAAATATAAAAAAAAAGAAAAAGTACCTAAATTAAACTAAAGACTCACTAGTTCAGAGTTTCCCTGAACATCCCTCCTCTACCTATACCTCCCGCCCCCTTTAGAATTGTTCTTTGTAACTTGGCACTTACCATCTTAGGCGAGAGATGTTGTACAGTAAGATTCAAGATTCAAGTTATGTAGTAATGGTTAAGTAATGGTTAACCTAGCAGTTGGAATGCTTGAAATTTGTTCTGGTGACTTACTTACAGTATTCTATATTAACAGCAATGCATTTTTCACCTTCTTCTGAGGAATGTACTTATTGTAAGTCGATTTGGACAAAAGTTTCTGCTAAATTCCCTAAATGTAAATTTAAAACATTTGTTATTTTTTGCAATTAGTCTGCTATAGACTTCATCATTAGTCTGAGTAAATCTGTACCTTTGCGATTCCTGCAGTGTCGTACAGCTACAGCCAGGATGTTGCGTAATTGCTTGTTACCTTATTTTCTGATCTAACTTCTGGATTTTAACTAGACACAAGGTTAAAAGACATGTAGATAGAGGTCATGAAAGGGAGATGCTGAAACATTTTTAGAATCTTTCATATTTAGGTATAAGTATTGTAAGTATTTTTAGGGACACTGTAGCAATGGGACAATGGGACAATGCAACAAACAACAAGTATTTCATTTTGAGAGCAAATTGCCCAACAATATGACTTTACTGACTTTACTACTAATTATAGATGATATGTTTTATTTTGTTGGTCACTGTGGTATGATTACAATATTACACTAGATGGTGTGTTTTACAGTCATTATTGCTCCGTTGGTGATACAGTTAGGGAAGAGGTGCTTACGCCATGTTCCACAAGAAAGCATTACTGAACCTCTTGTGTAAAATTGCTTGAATAACATCATGGCTACTGCTTTTATTTAAATTATCTGCAATATTTCCTTAATTCACACCAGAACGCCAACATTTGGCCATATCTGTTGGCATCCTTAACTCTGCTGGTCTCCCGACAGTTGTAAAATATTTATTGATAGAGCTAACAAAGCACTTTGGTGTAGGTATGTGTGCATTCAGTTTGGGAAATCTAAAGTAGTAGTATAATGAAGTAGTCTGGCAAGAGGAAACAGATGGGACTACAGATGGGACTACATTTAGAAACCTTTCAGAAACCTGAGGTTTTTATTCCATATGAACGCCAAGAAAACTGTCAAATTGTGTTCCAGGCATTAGTCAGTCCCATAAATGTATCTGGGCGGACCTTTTGTGTTTCCTGGAACAACAAATCGGTTGAGCTAAAGGTTTTTCCATTATATAGAATCAGAGAGGCAAAGGTACAGGTTCTTACTCCTACCGATTGTTCCATAACAGCACATAGTTGTGGGTTATTCCTAACCTAGCTTTGTGATTCATAATATGTTAGCATAAAGTTATATCAAAATCTTATCACAAGGAGTACATATTTACACCAGAATACTGACTCACCCCACTTGTTCCCTAATAGTACTGGGCAGGCAGCGTGTCTGGTCCTGTAGTCACCCTCCCCACTCCTGAACAGGTTATACCAAAAGACCGCTGTACCCTAGTGAGATAAAGACAGTCATGTGACCTGAGCACCAACACTAAGAGTTGCTTCTCAATGGTTCGACCAGAGAAGGATTTCAACCGAGAGCTTAAGTGCTGAGGCAAAAAAAACAGTGGTTCTTAACCTGGGGGTCGCAACCACCAAGGGTGCTACTGGGGTGTAGCATGAAAGATTAAACATTAAGAGAAATACGATATGCAGGGAAAATGTATATTGTATTATTAAAGTAAGAATTATTTCATAACAAATCAATAACTGGAAGTTTTTAAATGTAATGGCTTAATTTAAATCAAAACCGATTGGTAGTTGAGTAAAACTATAGCTCCACTGCATGCGTTCTGTAATGTGTCACACATTTACATGCAGAAAAGACAAAAAAAGTGTGACAACAGAAACTGCAAACTGAACATAGGTACTCTGCATTACCTTCTTTGGCCAGATGGCTGCTCCAAAGTCAGGAAAGACTGTTGCACCGCCCGCCTCGACATCACTCATCTGTGGGAGATAGGTAAATAAAGTTTCTAAAATTGAGTGATTCAATTGGACAGTAATGGAGGGTTGTCTGTGTTCCTCAAAAAGGTTTCATCTTTTTTCTTCTTTTTTCTTCCATGACCTTCATGGGCATGTCTTCGGGTCTTGTTTAACGTGGGAATGTGAAGTAGGGATGTCGGCAAGTAAGAATTTTATTAGTCGACTAAAGGCAATCCATTCAATCCATCCGACTATTAGTCAAACACAACATACAATGATATATTAAGTTTCTACATTTCTAGATGGCGGCACGGTGGTGCAGTGGTTAGCACTGTCGCCTCATAGCAAGAGGGTTCTGGGTTCGAATCCACCTGGGACCTTTCTGTGCGGAGTTTGCATATTCTCCCCGTGCTTGCGTGGGTTCTCTCTGGGTACTCCGGCTTCCTCCCACAGACCAAAAACATGCAGGTTGGGGATTAGGTTAATTGGTGTCTCTAAATCGACCATAGGTGTTTATGTGAGTGTGAATGGTTGTATGTCTCTACAGTATATGTTAGCCCTGTGATAGGCTGGCGACCTGTCCAGGGTGTACCTCGCCTCTCGCCCGTTGTAGCTGGGATTGGCTCCAGCCCCCCCGTGACCCTCTAGAGGATATGCGGTTTAGAAAATGACTGACTTATTCTGCATGAAACAAAAAACTATAATGCAATGAATACACAGGCCCAAACTGCTTGTTTTGAGGGCAGCTTTTTTTTCTGAATTCTGCTGTGGGTTCCATTAATTTACAACAAAAGCCAGTGTGAACTGGCTTTTGTTGTAAATTAATGCTTGTACATTTAATGATTGTACATTTTAATGTACATTTTACAATTAATAATTGTAAATTTTAATGTAATGTACAATCTATGTGCACACACACGCTGTCACGGTCTGTCTGTCACGCCCACTCCACTACTCCATTCATTTGCCTTCACGGCTGTGCCGCATCCGATCTCCGCCTCGCCCTTCCTGATCTCCGTTGGCCTGCCCCCTATCCCAGATTCCCGATCCCACCAGTCTCCGTAATCATTCATTTACATAAAAATACTTATGTACATGAATGATTACGGATTACTTTAATTCCCTTCTGGTTTGTGCTGAAATTGGGTCCTACGCGTCGCTCACCTATTACAGTACAATCTGGCCAACCATGGACCCAGCGCTCTCAATTTTCCCCCCAGAGTCGTCTGATCATTAAGCAGGCTCTCCAGCACCAAGATATCAGACTCTCCATCCTGCAAGTTGAAATGAGGCAGACCAGGGTCAACCAGGACCAAACCTTGGCTGCGCTCACCACTCAGATGGGACAACCGACTGCAGCTCTCACTCAAGCCGTTCCGGTGGCACCCTCTCCGGTCCTGATGCCTCTAGCTTCCGCCTCCTCACCTCCCCTGTCACTGCCGGAGCCCCGGGTGGGAATCCCAGAGCGATACATGGGAGACCCGGAGGGCTGCGGCCCATACCTCACGAACTGTTCCATTCTTTTCGCTCTGCAACCCCACATCTTTGCTTCGGAGGAAGCAAGGGTGGCTTATACAATCACTCACCTGACAGGGAGAGCCCGTCTCTGGGGAACGGCCAAGTGGGAACATCGCACCCCAGCCAGTTCATCCTTTCAGGCCTTCGCTGCAGAACTCCAGAGGGTGTTCGGCGTGCCCTGGCGGGGTCCCGGCATCCATGGTGGTCTCCTGGGGCTGAGGCCGGACTGTCGCTGATTACGCCATCAACTTCCGCACCAGGATTCACCAGAGTGAGTGAAACGCGGCGGCGCACTGCGACACCTTCATGCTGGGTCTGGATAGGTACGTGAAGGACGATTTAGTCTCCTACGATCTCCCTAGGGTGCTGGATGAGCTAATCGAGCTGTCCACATGGGTGGATGGTTGCATCCAGGAGCGACGTTGGGAGAGACATCGGGAGCAATTCGAATGGCGTTCCCCGGTTCAGACCCTCTCGGATCCCATGACCACAGTTTCCAGGTCCAGCCTACCGGTGAGGGAAGTGGAATCCATGCAGGTGGGTCGCACCAGCCTTACGACAGAGGAATAGGCACGTCGCCGTCAAGGTAACCTTTGCCTGTACTGTGGTCAGGCGGGACATTTTGTTTTCAGTTGCCCGTTTAAAAGGTCGGACTCACCTTTAGAAGGGGGATTATTGGTGAGTCATACCACTAATCACTCCACCGAACCATGTCCACTGTGCCAGGCCCGCCTGATCCTCCCAGGGGGCCCACGCCCCGGTTCGTCACCTCCCAGGGGCTGTCTATTCTCCAGAGAGAAAGGCCATGGAGGAATACATTGGCTACTCTCTGGTGGCAGGCATCATCCGCCCATCCTCCTATCCGGCTAGTAGAGGGTTCTTCTTTGTAGAAAAGAAGGACAAAACCCTGTGTCCATGTATCGATTACCGGGGTTGGAATGACATTACGGTCAAGAACCGCTATCCCCTCCTGCTCATCTCCTCGGCTTTTGAACTGTTACAGGAGGCCTCCATCTTCATCAAGCTCGACCTCCGCAACGCTTACCATTTGGTCCGCATCAGGGAAGGCAATGAGTGGAAGTCGGTCTTCAACACCCCTACGGGGCATTACGAATACCTAGTAATGACCTTCGGTCTCACTAACGCTGTCTTCCAGGCGCTAATGAACGATGTACAGCGGGACATGTTGGAGAAATTTGTATTTGTATACCTGGATGAAATTGTAATGTTTTCCAAGAGCAGAGGTGAACACGTTAACCATGCCCAGGCAGTGTTGGAGCAGCTGTTGGAGAACTCACTTTTTGTGAAGGCAGAGAAATTTGAATTCCATTCTGCTTCGGTCTCCTTTCTGGGGTATGTAATCAGGAGGGGGAGCCTCAGTATGGACCCTGCCAAAGTATCTGCTGGTACCACCTGGCCCATCCCTTCCTCCTGAAAACAGCTGCAACATTTTCTGGGGTTTGCAAACTTTTACCGGAGGTTTATTAGGGGGTACAATACCGTCGCTGTGCCCCTTACAGCCCTTACCTCCATCAAGGTCCTAATCTGTTGTCTCCTGCGGCCGACACTGCTTTCCGGTCTCTCAAGGCCAAGTTCACCTCACCCCCATCCTCCTGATGCCAGATCCCGAGAGACAATTTGTGGTCGAGGTGGATGCCTCCGACGAAGGAGTAGCAGCGGTTCTCTCTCAACGAGCGGTGGAGGACCAAAAGCTTCACCCCTGTGCCTTTTTCCCTCAACGCCTGTCCCCCGCAGAGAGAAATTACGACATCGGGAACACAAAGGTTCTGGTGGTGAAGCTGGCCCTAGAGGAATGGTGCCATTGGTTGGAGGGAGCCAAGCAGCCTTTCCTTGTGTGGACCAATCATAAGAACTTGGAGTACATATGGTCCGGCAAGCGGCTAAACCCCCGCCAAGCTCGTTGAGCCCTATTCCTCACCAGATTCAACATGTCCCTCTCCTAATAGACCCGGCACTTGCAATGTCAAGCCTGACGCTCTATCTCGACAGTTCTCTGAGAAAGAGGAGCCTATGGCCACCTCCGACACCATCCTCCCGTCCACCTGCCTGGTTGTCCCCCTCCCCTGGGATATAGAGGAAAGGGTAAGAACCGCCCAAGGAGTTCACTCTGGACCTGCCCTCCTGACCACCTGTTTGTCCCCACTGCTCTCCGCTCAGATGTCCTCCAGTGGGTTCACAACTCCCACCTCACCTACCACCCGGGGATCCTATGCACCAAGGACATGGTTCAACAGACGTGGTTCAACAGATTCTGGTGGCCCACATTGGAAGAGGACACCCGTCAGTTTGTGGGGGCCTGTCCGGTCTGTAGTCAGCATAAGGTTTCCCATCGGACCCCTGCTGGTCTTCTGCACCCTCTGCCAGTACCCCACCGCCTATGGTCACACATCTCCCTTGACTTCGTCACTGGGTTGCCGCCGTCCCGAGGTCATACAACCATCTTGACTGTGGTCGATTGGTTTAACAAGCTGGCTCACTTCGTGCCGCTGCCCAAACAGCCCTCTGCCGAGGAAACGGCTGAATTGGTCCTTCAGCATGTTTTCTCCGTCGATGCGGTGTCCGACCGGGGACCGCAATTCACCTCCATCTTTTGGAGGGAGTTTTGAAAATTGGTGAGGACCACGGTCAGCCAGTCGTCTGGTTTTCATCCACAGTCTAATGGCCAGACGGAGAGGAAGAACCAGGAGATCGAGACGGCTCTCCAGTGCACGGTCCCCAAGAACTCTTCGTCGTGGTCCCAGCAGCTCCTGTGGGTCGAGTATGCCCACAATACTCTAACTAGCTCTGCGACAGGTCTCTCTCCCTTTCAGTGTGCCTATGGGTTCCAGCCCTTGAAAAGGAGGCCTCCTGTCTGTCGGTCCAGGCCTTCATCCGTCGCTGCGGCAGGACCTGGAATCAAGAGCCGCTCTCCTACACTCAACTGATCGCTATTCAGCGGTGGCTAACCGCCACTACACCAGAGCCCCCAACTATCAGGTAGTGGTGATAATGGTGTGGCTGTCCTCCCGGGATCTACCATTACGGGGAGAGTCCAGGAAGCTGGAGCCCAGGTTCATCAGGCCTTTCAGGATCGAGAGGATCATTAACCCTGCGGCGGTCTGGCAGAAGCTTCCCGGATTCATGAGGATCCACCCGATATTTCATGTTTCCAGGATCAAGGCTGTCCAGGTGAGTCCTCTCGTCCCTGCCACTCCACCTCCCCCTCTTCCAAGGTTGATCGAGGGGGGTCTCACCTACACGATCCACCGGCTCCTTCAGTCCCGCCGTCGGGGAAGGGGCCTGCAGTACCTGGTCGACTGGGAGGGCTACGGTCCTGAGGAGAGGGCCTGGATCCCTGCCAGGCACGTCCTAGACAAGGATCTCATCTGGGATTTTCATCGCCGTCACCCGACCAACCGTTCAGGACCACTGCATCAACCAGGGACCCAGGTAGGAGGTCTACAGCCCCTCAGCCCCTTGAGCCACCTGGAAGCGATGAGGAGGAGAACGAGGCATCCTCAGGCGAGGACATGCAGGTAGATGGCAACATCTCAGAGGCATATTAACCCTCCTCCGAGCCCCCTCCTCCCACCCATCTCTGCGTTGGAGTTTTGGGACGTCGGGAGGGGGGGGGGGGGTTCTGTCATGGTCTGTCTGCCACGCCCACTCCACTACTCCATTCATCTGCCTTCACGGCTGTGTCGCATCAGGTATTTACTGGAGGCTACAAATTAGCCCTCCACTATTCACCTGGTGCCAGATTGTCTTTGCTGTTTACCGCATGCAAGTCCCTCCGGCAATTCTCCTGCCATATGTCCCAGTTTCCCCATCCTGCCTGTCCCCAACTCCAATCCCCGCCTCGCCCTTCCTGTTCTCTGTTCGCCTGCGCCCCCGTCCCGGATTCCCGATCCCGCCAGTCTCCGTGATTATTCCTTTTCATAGAAATAAAGACTAATTATTACTTTAATTCCCGTCTCGTTTGTGGTGAAATTGGGTCCTACACTCACCCGTTACACATGCACACACAGACACGTACACACACACACAGCATGAATTTTTTTTAACCTGTTTTGTACCGCTGTACAGCGAGCAGTTTGCACATTGAGAGTGAAACCTTGGTACTCAAATTTAATTTGTTCCAAAATGCTGTTTGAGTTTAGCCTGGCTGACGCGTCCACATCTCGATGAGATGGTGGTCTGGGAACTAGGTATGCATTTTCTCGTATTTGAGGCGTGGTTTACGAATGCCTAGAGCCGTTTATTGGGCGCTGCGAATGTCTATCAAATAGCGTCTGGTTCTTCACATGCTGCTTTGCGCGCGATTCATAGCCAATTGCTACTAAAAAATTAGCTACTAAAATTAAATTAATTGCTACAAAAGCTACTTAATACACTTTCTAAGGCTGCATCGAACGGTAACATTGTGTCCGCTGCCATGTTGGATTAACACGCTACAAGCTTCGGTGTCGCGCATAGACGTCTTCATCGTCTTGCTGCCCCCCGTTCTGTGATTGGTTCCCTAACTCAGGGGAAAATAAGGGCGGTGGTTTCCAGGCTGTCTTTGCAGTGAGAATGAAATCGCGCGCAAAGCAGCATGGGAATTCCCAGGCTAGTTTGAGTTGTGAATTGTTGTGAATTGTTCAAAAAGTGAAACTATTTTTCCTATAAAAATTTATATAAACTGGTTCCAGAGCAAAATGTTCCAGAGCCCCAGATTGTGTATTTAGACCTTCACACATAGTACTTAATGTATAAAATCTTACATTTAAACAGTAATAAAATAACAATAACATCTTTATCACTTCTTTATGCTTTAAAGTGAAACAATATCAGACATGCATTAGTTATACAGTACAGCACCAAAGCATATGAGATCCAAAATTACTTATGTGTCCCTTAACATTTTGGGTGAGAAATTGAAGGTACTTGGAACCCTTGAGGCCACTATAAGCAACATCATTGATAAGCTGAATGGAAGGTATCCACTCTAAGCTCTAAAACAGGGGAGTTATGAGCAGATGTACAAATGAAGGGTGCTTTAAAAAAAGAGTTTCAACTATGTTCAGCCATTTTCTTGGGAAATTATGAAAACAGCAAAAATAGTTTTGCCCAGTATGTACCTGTACAGGAGACATTGGCCATGTTCCCAAGGGAGTCTGTACGAGAAAAGTATGCCTCAATACATTTGCCTCAATACAAACCTCTTCTGATAATGTCTATCAGGATGTTAGAGACGGAGAGGGAGTTCAGAGTAATCTGTTGTTGAAAACAGAAACTTATTTGGTTGGTCCCATACTATACCAAATGTGTTTGAGGTTGTGAACCCACTTGATTCAGGGGGGTGGAGTTTTAGCTGTTTACTTAACCCTGACTGACATTTTGCTCCAATATCAAACTCTTCTGTCCCCTGCACCTTGCAGAGATTAAGGACAAATGGCCTGTTCTTTTCTCACAAAGAGGCCTTTACTCCCACTTTGGTCTGCAGACAGATACCCCCATCTTCATTAAGTTGCAAGAGGCCCTGAACAACAGAGGCAGTGCACTTATTCGATTCTGCCAGGAACTCAACCTTTATCCAGGGATCGAGATCCTGGCTTTCAAATTTCCAGTTAGTTAACAAAAAATGTATGTGCACCAGGCACCAGGGTGAGTTACAACAATGACAAACCCTGGTTCACAGCCAAACTCAGGGCCCATCCACATTGAGACGATTTTCAAGTGAAACCGCAAAGGTCTTGTGCGTTTAGGCCGACCGTAATGATGGATCCGGCATTTTCGGTGCCTGAAAACACACTTTTTTGAAACCAGGTCCCAGGGTAGAAAAGTCAAAAACGTTTCAGGTTTTGGATTCGTGAGAACACCAGAAATGCAAACAATGATGTCATCAACCCTCAAACTGCCCCTCTAGCTTTTGACCTCTTAAGACTGCGACGTCTCATAACAACTACAACACACAATGGCGGAATACAGCCTAACGATGATGCTGATGGTGCTGCAAAAAGATCGTTTTCGAAATCTGGCTGTGGCCTCAGAAGGTAAAGGTTGGATAAGGAAGAGGCCATCAGGAGTGGGGACAAAGACAGATATAAAGAGGCGAAGTACAAATTTAGCAAGGCGGTGAAAGAGGCTAAATGACTGTACTCTGAGAAGCTTCAACACCCGTTCTCAGCCAATGACTCTGCGTCTGTCTGGAAAGGGTTTAGGCAAATCACCAATTACAAGCCTAAAGCCCCCCTCTCCATCAACGACCATCGTCTGGCCAATGACCTGAACGAACAGCTCCAGCTTCAGTGTATCACCTCCACCTCTCCCACCTCAGCAGGGGCCTGAGCACCTCCACCAATGCCCAACTTAAAGGTCCCCCCCTCGACCCCCCCACCCACCTCAGCGATGACTCTTTCCAACCACGAAAGGGACGTCAACAAACTCTTCAGGAGACAGAACCCCCGGAAAGCTGCTGGACCAGATTCTGTCTCCCCATCCACCTTGAAGCACTGCGCTCATCAGCTGTCTCCAGTGTTCACAGACATTTTCAACACCTCACTGGAGACATGTCACGTCTCAGTCTGCTTCAAGACCTCAACTATTATTCCTGTTCCCAAGAAGCCAAGGACCACAGGACTTAACAACTTCAGACCCATCGCCCTGACCTCTGTGGTTATGAAGTCCTTTGAGCGCCTTGTGCTCTTACACCTGAAAATCATCACCGACCACCTCCTGGACCCCCTGCAGTTTGCCTACAGAGCCAACAGGTCTGTAGATGATGCAGTCAACTTGGCCCTCCACTACATCCTCCAGCACCTGGACTCTGCAGGAACCTACGCCAGGATCCTGTTTGTGGATTTCAGCTCTGCTTTCAACACTATCATCCCAGCTCTGCTTCAGGAGAAGCTCCCCCAGCTGAGTGTGCCTGACTCCACCTGAAGGTGGATTACAAACTTCCTGACAGGAAGCAGCATGTGAAGCTGGGAAAATACATCTCCGACTCACAGACCATCAGCACCGGTTCCCACCAGGGCTGTGTTCTTTCTCCTCTGCTCGTCTCTCTGTACACAAACAGATGCACCTCCAGTCACCAGTCCGTGAAGCTTCTGAAGTTTGCGGATGACACCACCGTCATCGGACTCAATTCTGATGCTGATGAGTCTGACTACAGTTGGGAGGTTGGCCTTCTGGTGACGCTCTAAAGACAGTGGAGATGATTGTGGACTACAGGAAGACGAGATGGATGCCCTCCTCAGCTGCTTTCCTGAAGACGGTACTCCGCTGGTAGTCCTGGGCGACTTCAACATCCAACCAGAGTTACAATCACCTGACTTTACAACCTTTTTTACCTCATTAGACCTAACACTCTCTCATTCGCCTCCTACCCACAGAGCCGGGAACCAACTTGACCTTGTCTTCACAAGGTCCTGCAGTACCCGTTCACTCTCAGTTACCCTGCTCCTTGTCTGACCATCACTTTGTTGCTTCCTCTCTCCACTTGAAGTACCCCTCCTCTGTTCCTCCTACCACCCACACTGTCACCACCTGCAGGAACCTGAAAACCCTCTCCCCTTCTACTCTCTTCTCTGCTGTCCCCTTTAGACTCTCTCTGTCCCCTCTCATCCAGACCAGTGCAATCTCCTCTTCCTCCTCCTCCTTGGCTGTCGGAATCTCTACGGGCTCATAGAACCGAGCTACGGACAGCTGAGAGAAAATGGAAGAAATCAGGCTGTGCTGATGATCTCTCCCATTACCTGCACCTCCTTTCAGACATCACCTCCACAGTGTCAGCAGCCAAATCTACATTCTACTGGAACAAGATCAACTCCTCTGCCTCCAACCCCAGAAAACTGTTTTCCATGTTCTCCTCTCTCCTCAACCCTCCCTCCCCTCCCCCCCTTCCTCACTCATTGCTGACGATTTTGCCGACTACTTTACCAAGAAGGTGACGGGCAGACTCCAACAGAGGATGCTCGGGATAGTTCATCCACAACTTTTTTCTTCTCCTTCTCATAAAGATCTGGCACAATCTTTTCACTGAAGTGGGTGCGCGACAGGATGTCATATTGTGGCTCAAGCACTTTCAGCATGTGTTTAAAGCCCTCGTTTTGCACAACCGAATATGGCCTCATGTCTGCACCTATAAACACACCAATAGCGTTTGTGATGGATTGAGCTTGGTCGGATTGTGCAGATGTACTTTCAAATGCGTGGCAATGCTTGATGTGTTTCCACTGTCATATGGCTTTCTTGAGCCACAGTGCCTAGACACCATCACGGCTTCATCCACTAACCCCTTTCCTTCATCATTATATTTGACAGGGAAGGCAAAATGCTCCCATACAGGGGATTTAAATGACGCGGGGCGTTCAAGCTCCTCCGTTCCTCCGTTTGCCATGACCACACTGTGTGTGGACTGATCATGCGCACAACTTTTTTTTTTTCAGAAATCAATCCGCGGAACACATGTGTGTGCCGAACCGGCACACACATATTATTGACCTGAACGGATCACGGATCAATGATGATCCGTTGCACCATTATCAGATACAGCATGGTCCAGGCCCTGCAGATGGGAGGGTGTTGTGCCGGTGGAGCACATCAAGTCCAGAGTGTGACCTTTGGCATGGGTGGGACCTTGAACGTGCTGCACAATGTTAAAACACTCCAGAAGTGACAGGAATTCAACGGCAGACGGGGAGCTGCTGGAGTCCACATGAATGTTGAAGTCACCGAGCAGGAGTGTGACTGGAGACATGGAGCAAACAGAGGTGAGGAGCACAGATAGCTCTCACAGGAAGGTAGTAGAGGCTTTTGGGGGGTGGTAGACCACCTGGAGTTTTGTAAACACAGCCAGTGTGAAAGCAACACACTCAAATTAGGTAACCTTGAGTACAGGACGTTGTTTTAAAGGTATGTCAGCGCGATGTATGACAGCCAGCCCACCACCACAAACTATGGAGCGAGGCTTCTGTATGTACAGTTAGCCTGGGGGTGTGGCTCGATTGAGAGACAGTCCTGTTGATTTTTGCCATGTCTCTATTAGACGTAGAATCTCCATTTTCCTGTCAGTGATGATGTCATGGATGAGTGATGCTTTATTTAGGGAGCGAGTATTCAGCAGCATGAATGTTGCAGTGTTGCAGACAGTGTGAGAGGAATGACACTGAGGGCACCAACTAGTGGCCTCAGATTGCCAGTGCGCACCTGTGGTTTGTTGTGATGACGATAGTGACGTCATCGCTGGGCGGGAAAGCGGCAGATAGACAATGCAGATGGAATTGGGTGATCCCAGCGAGCAAAGTTACTTCGGGAACCCCAGTGCACATACCTGGGGCGGCGCAGGAGTTGGAGGGATCTGATCACATTAAGGCAGTTTGGAGTGTCGTGGCAGTCGAAGTTCCAGTGTGGATTATGTAACAAACACCATTTCAGCAGCAGAGGAACGCCGGATGGTTACTGGGAAAGAAGTCAGGCAAAGTCCAGGTATCTTGGCAGATAAGAGTCCAGTCACCGGATACCGGAGTGGATAATTCACAACTTGACGGGCACACCAGCAGATTGTTAACTAACAGGCTAGCAGGCTAACAGCTGATTGGCAGGCTAGCAGCTGAGCAACAGCTGACCGGCAGAGCAACAGCTGATTGGCGGAGCTAACTAGCAGGCAACAACTGGTCGGTGGAGAAAGTGAGTGGGCAACACAGAGCCACAGGTGTGCAACCACAAAATTGTTAGCAGCACAGGACTGGAAAATACTGAGACAAAACAATTGATAATTGCAGTGCAACACACAAGTTGATTCGGACTGAGAAGCGGCAACATAAACGGCAGCGTCCTCTCACATCCGGGCATCTCATCAGCATGAGATGAACTTGGAGTCATCCACTAGTAAGTGGGGCAATCCAATTGAATGAAGAAAGATGGCGGCATATGGTTCTGCATTGTCTTTTGCAGGATAAATGGTCAGAGTTGGATGCTTACCCAATGCCTAGGCTAGATGACCTCATTGAAACTGCAGGCCAGGCCAAGTTCATCACCACACTTGATTTATGGAAAGGGTATTTGGCAGGTCCCCATGGCAAGAGAAGCAAAAACAGCCATTAGGTGGTCTTGACACTCAAGGTAATTTGGCTCTTTATATTTTACAAATATTTAGTTTCTTCTAACAAAATTATAAGAAATCTCAATCATAATGTGCATTACACAATGAAAATAGGTAATTTGACACAATTGTGTAGTTCTGTCGGAGAACATGGTGGCATCAGGACTGTCAAAAAAAGCTTGAAAAAAACTGTTTGTTTTGTAGTCAAACTTGTCAAGTGTAGTTTACATCTGTTTATCCACTAGGACTACTTTGGATTATATCAACCAACAAATGCAGCATATTGTTTGGTGTCGATTTTTTGAAGATATCTTGCATGTTGATGTTCGGTGAATGAAATAATAGGCATGAGGCAGAGCGCTTCATTCAAATACAGACAACGTGCCTTGCGTTTATATTACAGTTTATAATAGAGTAACTTCCAGCAATGCCTCTGGTTCTCCCATGAAAGCATGCATATGAGAGAGACTTAGCATGCCAACTATGCCGGCAGAGGGTGGAAACACACGCTGTCCTTCTCTCACACATCGATTTAACTCATAGGATATGTGCACTGCCTGTATGTTTACTTACTTTACTTTTTTGTTTACTTACCTTAATTTATGGTTAATTTTAAATTTAAATTAACCATTAGTTGCAGAGTAGGCTACTTTGTAATTCACCTATTGTAGAAATATTACCCAAAAGATTGGGCTCCATAGAGGATTGCTGTCCAATGGGTTTGCTTCAAACCCACGTCTCCTAGACAGGTGACAAACACTAGACACATGGGACTCATACCAGTGAGCGTATCTTTGGACATTTTTGTTCTCTTTTTTATACAATACAACAATATCTTTATACAACAATATCTTTTTTGTACTACACTGCTGTAAGAGTTTTCGGTTGACTGTTCGCTGCTTTTGAAATACAACACATGATGATCTACCTTTACTGCTCATATGGTTGTAATATACAAGAATAACTCAACTTTAATTACAACACATTATTTACTAGTTGAAGTAAGTGGCCTGTTGCTGTATTCTACAATATTCTTGACCTAGCTGGTATCAATGCACGGGCAAAACAATCCAGAGAAATAAGAAGAATTCTACTGCTGTAAAGAGAACTGGTTATGGATCAAAAGGCTGCCAGGGCATCGGAAAAGGAAGCCACGTCACATAAATGGTCTGTGCCCTGCCCACTGCCTGTACCAGCATCCAAAAGACGCCAGTAGCAGGGTGCAAGATGTACAGGGAACAAAATGGTTGACATCAATGGGTGTAAATGATGTGTCATAAATGCAACACAAAATCTATAGAGTCAAGTATTGTCATCACTGTAGTACTCAGCAATGTAAATTCATTCAAATCAAGTATCTCCATTGTGCTTGGGAAGCCAGTAGGCTTGAAGGCCGTAGTGTCACAAATAACAAATACATATGTTTATATAAACATGAAGAAGATCAGAAGTTGGACCTATATTCAGAAAGGGTTGTTGTAGTTTGTCTGTGAGATTAGCATACATTACTGGGAAGTACAAAAATTAAAATCATTCTACAAAGCAAACCTACAATAAACATTTGTTATTTTGGTCCAATTGCAATAGTTTCAAATTAGTAATAGTTTGTAAAACTTGTAAAACTAATTTCAGAATTTCAAATGTGAGAACACATGCATGTTAATAAGACATATTTAACAAAAGCCATGGAAGGGCTTGGTATATTTTTTCATACTCATACTTTCATACTTACTAGCATAGATTGTTGTTACCACGGCAACAACAATGTCTGATGTTGTCTAAATGACTAAATGACTTTAGAATTTGTTGACCCTCCAAAATAAGTATAAGTGACGTAATATTAAGTGTTATCTATGCAGTCCTGATTTAGTGTTTTTTTTAATGCCGATTGCACATACTTACATAGTTCAAAAAAGTTGCCACACGATTTCCAGTGCCTAATCTTTTGAAAGCATCAGGCTCATCTTTCTATGAAAATAAAACACAGACACACAGACACACACACTCAGTGTACTTACATAGTTGAGGAAAGTGGCAAGTCTATTTCCATCGACCAAGAGGTTGCTGTCAAAAGGACGCTGCAACAGACGTTTATAAACGTTTAACCAATCAATGTTAAAAAGATCCACGTTTGGAGTCCACTATTAGGGGCACTAAATTACCCAGATCCCGTCTCACAAATCAGACTTTAAATTCATATCTAAAGTCTGATAGCAGACGAGTTCAAACACAGGTGAATGGGACAGTTTGCTTTCTTTGGCTTCATATCTTTTTAAAAAAATGTTGCTAGTGGCCAGTGAGGAAATGCGCATACTTCTGAAAGCTTCATCCACTCCCACAAATGAGTATTCTTTGGTAAAATACCTTTATAAGAAGGTGTGTTCTGGTGACCGTATGCCTGGATGGTTACCAGCCTGCTCACCAGCCAGCACCCCATCACTATAGACAATGTTTATTATGTTTATTATGTTATGTAATGTTTCACCCATTGCACTCCTAAGCATCCCTGGAATGAGGGATGCCCACTGTGCATTCCTTCTCAAGGTTTCTTCCTTGGTCATTAACAGTTTTTTCTTGCCCTCTGGGGAGCCAGGGTTAGGTGAGTGGCACACATATATGGCCTGTTAAGAGCCATTTGAGACTCTAACTGTGATTAAGGGCTATACAAATTGACTTGAATTGCAGTTATAATAAACAAGAACTCCATAATTCCACTGGCAGTCCTCACCGACAACCGTCATCCAATCAACTTCACACTTAGCTGGTGGATTGCTGAGGACCCAAGGGCTTGCAGTGTCGAGTGTGAAGTTGTTTGGATGAGTGGTTATCAAGAAAGCTGCAAGCATCAATAAGGGAAGCCAAGCAATCTGCCCCAACCAAACCATGCAGGTGGTCAGGGGGAATTAAAATTGTTGCACAAAAGCTCCATTTAAAACATTTTGAGATTAATTTAAGGATCAAATTTAGTGAACAATTTTACAAGAAAAGAAAATACACCTAAACCATCACTTATACATCTTATAACTACAATTGGCCCAGACTTAAAAAAAAAAGTTAGGCACACAGACACCCTGATGTACATGGAAAGCCATGTGAGCCCAAAGCCATTCCTGAGACAACAGAAAAACTCTGAAATTAACAACATGTCGGCAGGCATCTGGCTCTAACCAGGGCCTTAAAGGTCCAGTGTGTAGAATTTAGTCGCATCCAGCAGTGAGGTTGCAGATTACAACCAACTAAATAACTCCCCCCGCCCCCGCCCCTCCCTTTACAACAACTATGGGGCCTGCACTGGCCTGTATTGTGTAGGGGGCTAGTAGGCATTTACGTTTTGTGAAAGAGCAACATTAATTTTAATCCACCAATGTACATTTTTGACAGCTCCACCCTGCGACTAAATCAGTTCCAGTAACCAATCACAATCAAGTATCTTTATCATAGTCACTATGGTCACTGTATATATGTTGTAGAACATCGCGGAGGTAACATCCTATTTTTGTTTCTTAGTTTTCTTATTGAATCCATAGTGGAAAATTACATTTATAGACATATAATGATCGCTATCTGTTATAGATGGATCAAAAAGTGAAACTCCATGTTATTGAATCCTTTAAATACATAGGATATTTTTATTGAATGGACAGAGCATAAACTTTTCTTCATAGTCTATATGAGGCGCGTCCAAGGGGGTTAAGTGTTCTGACTTAAGATGCTTTCATGTAGAGCAAGCGAACCAGTCACGAGACTCAGCTGAGGATGCAAATAAAAAACTGTTTATCTTCACAATGCTTTTTGGGTGATCGGGTAATAATCAATAATACAGCTTCTTTTGTTGGAAACAAGCAAATTTTTTTCTGGACAGTTTCCGAAATAAGGGAGCTCCTCTCAGTCTGCAAGTACAGAGGGAGCAAACCAATGTCAAGACTCCGCTGAGGACGTATTTGAATCCACTACTGTTTATCTAAATGAGGCAATGCTTTTGGGTGATCCAATAACAGATTTTCAATACAGCACTTTTTTTTTTTGCAAACAAGCACATTTTTTCAATCATTTCTGGGGAACTGTACAGGTTCCAAAAAAAGGGAGCTTGGCGGCTGGCGTACACAAGTGGCATTAGCTGCATCTGCTGTAATATCCCATGGCCCATGTTATGGCATTGCTCTGCCATGTTAACTGGCACAAGACGGAAATGTTCCTGAACGTAGGTGCATGTGTGAATAGTGTAAATTACTAGTGGTGCCCGCAATGTTATTCCAGTAATTTACCACACAGTATGTGTGAAAGGGGCTTTATTTATCACGCCACGGTGTGTATGGATGTGTGGAGCTCCGTCTGTGCAGTGGTTGACATGATGTGTGTGTGGATGTGTGATTTTGATATCCGTGTCCGAGTGAGGGTAAAGCTTCTAGGACACTATATAACACCGCTGTGTGTGGCGCATTACAAATACAACATTGCGCATTATAAAACTCCTATGTAACAGCATTGCTAAAAAATAATCACAAATTGGTTCTAGCCAGGGGGATAACACACCCTACCCCTTCTTGCAAGTTCTTCAGAGCCATTTGTACTTTTGGGCTACTGTAGACATGGCACTGTGACATGGGGGCCTCCAAAAGTAGACATAAATGACTCATATTAAGGTTATGAAAGTCTTATTTTCATGGGATTATACACTTAACATACTTATATTCAATTATATTATTTTCAATTTCTTCCAGGTCCTTTCCATTAGATGCCACTAAATTATACACACTGTACCTTTAATTATGTTTCCTAATTTATCTGCATTTACATAAAGAGAAGACTAATTGCATTAGTCAGAGGAATTACACTACTATTATCACAATGGAGATACAATTATCACAATACACATCGAAGGGATGCAGTGCACTTAGATAACAGACACAAGTCACACTGGAAAGCAACAATAAAACTCACCCTGGAGAAGTCAAAGTGTGGTTCATACTGCCCTCCCACGCCATAGTTCGCCACCTGGGTTGGTGTCATGCAGGCAGACAATAAAATGACAGCTGAACGTAAAATAAATGCAGACATCGGCCTCGTTTACACAAGCATTTTGAATCTACAAATCATAAATAGAAAACGGTACTTAGTTTGTGATGCCAAGAGAGATATTTTCTCTGTCCAAACATGCAAATCAATTGTACCAGAGATGAGGACAACCATTCTCAAAACCACCTCTAAAGGTAACGTATGCTACATTCAATCTAGATTGAAGACAGAAGAGTTATCATATACTGTAGACCAAATCACTTGGGGAATGCCAAAACCCTTGTTTTTTCCCTTTGATCTAAAATCGATTATCTCATATCCTGCCTGAAAGCAGCCACCATCATCCCAGTGCCAAAGAAAACAGCCATCAAAGACCTCAATGACTACAGACCAGTAGCACTGACTTCTGTAGTCATGAAGTGCTTCGAAAGGCTTGTTCTCCACCACCTGAAAGCCCACCTCCCCCAAAACATCGACCCTCATCAGTTTGCATACAGAGAAAACCGGTCCACGGAGGATGCCATTGCCACTGCCCTCCACACAGCTCTCCAACACCTCAACTTGCCTGGAACCTACGACAGGATGCTGTTTGTCGACTACAGCTCGGCATTCAACACCATCAGCTCTGACATCCTGGCCACAAAACTGGCAGTCCTGGACTTTCCGCTTTCCATATGCTCCTGGATTAAGGACTTCCTCACCAACCGGCCACAGGTTGTGAAGCTGGGTTCGCTCTGCTCCTCCACCATGTCTCTCAGCACCGGCTCCCCTCAGGGATGTGTACTGAGCCCCCTCCTGTATACTCTCTACACGTACCACTGTTCCCCCACTCGCCCCTCGAACTCCATCATCAAGTTCGCCGACGACACCACGTTGGTGGGCCTGATCATGGGGGGCGATGAAACAGCCTACAGAGAGGAAGTCCAGGAGCTGGCAGAGTGGTGCGACAGGAACAACCTGATGCTGAACACCGACAAGACCAAAGAGCTGTTAATCGACTTCAGGAGGCAGAGAGGGGACCACGCACCGCTGCTGATAAACGGCGTAGGCGTGGAGAAAGTGGCCTCCTTCAAGTTCCTGGGGACCCACATCACAGAGGACCTGACCTGGTCGGTCAATACGATGGCTGCCATCAAGAAGGCCCAGCAGAGACTCCACTTCCTCCGTGTGCTGCGGTGGAACCAGCTAGAGGAGAAACTGCAGGTGTCCTTCTACCGGGCCACCATGGAGCCGGTGCTGCTGTACTGCACGACCGTCTGGTTCACTGCCTGCTCTGCTGCAGACAGGAAAGCACTGCGGAGGGTCACCAGGTCAGCAGAAAAGATCATCGGCTGTCCTCTTCCCACCCCGGAGAACATTACCAGCTCCCGCGGCATCAGCAGAGCCGCTAAAATAATAAAGGACCCCTCACACCCCGGATATCATCTGTTCAATCTGTTGCCATCAGGGCAGAGACTCAGGTCCCTCAGGTCCAGAACAAACACACTGAAGAATAGCTTCTATCCCTGGGCCATGAGGTTACTGAACTCAGCACCTCACCATCCTACCTCACCCTCACAATAGTACGCACTGTCACTTTTATATTGTCACTTTTATACTGTCACTTTATATTTATCTACAGGTCCCTTTGATTTTCTATTTTTATTTTATCTTATCTCATCACTTTGTATTTACTTGAATAACCTCATTTGCGTTACCGTCATTCCAACATTCCGTCATTCCGAATGTGTGTGTCTGCATTGTTTTTAAGTATGTGAGGGCCATATCGCTATTTTTATGGCCTCTTATCTTTTCTCCCCTTCTCCATTTATTGTTTTGTTTTAAAAACAATAATCAAATGCACTATTACTGTGACAGCTACTACAATCTCATCATGTCTTGGATGTGATGACAATAAATACTTCTTGATTCTTGAATCTACATTGTACTCTACTCTTCCTGGAAGCCAAAATATCTTGTAAGCGCTGTTTGAAGGTAGTTGGTGGGTTTCAGATCCACTCTTGGATCTGAAAGTCTCGGTTACGGCAGAGCTTCAATGGAAAGCAGGTTGCACGCAGATGTGCGACAGAGCATCCGTTCAGCCACATTGCGTAATAGAGAGACAACACACGTCAGAAGATTTGTCTTTAGGTCTTGTTCTGAGCTTGATACAATGGGTCCAAATGGATGGCACTGCGGATGCGCGCCAAGGTGTCATTTCTGTTATGTTCATAATCAAAGCCTAGCGGGCGTAAAACCTGAAGGTTGACATAAAACATAAAAAAGTACGTACACAGCGTACACATAAAAAATACGTACATTGTCTGTGGAGGTGTATTTACATATGGTAGAGGTGTATGCAAATGCACCTCCACAGGTGTCAGGAGTTTCTCCAGTAGTTGCTGGTCATGGCGAAGAGAGGTCCAACTATACAACCTGACTGACTATTGACTGACAGATGGCACCATGAGTACTGATATATATGTTGTAAAGTGTTCTTATGTGTGCTTATGTTGCTGAGGTGTTTTTTTTTAATGCCCACACACTGTGCTCCCCACAGGAGCATAGTCTGAGGGGATGCTTTTTTTTTTCTTGCCTCCCTCTCCTCATGTTGCTTCTGTATTCTGTATTCTTTCTACATCCCTGTCTTCCTGTCCTGTCTACCCCCTTGTCATGTATTGTTGTATATGTACGGACGGGCTGACTGCCTAATTTTGCGGTGTCCTTGTGATCTGTGACAATAAAGTGCTACTCTACTCTACTCTACTCTACAGTATATACTGTACATAATTAGTTCATTGTATTACCGATGGTATCTGAATGTCCTGGTTGTCTGTTTTGGTGGGAATCTCACACACCATTATTGTGTTTTGTGTCATGTTGTAATATACTTTTTGAGAATGTAAATTAATTGTGGACTATGTTATCATTATTATTTTTCAGACATGACTGACTGGCACCCTTCTTCATTCAAAAGTGACCAACCTGCTACACTCTAAACCTCAGAGTTGTACGGTGGACAACTCCTAAAAACAACTGTTACCTGTGACCTTGAGTTCAGGCTTAATGGCGGAGAGGCTGATGATGACCTCACCTGGAGTAACTCTGCAGTCTTGACAGTGAGGCCTGTGATGTCTTCTATCCTTTGGTTGACTCTAGCTACCACAGGATCATCCTCCCCTTCCAGCCACGCACTGGAGAAAACACAGACACACAATATATTTAAAAGCTAAACCAATAAAAGTAACAAACATTTAATACAGTTTTGAAAAAATAAATCAAATACGATAATCATACTCCAACAGTTTAATGGTTGTTGGTTGATCAACACTTAAATTGATGATCGCTTTGAATGAGTCACCTTTTTGATACTCTGTAGTTTGCTGTTGTAAGAACACCTGTTTTGGGGTCTCTAACAGTGGCTCTAGCAAGCTGGAAGCAGGTTGGACAAAAGCAGAGGAAGCAAATGTTAGACTCAGCAACATTGAGATTAAAACAAACAAAAACCAGCAACATAGAAAGCCTTTTTTGATATGGATATTAACCTCCTGTTTATAAACCATTGTTTGCCTTGCAGCAGCTGCGCTGATGTGTGTGTGTGTGAGGTGCCCTAGCTTGTGTGTGTACATGGTGCTGATGTGCATGTTCAAAACTATCGGCTAGTAGTTGCTGAGCTTGATAGACAGCACCAGAAATGCTAGTCGGTAAAATGCCTTTTCTTTTCTCTCTGAGAAATGCATTTCTACAGAAATCATGAAAACAATGGGATGCATTGTTGATAGTATCAGTATCTTGACACATACGATTTATTTGGGATGTTTATTTGGATTTAAAATTCCAAAAATTCCCCACACCTAAAAGTACAACTGGTGTGATGCGGACCACATTTGCAACATTACTGCTGACTACAATAATTCACTTCACAAAACTGCTTTTCAGCTTTATTTAAAGTATGATTTTGTTATTAAAATATGACATAACACTTTTCAAATGGCTCTTATAATACAAAAAAACAAAAACAGCTTTTTCATGGCTGATTGCAGTGATGCTAGCAATCAAGTGGCAGTGCTGTGCTACCGCTGGATGCATCTAGGAGAAACATGGTAAGCTGTCCAGAATTTAGTTTATCAACACTCTTCAAACTCAATTACAGTGCACTCAACTCGAGTGCACTGTAATTTTATCGTAAAAGGAATATAGTCATAACCGAACATTTCACACATTAAGTTGTCTTTGACTAAGGTTTAATCTCAGTAAAGTCTATGTTGTGTATGTATGGGCTTTGCTTATGTTTTCATGTTTGGCCATATATTTCTCAGGCAGAAATTCCAGTTGATAGAGGTTTTTGAATTGGCAATGGCATGAATTCAAATACAGATCTTGAAAGAACATTTGTAAAAACCATGAATATATACTGTGCGGCTTGTAGGTTTGATCCATCTAATATAAGAAAAAATATTCTGCTACTCATGATCTACTACTTTTCAGGCAGGCTACTGACTTGTAGGTACTGACAAGATTTAGTGCCTAGCCCCTGTACCTATATACTGTAAGGGTTAAGGTTAGATCACATTTATCTCAATTCACTGTAAGCCCCTTTGGATAGGAGAATCTACTAAATGACTTATGTACAGCATTTATCTCCATTTCATGATGTCTTTTAATATCCCAGGACTGGACAGGAAGAATCTGTGGCGGTGGGATGCTTCTCACATTTGGCTTGGCAAGCTGCTTGATCTTTTCAATCTCGTCGTGAGACAGGGCATTGAGGTACCGTACGATGCGGGGGCTGTCCCACTCATCCTCCTCCATCATGGGCTTCAACAGCAGCCGGGGGTTCCTGTTACCATCATGATAACGGCAGAACAGGTGGCTTCGCCTCTTGTCTGTCTGCAAAAGAGTAGTGTGATAATAGATTCATGTTAAAACTACAAAGGGTGGGACGCCATGATGAGAAGGGCATGAAGGAAGATAATGTTTTTAGTCATAGTTAAAGTGATGGTTCAGAGTAAAATTCACCCTGAGGTCATTTCCACCAATAATCCAGCCAAATACCCCCTGAGATGCATTTTTAGCGACGGTCAATATTGGTCAAGTTTAGGGGTATAAGCCGAATGGCTTAGTACTGGAGTGAATGGTACAGTGTGTATATCTCATAAATTACCCAACTAAAAATGCATGGATTGTTACCCAACTTCTGTAGTAGTACATATAGGG
This sequence comes from Urophycis tenuis, assembly GCA_036785325.1. Lineage (NCBI taxonomy): Eukaryota > Metazoa > Chordata > Actinopteri > Gadiformes > Phycidae > Urophycis > Urophycis tenuis. The sequence continues at coordinate 8,872,091 of JAXIVH010000018.1, read as the reverse complement.
TCTGTACTCACAAAACGAGGCATTTTAAAGTTTGTAAGTACACCAGGAGTTTATTTAAAAGAGCACTTCGCTGATAGCTTCAACTCTCTGCTGCTAACGCTACCGCTGTAAAAGTCCTCTTCAACTATATACAAATAATTTGGGGACTGTCGTACACAACGAAAAATGTACATAATATCAAGTATTCAATTATTTCAGTTGTCAATACATTTTGATGGAGTGTTGAATTCACTAACTTTTTCCTTACACTTGTGAGTTTTGAAGAGGACTTTTACGAACTTTTCCAGAAAGACGGAAGTGACGTTGACGCAGCAGTAGCCTTAGCAACAGAGAGTTGAAGCTATCAGGAAAGTGCTCTTTTAAATAAACTCCTGTTGTACTTACAAACTTTAAAATGCCTCGTTTTGTGAGTACAGACCATACATGTACTACTACAGAAGTTGGGTAACAATCCATACATTATTAGTGGGGTAATTTACGAGATGTACACACTGTACCATTCACTCCAGTACTAAGCCATTCGGCTGATACCCCTAAACTTGATAAATATTGACCGTCGCTAAAAATGTATCTGAGGGGGTATTTGGCTGGATTATTGGTGGAAATTACCTTAGGGTGAATTTTACTCCGAACCATCAGTTTAAAACAACTTTGATTATTAATCTAAATTAAAGCTGCTGTAGATCATATTTTAGCAATGCAAAGAGAGCAGAAAACAGAGCATGATTTGGAAAATACACAACACAAACATTTACAACCTTCCTCCTGAGGTTTCTTCAACACCAAAAAGTGTTGCATTCACATAACGGTGGTGGGGCTATGATACGGTGTGACTAATTTGAACATGGAATGCAAAGAATGTGCAGAAGAAAGGACCAAAGATATGCCCCACAGCAAGATTGCACTTTTGCATATTATGATTTATGATCCAGCCTTGTGAGGGACTCTAGAAGATAAAGATCAAGAAGTGGACTGAAGAAAAAAAAAAGACATGCTTGGTAGAGGTTGGAAAAGAAAATAGGAGGTACACTCCAGACTTAAAAAAAAAAAAAAAAAGCTTGGTTCGGTTAATATGAATAGCGAAGCTCTACCTTAACCATCATGACAAACGTTGGACAAATGCCATCTAACTGGATGAATTGGGGGCTTTTATAAAACATAAAACAAAGATTGATGAATATTGATAGACAAATAGGAGAAATTGACAAGGAAGATCTCAAAACAGAGCTTGAAAACTGTGCACACAACAACAATAAATGCACAACATGTGCATTTATTGTACAGAACATACGCAAACTATTAAGCAAGCACAAACTAACTGGACAGCATGGCTCACTTCCCACTAAACATTGTACGTCAGATAGACGTGCAGATCATGTCTATATTGGGTCCGTCAGTCCATGACCAATTCTGGACATCTATTCGGACTAGGTCCACTATTTGGACGTCCAATCATGACCGAACTTGGACGTCATATTTAGGTTCAACATTTGACCTTTGAACTGGGTAATTTTTTTGGACGTCATTTGGACGTCCCACCCACTGCGCAACGTCACGTCAGAGTCACGTCTTTTCTGTGTCATCTTTGGTCGTCCAATGTTGGTCCACTGAAGGGGTTGTTTTGTAACGCTAAGCCACGTCTTTTTTCAACGTCTATCTTACGTCTAATGTTAACCTCCGTGGGACGGGCTACAGTCATAGGTTTTTATGTGCAAATTGATATCAACATTGTTGTTATCAACATTCATACATATGAATAGCCTATATTGTATATAAATAAACACAATGTATTATGTGTATGACTATTTATTTATTCAGTAGGCCATTTTCCTGTTTTTTTTTAATCTGGTTTATTTATTTTAAGCCGAGGATAGCTCTCTATTAAGGGCTTTGGGTTTCAACCAAAGAATCAAAAAACAGTCACCGTCACTTTGATTGGCTGAAGCACCAACCAGTTAACCCCACTCTGATTGGCCGAGGCAACACACCTGCACGATTTGTGTTCCAAAAATTGAAAAAAACGGCCCAGCAGCAAGTTTCCTCTAAATTGAAGGTAAGTTCGGTCAGCCTAGTGAATTCTATGTCCGTGTGTACGTATAGTGTTAGGTAGTTTAGCATTATTGTGTTAAACTTCCCGAGCATGCTTTAACAACACACATTTTTTGTTTGGGTGTATGACTGCAGATTGCCTTTGCTTAATCATTTGTCTTTTTCTGCTTGTGCAGAAGGGCTCATGAAATTCGATGCCGCAGCCACCGAGGATAACATCAAGGTGAAGGTGTGGATGACGCGGAAGACGTGGCGGTGGAGGATTTACAATGCCCTGATAAACCAGCCTCCTCTCTCTGTGCAGAGACGGCCCGAAATGATCTCAGCCCACACCTCACCAGTGCTGTGGTGGAGATTTAGTGTTTCCCTTCATGCTTATGCTTCCACTGTATCATGTCAGGTGCCCTTCTGATGCCATTCAGGGCCATTTATTTTTAAATAAAGATAGAAATGGGTATTGAATTGTATTGTCACAGTGCAATGTTACAGTGCCACAGTTACCTTGAAAAAGTAATCTGATTACTGATTACTTCTTTAAAAAGTAACTTAGTTACTTTACTGATTACTTGGTTTTAAAAGTAACTAAGTTAGATTACAAGTTACTTTATTAGTTACATTCAGCAGCTGCCGACAACCCCCCCTGCCGCAACATAAAAATGACAACTGATCTACTGATCCAGTGGAGCGTTACTCCCATATAGCCTCTGTTGTTAGCTGTCCAAATATCCACGGTAGTTGACACAAATTCAACCTCATTCAGTGCGGCCTTCAGATTTCTCTCCATCTCTGCATACTCCTTCTCCAGGTAAGAAGAAAAATATGTTCTGTGAGGCAGCGCGGCGGCATTGATAGTAGGGATCTTGTTTATAATGGTACGAAGGGAGGGCGAGTCAACCGTGTTTAAGGGGAGCATTTCCTCTACAACATACTGCCCGGCCAACTTACGCCTAAATTCCACTGGATGCTGAACGGCTACAGATCCGCTCCGCTAAGGAACGGCTGTGTACTCCGACTCCGTCAACACACACCGGTTCCGTCCGTGCTCCGCACCGTTGCGGGTCCGCCTGTGACAGCGGAGTCCCGAGGGCGCACGAGATCTAGCGAATTGACGCATAATCACGCGATATAACCGGAAGAGAACCACAAAGCATTTAAAATGTTTTTGAGTCCATTTCATAGTCATTCAGAGGAGTAGAAGAAGATCGACTTGGTCCTGTCCTGTAGATCTTTAGGTCTCTAGGCCTTTTTTGTGGAGATTCAACCATGGGTAAGTGAAATATAAACAAAACTGATAATAAACTAAACATTTATTTAAGTTTATTTGTCGGAAAAGCCTCTTCTTCCATGGTGTTGTCGGGGTGAAAAGACGCCTCGAACCTCTGACCTGTTGACTTCAGGTCTGTCCCCGCCCATTATGACGTCTTCAAGTTGTGAAATATGATCTGCTGAGAACCAGAGGAATTTTATTTTGAAAATAAACCGGATGTTTTGTTTTGTATCTGTGCACGACTTCCTGCTCGAACGAGTCTGCTCTGTGCTGAAGTGATGCGCCGTGCTCCGGCGTCCGGCAGAAATGGAAGCTCTGCGTATGGTTTTTTCAGGGCTGCCGGATGCCGGAGCTGTTCCGGACCCACGACGCAGCGGACCCGGAGTCGGTGGACGCTCACACGTTGATTATAATTTAAACGTATCGGCTCCGCCGCCGTAGCGGAGCGGATCTGCAGCCGTTCCGCATCCAGTGGAATTTAGGCGTTATTCAACTCTCCCCCACTCCTCCACCTCCTGCACTAGCAGCTCTCTGCTTCACACCAGGTGTGAACCTGGTGTGACCTTAATATTACCATCTTTAGTGGACACAAACTCAAAATAGTGCCTGTATTTCCAGCAGGAAAGCACACATCTCTGTCCTCCCTCCATTGTTGATAACGTGTGTGGCGGTAAAGCCTACTACACATGAGTTGACCTCCAGGCGGAAACGTGATTTGTCGCGTACGTCACCCCGAGACGCAAGAAGAAAGCAAATATATATTACTATATATATATATTTACTAAGGAAAATGACAAAAATAGTAATGCACAGTGACTTGGATAAGTAACTTTAATCTGATTACGGGTTTGGAAATAGTAACTTAATAGACTACTTGCTAATGAAAAAAAGTAGTCAGATTAGAGTAACGCGTTACTAAGTAGCGCATTACTGGCATCACTGTTGAATTGTGATTTGTTTGTGCGTGTGTGTGTGTGTGTGTGTACAACAAATTTAATTAACTAATAGAAAACATGTCCTCTACCCTCTTGAAAGTTATAGAAGTAGTATAAAACAACGTCTAAAATTAGTCTAAATTTGATGTTGAAAAGAACTGCGGAATTGCAGAAAATGTAATGACAGGTGTAGCATTAAAAGAGGAAAACTAAGAAAATGACATAAAGCATACTATTTGCTTACAATTGGCAGACAATACTAATTAATGCTCAAATGCAAAAGATGTTACATTTAAACCCAGTCAAGAGGTCAAGCAATATAGCTTAGGTAATAGTGTTAGGTAAACTGTATGATAACTGCAACATGGTCATCTATAACAGCCTATTTTAATGCTGATGGTGGTCCCTGATAAAAAACATTGCACAAGAATCCAGTTACCAAGGATGACATGGTAAACATAAACAAGCGTATTCCAGGAAGACCACAAGACTGCCTGCTCAACGCTTGTAACTACCTCACATCGAAAGCCAGACACACAAAGCATGCCGGACACAGTAGTGTCATTATGCCATAACTATTTGGGTTTAGTATTGAAGTTTAATTACAAACAGCAACAGAGGGGGTAGAAACTACTGCTAACCGAACCCTTACAAGATACCTTTTAGGCAGAGGCAGTGAGTTAAGAATTTCATACGGGAAAAGAACCCTAATTGGCACAAGCTTGGCCCTGATAAATCTATACGGATGTGTAGTTTTATCCAGTCTGTACTGGGAAGATACTCAAAAAAATCTAAAAGCTGAATAATGCACTCATAGCATGGAAGCATATTTGGGTGGCCTATTCTCTGTATTGGTGATGGTCAGAGATACCAAAAAAAACTTCAACAACACTATAAAGGCAATGAAGGGACAAGGTAGGTGAGATGGATTCCCTGAAGCAGGTAATCAGGGAAAATATGCCCTGGTTGGTCAGAAATAAGCAGTGCAAAACTAAAATGATCTCATACAGAGGCAGACGAGCAGTCAAATAGAACAGATATTTTTCCAGAGAAGTTCACACAATAATTGCCGATAGCATTCATTAACCAAGTACAGCCAAGAAATTGCAAAGATGTTTAAAGGCATCTAAACACATGAAAAAGCAGTCATGTTACACACTCGATTAGATTCTTAACTTTTAGTCTATCATAACCATTGTTAGCTGAAGGAAAGTCAAACACAAAACAAAATAAGCATGTAACAAAAAGATGTATTGTCACGTATTTCATAACTGTGCACATGCACAGCAATAGCAATCTCTTTTCACGTCATTTGATTTACACAGCTGATCTACACAGTCCATATCACTCTGTGACACTCGCCAAACCAGAGGCAAAAACAAACTTCACTTCAATCAAAAGAATGTCATACCTCCATTGTTTTTGTCATGAAAGTTCTGTTAGATCACAAAAAAATGTTGCAGATCAAAAAAAATAAATAATTAAATAATAATAATAATAATATGGTACGCTTAATATGGTACTCTAAGATGCTTTACATATTGCTCAAAACTAAGCAACATAACTTTATTAAGACAGGCTAGGATTAAAAGCAAAACAGAGGTTAAACAACCAATTATTTCACTTGCATAACAATCTCATACTCATACTATAGCCCTTGCAGTTGTGGAGATATACTCAGAAATAGGCCTGGGGGGTGTAGACCTACTACGAACCTCGATTAACATACCCAGGCTTAGTTTGGATAACCTGGATCGACAAATACGAAAGTCGCAATCAGAGTTAAACGGTACCACGAAGCTCACTTGCGATTTGATTTGTCGAGCCAGGTTTTCCGCTTTAGTTTTGATTAGTTTTGATGTGCGTTCCCGTAAAAGAGGCGTAACCCAACGTTATTCACCATGACGCAATGGATCCGACGGAGCGAAAAGGGAGAAGCGGGCGATGTACTTCACTCAGGAGGAGCAAGTAGTCGTTATGAACTCATACGAGGAGTTTAAAAAGAAAATAACGGCAAGGGGCAATTGCCCATAATAAGGCTAGGGAGGTGTCCTGGCAAAAATAGCAGATTCTGTGCGTAAGTGAAAAGATTCTGCATAGCCTAATTGTCTAAAAATAACTATGCCGAATGCAGAATTGTTCGCCATTAATCAGAATCAGAAACAAGTTTATTGCCAAGTAGGTTTGCACCTACAAGGCATTTGACTTGGTGCAATTGTTGCAAGAGAAAAACAGTAGTAAAAATATAAGTAAAATAACCATAAATATATAGGCCTACAGAGTAACAGTGCATGCAAATTACTTGTCAGAGGTGGGATTCGAACCCACGCCTCCAGGGGAGATTGCGACCCAAACGCAGCGCCCTAGACCGCTGTTCCATCCTTACATTTTGAGGAAATTGTGCATATGATTGTAAAATGCAGAAGCAACCTGATTTATTCTGTTATTTAGGGAATTCATTTCAAATACATCCTATCTGTAAAACAGTATTGCATGTGCCAGAAGGTAGTGACGGTGGTGTGGTGGATTATGTGAACTGCACACCAGCGACCGGTGTTCATATCTTGCCTGTCCATCATCATGCCTTTTACCCCATCTAGATTGGGTGTTACGGGACCGTCCTAAATAAGCACAAAAAAGAGTATTTTATTTTATTCTATTCTATTCTAAAAAAAATATATATATACTGTATATTCAATGTGGTAAGTTGCAATAATTTCAGGTGAATGTAGCCTATGATTTGCAATAGGATAGGCTCTAACCTTTCATCTTATGTTGATTACCTGTAGCAAATAAGAAAAAAAAAACTCAGCGAAACACCCAGACTAGGGGGCGGCGCCCAGCTTTAAGTAGCCGATCTAATCGGAAAGTTAGCTGAAAACCTCCTCCCGACCAGGTTTGGTTGCGAGCATAAGTTACCATGGTGATATAGCTCCGCTAAAAGAGAGCGACTTTCGTATGACAGCTAACCCAGGCTTTGAGCTCAACATACCTCGCTAACCCACTAATCGAGCTTCGTAGTACACCCCCCTGGTGATGAAGGGATTAAAGATATAATATGTACCATTTCCACATTAAAATATCTAAAAGCATATACAGAGGCGGACAGAGTACACAGCTTCATTACTTGAGTAAAAGTACAGATACCCTTGCTACATTTTACTCAAGTACAAGTAAAAGTACTACAGTCAGATGTCTACTTAAGTAAAAGTACAGAAGTACTTGTTTTTAAAAGTACTTGAGTATCAAGAGTACAAGAGTAAATTTTCTAAATATGGTATTACTACTGCCACAGTGCTTACATTTATGTATAGAAACATAGGAGCAGTGGGCTGCTGTGAGGGGAGTGTTGAGGGGAGTGTCTTATGTCCACACTTGCTCGAGAAAACATGCCCAGAAAAGCAGGCGAAGTTGTTTTCCTGAAACCATGCGAGTTTTGAAAGCCAGGTGACTCGTTGCATCGGAAGTGTATCCCAGAATGCATTCTGAAGCATGGCAAACAAAGCCGCATGCCTCATCTGAAACTCGCCTATTGGCAGAAAGCTGAAGGTGATTGCTGATAGGCTGTACCAATCAGTGGCACCTGCACAATCCAATCACGTTTGAGAGGGAAACAACAAATTGAGGGTTTCCGAGATTTTTATTTTTCCCTTTTTATTTTTTTATTTTTTTTGAAGTAGCAGGTACTCACGGTTATGGATAGAACTGTAGTGGAGTAAAGAGTACAATATTTGCCTCTCAGATGTACTTGAGTAAAGTACAGATCCCTCAAAATTGTACTTAAGTACTGTACTCAAGTAAATGTACTCCGTTACTGTCCGCCTCTGTATATATATATATATATATGTATATATATTCGGTTCAGTTGTGTACTCATTTAGAAATTAGTCCAAATTGTTTCCAACAATATTCAAACCTAGACAAAACAGTAATTGAGTAGAGACCTAATTTATTGATGTGGTATTTCAATATTGATCTTGCTTACTACAACGTCCTATTTTGACAAGTGACTCATGCCAGTTTCCCACACAAAGACTTAACTTTGACTGGCCATTTTTTATTTTTATATCCGTCCAAGAGAACAATGCAATCTAGAGTCAAGTGTGTTTCCCAACTGTATATATATTTTAAATGGATGAAATCTTGTTTAATTCAGTGCAAAAAACGAATTTGCTCTTGCCAACATACTGACAAACTGTGAATAGCCCCTCCTTACTGTGCACACTCTCAATCAAAGCTTGAGCGTGATGAAGGATTGTTGTTGGCTTTTCCCTACAGAGCAGATGGCTGGCCAACTTCATGAATCAAGTGATGCAAGAAATATCAAAAACCTCTAATTGAATACACCATCTAAATCTCAACGAATACTAGTACTAGAATTTGCTTTGTAGGCATTTTATTGGTGTTAAAAATGTATGTGATAGTTTCCACCAAAGTACACATATTATTATTATTATTATTATTATTATTATTATCTATGTACGTTACACCCACACTAGAGCTCCATTGGCCACAGTTATTTAACTGCTTTTTACTATTGTAGAGCTAGCAGGATACACTGCTAAACATTTTAATTAATTGGAAACATTTTGTAAGACGTGTAAGACACGTCTTACACGTCTTAAGACATCTCGGATTTAGTTGCAATTTACTTGGGGCCCCCTGTCAGCTACCACCAGAAGTAGAATCTAACTATGTGGGAAACACTGTAATGTGTATGGTTAACTACCCTTATACAGTATATGATTAAAAGGTTACAACCATGTTCACCATGCTCATGAAGTAATTTTTAGCATGAATGTTTTAACCACAGATAACCAGCTGTTTGTAAGTTATTTATTTATTTATTTATTTATTTATTTATTTATTTTATGACATGAATAAAACTTAAATACATTGACTCATCCGTGAACATGATTTCTGCCACGCCGACTAGACCTCACTGACAATGATGGTGAAGAACAGCAATTCCCATAAAATGATTCCTTTATTAATTCCTTCACTACTCATTAAACTATGTCTTTTGTTATTGTTTTTGATTGAGGGGCCCCTAGCAGCAGAAATGATATAGGCCTATAACCTTTAAATTATAATAAAGGGCATTTAGCAGACGCTTTCAGCCAAAGCAACTTACTATCAGTACATTTGTGGGGTTCGTCATGTGGACTACTTTCGCTACTACTACTACTATTATCGAGGTGATTTCATTTATTTTTTCATTGAACTGACTTCATGCCAAATCAATGCTATCTCAGTGACCAATAAAACTCAGTGAAATAGATAGGCAGGCAAAACATTACAGTTCAATTGTTCAAACAATCAAACAATAACCTGTGCTGTCTGCTCTAAAAAAGTATTTGTCACAAAGAGAAACAAAAAAAAACATGTATACCAAAATAATAACAAACAAATTGTTATTGTAATTTAATGGTGCCCTTACTCACTGTATTACGGTAGACTAATATACTACAATGCTGTATTGTATAAGGTTTTACGGTACATACAGAACTTTATGTTACCACGTTCCCTGTTAGCACCAATTGTTCTGTGTGAGTTAAGATGATGAGAGGACAATGCAACCGTCCGCATCAGTCCGCACTTTATTGTTAAATAAATATGCCAAGAGGCTAAAGCTTATCCATACACAGTAGAGGCCTGAAAACCTTAACACAATTAACACATAATAGCAAAGAACAGGTGTTTAAAAGTTAAAAAGTAGCCTAAAAGTAGTTTAAAAGTAGCCTATGTTAATATAATATGGCAGGTGAAATATCGTGTTGTGTAGCTGTGTCTGTCAGACAAACGGATCTGTGATCATAGTGGCGGCTGGTGATTATATTTGTCAAATAGCACCTCACAATCAGAACACCACACACACAACCTAAAAACCAGTTAAAGTAGACCATTGTTGAAGCATCAATACAATTAGAGACAGACATTGGGTGTTGTTGAACTATCAAAAGAATCAAGGGAAAGACATTGGATATTGTTGAATTATCAATACCTGACCTGAGGAAAACCGCAATGTATTTTTGTTGATATTTTCGCATTTGTTATGGTTGATTGAGTCATGGTTGAACTTAGTAGATACAGTATATATAGTCAATATTTCATGGAGGGGCGGCGCCCTAGCGCCCTCTATTGACCCACCACCGCACATCGGAGATAATACACATATAAATTCAACGTTTAATAACATAACATACAGCATGATAAACAGTAACACTTACAAGAACACATTTGGTTCACCAATCATATTCAATCAATGATATTGCTGCTATGTTTACACCATAGCTGGCTGAATAGATGCACAAATGCCATGAAAGTACCGCATAGGTAGGCTACCTGCAGCCTCTCGCAAAGGGAAGAAGATAGTTCTACCGCACAGCTGGCATCCTAGAGGGGCATTCTGCTCTGATCGTGGCTTGTTGTGACTGTGTGAGCAGTAGGCTACGGTGCACAACTACATGTCATTTTCTTTTTTTCTTTTTTTCCTTTATGCCAATTTTGGATCTTTCAGTCACAGTGAAAACCGGGGACATTTCCGGGGACAGCAGTAGCCGGGGACAGGTCACTGAAAACGGGGCCATCTTTCGTGTCTGAGACTAGTCATAGGATTTGACCGTGACGTATCCCTTATACTGAAGTGCTTGTGCCTGCTAGCCATACAGGTATGGGTATGTAGGCGCCCAGCAATGTTTGGGCAAACAACAACTATTGCCATGTGTGGACTTTCTGTGCACTTCACTAACAGTGCACCACAGAGACTATTATGACTGCTTCAGTGATGCCGACACCATACATGCCTACTCTTCATGTGGAACATCAAAATCGAAGCAAAATAACCCTGCACTAGAGCAGTGATGAGGTCAATTTTGCTTTGAGCTGGCTCACGCAGTTCACGCATGTCGACTCTAAATTAGGTTTGACTGATCCTCAGCATTTTTATTTCAGACTGCAGCTCATCTGTGGTTCGGCTTCAGAACTCAAAAATTGATTAACAAAAGAGCTTTACTATTGAAAAGCTAATTGATTCAGAAAACACAGACGTACCACCACGCTACTGAGAAATGTAGGTAAACAAGTAATGCGGCAACTTGTAGCGTTGCTATGGCCCAACAATGGTCTTATTGCAAACTTGATGACAGGGAGATCTTGAGGAATTTTGATTTCATCTCAAGTGAGCTCTTCAACAGAACAGCAAGTTAAATACATTGACATCAATTCACACTTCTGTTTAGTCTTTGCAATGAAACTAAACTAAATACACATACAATATGAATGAGACTAAAAATATAATGTAATTAAGAAAGGTAGCAAGGTTCAAACTATTGAATACTGCACTGTTCTGCAAAGCAAAATTTGAGATGTGAAAGATGAGATCATGTGTTTCACTGTGAAAAAACTCACAGGTCTTTGACTTTCAACAACTTCATATTTAAAATGTCCCTACCAGTTCCAATGCCATGTAATTATGAGCATTTACTTTTCTCACCATTTTGAGCCCTTCTCCTCTGCAGAGGGCCTCGTAGACCTCCCTCTCTGGCAGGTGGTCTTTGGGTCTGGCATAGGTCCCCAGCTGGATGGGCTTCTCGGACATAGGCTGCTGGGACTGGCTCAACTCTTGCATTTGCTTGGAAAGGAGCCTCTCAAAGTATCGCAGGTTCGCCCCTGCCCTCTGGTGTCCTGGTTCTGCAAGTACAGATTCAAAGATTGAATAACTGGCAAACTCAACAGTTAATACACCTGCATGTAATCCTTCAGAAAATCGAAATTTAATAAACATGGGTAAAAACATTATGTACATATCCATATATATGTAAATATGTCTGTATACATATACACATATTTATACACATGCACACATATGTATAGAGACATTTCGGATATACAGTATATACTGTATATCGGAAATTTCATGAAATACCAATTCCACAACGCTGTGGAGCTGTCCACTCCAGTGAACTGAAATGGGATGAGCAAATGGAACAGTGAAAGGACAATCAATATAGTACCAGTTTTATAGCTGACTTTTTTAAACAGTTAAAAATGTTTTCAATAGTTTCTACCAATGTACAAAGTCAAGTTCAAACTTTTACCTCATTGAGCTAGTGGGATTTTATGTGAGACATATACAGTTATATCACGTCTTAGGCTTTATTTTAGGGAAGGCTACTTTGTCATTCACCTATTGTGTACAAATACTGACCAACCCGAACTCTCGAGCCATCCTGTCTTAGCAGGTATACACTGCTAGACACACGACTCATACCACTCATCCGATCTTTTAGTTCCCTGCATCAGATTATTTGGAGCGTTAATGTCTGTTAAATATTAGGGAGGTCCGATAGTGACTTTTCGCCGATATCCTATAGCCGATATTGTCCAAATTCTTAATTTCCGATTCCGATATCAACCGATATGACTCACTCATCATCAGCATACCGATATATGCAGGCGTTTTTTTTTCCGCCCAGACTAATGTTAGGTCACATATCTCCTGTTGTGGAATTAACACATCACCTACTTTTATTGTGATGCCTCACTAGATGCATTACACAAATTAACACTGTCTATAAAAAAATAAGGACGCTACTTCAACTTATGGAAAAGTGCCATATAGCACGTGGTGGTAAAACCCATAACGATATGAACGATATGAACAATATGATATTACAAAAATAGGCTAATATAGGCCGATATTATCGGTTGGCCGATATTATCGGACATAAGTATCCAATATTTTTCAAACCTACAAAAAAAAACTTCAAACTTAATAAACTACTGTCCAAGATGTGTATTTATTTTTAATACACTGCAGCGCTATGCCGCGATATATTTTACTTTCAGTTTTGATGTCAGGGTGATCCTGACGGGCAATCATTATTTAAAACATTTTCGGATTCATATCCATATTTCAACATATTATGACGTTTTAACAAAGTTGAACATTTGAATGACAACAACATATGAGTGTAATTATGTATATGGGGTTTAAAAAAATATTGAATAGAGGAACTAAATGTGAGGAATTTTAAAGTGTAGTGTCCACCCTACCCCGTCTAACCATAATGCTGTCTTTATTTTAGTTGCTGTGATAATAACTGGATGCCGGGCCACCCCACTTGGCAGCTACCAGCTTACTCCCCAACACCTCTACCACGGGCATTCCTCCTTTCATATTTTCTAATATATGCATATACTCTATATAAAGATCCAAGAATATGCTGCCATTGTGGCACCCACTGCACTTCTAAACTGAGAACTGAGGGATCCCCTTTTCTGGGCTCCTTCCCAAGGTTTTTTCCCCAAATAATTAAGGATGTTTTTCCTTGCTCTTTGGGGAGCTTAAGGGGATATCATCCATGTGGCCATGGAGCCCCTTGAGACTGTAACTGTGATTAAGTGCTATAGAAATAACATTGACTGAAGGGTACTATACAGCAAAAGGATCAACCACGACTGCTACAACTAACACATGTGTGCGTGAGTTATCACTTGTGGATTAAATGTTTATTAAATAGCGTAAAAAAGATAGAATATCTTAACTTAAGTGACAGTCTATTCTAGTCTTCCAATTGCAAGGGGAGGCTAACGAGAACAATGGTAATATAATATTGATGTGGCAGCAATTGGTATACCAATAGTTTATCAAAATAGGACAGAAAAAGTTACAGCAGAATATATTGCTAAAGATGATACATTCTAAGATGATTTGATAGACATTTTGTCAAGAGAGTAATAGCAATGTACAATTGGTGTTAAATTAAGGCTAAGGCATGAGCTCTAAATCACACACCAGCACTGGGATATCTGTTAATGGTGCTTTAATGCGATCAAACACAACTAAATACAAACAACACAAGTAAGGCATCATTTGTCATACCAACATGTAACTTTGATGACAATGTGTTATTGACGTTATTCTTTCACATCTAGTTAATCGAGATTAGGCCACAGGATAAGGCTTACACTGTTGGACTCTGTGGTGTCTCGGCTTTCACATGTAATTAGCGTAGATAGCATGACATGAAAAACAAAGTTTTTAAGTACATTATCATTCAGCTTCTACCAGAAGCAATCACCCAGCCATGTACCAAGAAACCAGCCTCACTCGTTCTCAAAAACTATAACTCAGACCTTGCTACTTTTTTGAAGTCAAGCTCCAGTGTTTTCTTGAGTTTTTCTCTTGGACGACCCCTAGGTTTGATCTCGGTCTCCCCTCAGTTTCTGGATTGGATTGGATTTGGATTATGTCTGCTCCTCTGTCCGATACCCATTCAAGTACGGAGGTTTGACATTTCCAATTGATTAATCACAATAGCTCAGTAAAACAAGAACCACTGTAGCAGTTTAAGCTTTCACATTGTGTTTGTAGTATGTAGTATTGACTTTGGAAGGCTCTGCAATATTCAAAATGCTTAGATTTTGTTAAAGCTAGCTTGTGCTGAATTATTGTAAAGATTAAGATTAACATTTTAAAATTGGAATGAGGTAGCTTGGTGAAAAATTGTGGAAGTAGTTATGTCCCACATTTTGTCAAGAATAATAAAGAAATAAATAAAGAAAGAAAGGATAAAGCCGAAGAATTACAATAGTTGAGTGCTGCCCGCAGCACTCGCCTACTAAAAATAGGTTGTGAGTCTTTATGTCAAATCATTAATTACCATAATAAAAAATATGAATACAATCACTGTCTTCAAAATATAATTGTCAATTCAGCTTAACAATTGTTTAGACCTTGATGTACAGTTGCATCTCAATGAATTAGAATATCGTTAAATAATTAATTTATTTCAGTAATTCAATTCATTTCAAAAATTATTATATAGATGCATTACACGCAGCAAGATATATTTCAAGTGTTTATTTCTTTTAATTTTGATGATTATAGCTTACAGCTAATGAAAACCCAAAAGTCAGTTACTCAGAACATTTGAATGTTACATAAGACCAATAACAAAATGATTTTGAATACAGAAATGTTGCCCTACTAAAAAGTATGTCCATGTACTGTACAGCATATGCACTTAATACTTGGTTGGAGCTCCTTTTGCATGAATGACTTCATCAATGCAGCGTGGCATGGAGGCAATCAGCCTGTGGCACTGCTGAGGTGTTATGGAAGCCCAGGTTGCTTTGATAGCGGCTATATTCTAATTAATTGAGCTACACCTGTACAGTATGTTGAGCAATACATCTGCCATATCAGGCCTTCGATATGTATGTAGTAGTCTTCTTTGGCACGGTTGACGACAGGGCAAAGGCTCAGAGAAAACAAAACATCTCTCCTCTCAGGACACGCTCCATGAGGACAGGACCGAGGGGCTGCTTGGTGGCTTCATATATTACAATCCATTTAGTTTATTTGAAAAGGCAGATTTGAAACTGGATTCTCCTACATGAAAAAAAAAACACTATATTAGTGTCAAGTTCTAGTTTACAGTTTCATTAAAGCACATCTCTAGGTAGTTTTAGGCAAGTTTTTTCTACATCATGAACCCTCACAGATTAAGAATTGTTTCTTCCTGTTTTTCTAAAACCAAGATTTCATAGTAACTCACACATATCTCCTGCGTTGAACACAGTAAACATTCAAGATCATATAATTATTTTTATAAAAATGTTCCCACTGTAAATCATAAACAATACTAGTAGGTCAAGCACCCGCATGCATACATAGGACAAGTAAGTAAGACATGTCTTACTTCTTATTTATCTTACTGATACTACACAGTGGTTATTTGATGTTTCTTGAATGTTATAGATCTATCACTAGACATCCCATGTAAATGATCACATCTTTACCTTCCTTTGCCTGTGGGCATGTGGCATAATGATCCATGATTGCAAGGTGGGTACGGGCCTTGAGTTCATGTATACTAATGCAAGGTCATCGCAATAACTTATCTAATAGCATTACCTCAACTCTGTCAGCAGCACGTCCCTCCACTCTTGGAACAGCATTTTTCTGTCAGAAGAAGGGCTTTGGTATTTGATGTCTTTGCTTCTTTGCCTGGCAGTAGTCTTCCTGACAAAAATGGTCACTGCTGACCCGATTGTCTGCAAGGCGCAGTGTATGAACATTATCTTTTATCCATGTGTGGCAAAACTAGCAGCTACCAGCAGCTTCAGCGTGTACGTATCCGACAAAGGTAGTCTGTGAAAACTCAGAGAAGTGCTGTGTGTATCTCGAAGTATTGCGTGAGAATTTGTTGGCACAATTCAGAAATGTGCAAACACAAACTATCTTTTTTAAATACTAAGGTAAGCGCACTCTCAAGGTAACCGCAACTCTCTGAAACTTTGACTTGAGATTCCATCATCTCAAACCTCTAGCTCCTTGCCTTGATCAAGCCTTGGTTGTGCAGAATAACAAACATACCGGATCAAGCCTGAGGGAAAGCAAAAGCTGTATTCATCTGTAGGGATTGTTTTGATAATGTTCAGACACTTAAAATACAAATCGAAGTAGTCAGTTGCAAAATAAGCACTATTGGTGGATATACATTTACAGGATGCTATTGTTCCAAATGATCACATTGCAGCCAGTTTCGCAAAATGCGGCTGCAACGTTCTCGCTCAATACTGGAGCAATGACAAATGACAAACTTGAGCAATGGACAAACCTAAATGAGAAATATACTCCAAGTTCATAAATTCTGAGGTTTTCCTTTAAGACCATTTACGACTCTGACCATACCTATTGACACCAGGCGGAGTGTCAGCTCGATGGCGCGTGGCAGGTCACCCATCTGATAGACAGAGTAGCTGAGGTAGTCTAGGACATTGGCCTTCGAGGCCAAAGCATCCTCGCCAGTGTCCAGCTGCCGCAGGGCCTGCTGCATCCACAGCACGGCGTGGTAGTAGTCGGCGTCATTATAGGCGGTCTTGCCCATGTCAAAGCAGTCATCCACCGTCAGGATGACATTAGAGTGGAGTCCTGGAAGGAGACGTTGATGAGAGTAATAACAAAATTGCTTCTCTGAATATTCAGTATGTAGGACTATACTGAAGCAAGTTTGTTGTAAGTCTATGAATGTTCTCATTCATCCAGGTCATGTTTAATCCGGCCAACAATTAAATCGAACGCAACTGAACTTAGATTTGTCTGTGAAGACGTTTCGCTTCTTATCCAAGCAGCTTCATCAGTTCGTAACACATCAGTCTGACTAGTCCGCACTAGTCTGACAGACAGTGGAGTTAGACCCAGGTATTTAACCTCAGTGGAAGTGTCCACCCACCAATCTCCTAAAACAATAGATCATTAGTGTAGCTTCACCTGACCATTGTTTGTGGCCTGTGAGTCATCTTGGTGGAAGATGGTCATTAGGGGTGGGTGGGGCCACTTGAGAACGACAGTCGTTAGGTATGATGTGCAGTTACCAGTGAACGACAGTCGTTGTGTTCGTTAGAGCCACTTGAGGTTTGTTTTGGGCAGCCTTTGTTGTTCACCCTCCTGGGAATGGCGGAAAGTGCAGCATTGTAGATGGGGGATAACTGATGTCTCAGACCCCCACCCCTGTTGAGAGATGGCTTTTCCACTTTGACATAGATGGCTTCTTTTACCCCTCTTTCAAATCATCTGTCCTCTCTGTCCAGGATTTTGACTTTGCTGTCCTCAAAGGAGTGAGCATTTTCCTTTAGGTGTAAATAGACAGCTGATACTGGACCTGAGGAGTTTTCCCTTCTGTGTTGGGCCATGCGCTTGTTTAGAGGTTGTTTAGTTTCACCAATGTAAGAGTCCTTACATTCCTCACTGCATTGGACTGCATATACCAAGTTACTCTTTTGTGAGTGGGGTAGTCTGTCTTTGGGGTGTACCAATTTCTGCCTGAGATTATTGCTGGGTTTGAAATGGACAGGGATTTGGTGTTTGTTAAAAATTCTCCAGAGTTTTTCAGATACTCCGGACACATAGGGTATCACTATGTTTCTGCGTTGGTTCTTTTTCTCATCACCCTCCAAGGTTTTATTCTTTCTGGAGCATGTTGTCTTGTTGAGGGTCCAACCCGGATAGCCACAAGTTCTCAAAGCACCCTTTAGATGTTTGTGCTCTTTTACTTGGGCTTGAGTGGTGGTTGGTATATTATCAGCCCTGTGTTGCAAGGTCCTGATAACCCCCAATTTGTGCTCCAGAGGGTGATGGGAGTCAAAGAGAAGGTGTGTGAGTGGGTTTCCTGTATCCCAATGTGGAGGCTCCTGTCATCACCAAAGTGTACATCACAGTCCAAAAATGGTAAGTGGTTATCTTTGGCATCTTCTCTAGTGAACTTGATGTTTTGCATCCACTGAGTTAATGTGTTCAGTAAATGACTGAAGTTCTTGGGTTCTGATTTTTACCCATGTGTCATCCACATACCGGAACCAATGGCTCGGTGATGTTCCTTTGTAAGATTTTAAAGCCTTTTGTTTGAACATTTTCATGTATAAGTTCGCCACAATGGGGGATACTGGTGAGCCCATGGCACAACCATACTTCTGTCTTTAGAAAGTATTGTTGAACTGGACACCAAACCAAACCAACCAAACCACACCAAAGCAACCAAACCAACCAAACCAACACTAAATCCCTGTCCATTTCAAACCCAGCAATACTCTCCTTCTGCGCACAGTGCAAGAGACCAGCAAACCTCGAGCACATCCTGTCATCCTGTCAAGCAAGCCTGAGCGAGGGGAGGTTCAGGTGGCGCCATGATAGAGTGCTGGCGCAACTGGCAAATTGACTGGAGAAGGAGAGGAAGCGGAAAAGACCCCAGGCCCAAACCAAAGGCCCCCGCTTCATCGGCTTTCTCAGGCCGGGGGAAAAGCCTGGCAGGGAGGACAGGTGTGCAGGGATTCTTGGCACGGCACAGGACTGGGAAATGAGAGTTGACTTGGGTAGGCAACTCAAGTTTCCAGAAGAAATTGCCGTCACCAGCCTCCGACCAGATATTGTGCTGTGGTCTCGTGCAACAAAGCAGGTGGCCTTGATAGAGCTAACAGTACCCTGGGAGGAGAGGATCGAGGAGGCGCATGAACGCAAGTTGGGGAAGTACCAGCCACTTCTTGCAGAGAGCCAGCAGAGGGGCTGGAGAGCCTGGAACCTACCAGTGGAGGTGGGTTGCAGGGGGTTCCCAGGACAGTCACTCTGGAGAGCACTAGGGAGTCTTGGGGTTAGAGGTGAAACCCGCAAGAACCTGGTGAACAACATCTCAAAGCAGGCAGAGCAGTCATCCAGGTGGCTGTGGCTAAAGCGAAGCGACCATTGGCTAAGCCAGGCAGGCAGAGAGGAGGGGGGTGGAGTTGTGCGGTAGGTCCCTGATCGACAGAGGGAGCAGTTCCAGGACGCTGGTTCTGCTGTCAAGCCCCACTGAGGTGTCGTGGGCTTGTTGACGAAACACCAGTGAGGTGGAGTGCCCACTTGAAAACCCAATGAAGTTGAGGGGTACACGCCGTGCAGCTCTGCCCTCAAGTGAAGACGTCTGAGAGGAGGGACTTCAATGCTAGCCACCACACAGAGGGAGCAGGACTCAGCTCTTGCTAGGTGTGGTGGCTGCGGTATACTCTACCGTTTAAAGACACTCAGGCAGAAACTGGTACACCCCAAAGACAGACTACCACACTCACAAAAGAGTAACTTGGTATATGCAGTCCAATGCAGTGAGGAATGTAAGGACTCTTACATTGGTGAAACTAAACAACCGCTAAACAAGTGCTTGGCCCAACACAGAAGGGAAAACTCCTCAGGTCCAGTATCAGCTGTCTATTTACACCTAAAGGAAAAGGCTCACTCCTTTGAGGACAGAAATGTCAAAATCCTGGACAGAGAGGACAGATGGTTTGAAAGAGGGGAAAGAGGGGAAGCCATCTATGTCAAAGTGGAAAACCCATCTCTCAACAGGGGTGGGGGACTGAGACATCAGTTATCCCCCATCTACAATGCTGCACTTTCAGCCATTCCCAGGAGGGTGAACAACAAAGGCTGCCCAAAACAAACCTCAAGTGGCTCTAACGAACACAACGACTGTTGTTCACTGGTAACTGCACATGATACCTAACGACTGTCGTTCTCCAGTGGCCCCACCTACCCCTAATGACCATCTTCCACCAAGATGACTCACAGGCCCCAAACAATGGTCAGGTGGAGCTACACTAATGATCTATTGTTTTAGGAGATTGATGGGTGGACACCTCCACTGAGGTTAAATACCTGGGTCTAACTCCACTGTCTGTCATACTAGTGCGGACTAGTCAGACTGATGCGTTACGAACTGATGAAGCCGCTTGGATAAGAGGCGAAACGTCTTCACAGACAAATCTAAGTCCAGTTGCGTTCGATTTAATTGTTGGCCGGATCAAGTTTGTTGTAGAAATAACCCAATTGTAACCAAGTAAAAATCCAAGGAAAAATAAACAGACATGGTGATTATTTGTTTCTTGATTTGTCAATGGTAAAATCCTCAAAATAATCGAGGTAACAAATACCTTTGATCCTCGAGTCCTATTAATATTGATTATTTGTCATAGTAGATAACAGATTCATGAACGCTCAGGTGCCAGAAGATGAAAATGTGGACACACACACTCACCCAAGCTGCATGGCAAAAATCTAGCAAACACAGACATTTAGGACCATGGCTGACAGCACTGGAATTTTACACTAATCAGAAATGCACAAAATTGCTTTTGTATGAACGAGTTTGTATGAACAGTGTATTACATTTACATTTAGGTCATTTAGCAGAGGCTTTTATCCAAAGTAAATTACAGTAAGTTCACAGTTCACCTGAACTCTCCATAACATCCATCCTCTTAAAAACCGAACAAACAAACAAACAAAAACAACAACAACAACCCTCATGCTCTTATTTGTTGTACGTCTTGGCACTTTAATCGCTCTTTGTAACTTGGAACTTACGTCAGAGATGTTGTCTATCAGCAATGGTTAATCTAGCAGTTGGAATGCTTGAAAGTTGTTCTGGTGACTTTCTTACTGTATTAGCAGCAATTAAATGTTTCACCTTCTTATGACAAATGTACTCTTTGTAAGTCACTTTGGCCAAGTATGAGGAGCTGGCAGGCGAATGCCGGCGCAACGGATGGAAGACTCGTTGTAGTCCCATTGAGGTTGGTTGCCGAGGTTTCGCAGGCCAGTCACTCTGCAGGGCCCTCAAGTTGTTGGGAATAAGGGGACTGCACAGCAAGAAAGCCATCAAGAACATCACTGATGCTGCTGAGAAGGCATCAAGATGGCTGTGGATCAGGAGGGGTGATCCGTGGGCCACACAAGCTACCTAGACACAAGCCGGGGTCTGATCACCCCCGGCTGGGTCGCCTGGGCGAGGGTGTCTGATGTTGAGAGACCCGAAACACCCTATGACCTCAGGTTACATCACTGATGATGTGTCTAGGTTGCACCAGAGGGTGTATATTAAACCAGTTAATTCTGGCAGAGCCAGTGACCTCCGGGAAAGACCGGATGACTACCACGAATAGAGTGGTGACAGCTGGAGAGGCAGCAGACAGCTGGAAAGACAGCAACCGGGGCAGTGAGGGCTAGCACCCCAAACTGCAGCTCCCGTGAGGGAGCACCCACAATAAGCTACGGAAAACCCTAAAGAGTTATACCCCCGGGGGTGCCCGAGAGGGGGGGAGGATGAGCACCCCAACAGGATGGACGTACAGGTTTTGACCCAAGCTAACGGAATTACGACTATGAGTGCAGTTTGCTTATGTGGTAAAGTCTGCAAAAACCCGCGTGGTCTTAAGATCCACCAGACCAAGATGAAATGCTTGACTGGGAGGCAAGTGGTGCAACGCACAGGACCAGTGCCTGGTGAGACGCAGGAGGAGCCCGGCCCGGAGTCACCCCACAGTGCCCAGACCCTCCACGCCCCACAAGCCCTACCCCAAGTCATGCATTCAGAACACCGTCGGGTTAAGTGGCCTTCAGCCAACATGGTGAAGGAGTGGTGCCAGTTCGATGCGGATGTTGATCAGATTCTCGAAGCCACAGCCAGGGGAGATGCTGACCAGAAATTGCGCACAATGAGTGCAATGATTGTCAGCATCGCCGCCGAAAGGTTTGGCACCAAGGAGCACCACCCGATCAGCGGTGCAGGGGAGCCAAACCGACGGCAGAAGAAGATCAGCCAGCTGCGGCAAGAGCTTAGACTGCTGGGACGGCAGTACAAGCAGGCAAGAGAGGAAGAGAAGGTAAGTATAGCAGAGCTCCGCAACATCGTAAGGAGGAATCTCACGACACTCCGTCGTGCTGAATGGCACAGGAAGAGGGGGAAGGAGAGAGCCAAGAAGCGTGCCGCCTTCATTTCAGGCCCTTTCAACTTCACCAAGAAGATCCTTGGGCAGAAGCGAGGTGGACAATTGGCCTGCTCTCAAGAAGAGGTTGACAAGTACCTCAGGGCAACTTACAGCGACAGCGCAAGGGAGCAGGATCTTGGACCCTGCAGCTTTCTGATTACACCACCAGAACCCACTTCAGCATTTAATACCAAGGAGCCAACCCTGAGAGAAGTTGAGGACATAGTCAGAGCAGCTAGATCCAACTCAGCTCCAGGTCCCAGTGGAGTACCATATGTTGTCTACAAGAGGTGCCCCAGGCTCGTGCAGCGACTCTGGAAGATCCTTAGGGTCATCTGGAGGAGGGGGAAGGTGGCTCAGCAGTGGAGGCATGCAGAGGGTGTATGGATTCCGAAGGAAGAGAACTCTCGCACCATCGAGCAGTTTAGAAACATCTCACTCCTGAGTGTGGAGGGCAAGGTGTTCTTCAGCATTGTTGCCCGGCGCATGACAGAGTTCTTCCTGAAGAATGCATACATCGACACCTCTGTGCAGAAGGGGGGGGTCCCAAGGGTACCAGGGTGCATTGAGCACACGGGAGTTGTTACTCAGCTCATCCGGGAGGCCCGGGAGGGCAATGGGAACCTGGCAGTTTTGTGGCTTGACCTGTCTAATGCTTACGGGTCAATTCCCCACAAACTGGTGGAGACCTCGCTTGACCGGCATCATGTTCCAGGCAAGATCAGGGACCTCATACTGGACTATTACAACTCTTTCAGTTTGAGAGTCACCTCGGGGACAGTAACATCAGCATCACATCGGCTGGAGAAAGGCATAATCACTGGGTGTACAGTCTCAGTGATTTTGTTTGCCTTGGCCATGAACATGCTTGTTAAGTCAGCGGAGGTGGAGTGCAGAGGACCGCTCACCAAGTCAGGTGTGCGGCAGCCTCCCATCAGAGCTTTTATGGATGACCTGACAGTTACTACAACATCAGTTCCAGGTTGTAGGTGGGTTCTCCAAGGCCTTGAGCGGCTCATTAACTGGGCGCGTATGGGCTTTAAGCCTGCTAAGTCCCGTTCCCTGGTGGTGAAGAAGGGGAAGGTTACAGACAAGTTCCGGTTCTCGCTGGGAGGTGTCCAGATTCCATCGGTTTCAGAGGAGCCAGTGAAGAGCCTGGGGAAGATCTTTGATGGCACCCTGAGGGACAAAGCAGCGCTCAAGGTGACCAGCAGAGAACTGGGTAACTGGCTAGTGGCGGTGGATAAGTCAGGGCTGCCAGGTAAGTATAAAGCATGGATATATCAGCATGGCATCCTGCCACGCCTCCTCTGGCCACTACTGGTCTACGATGTCCCACTAACGACCGTTGAGGGCTTCGAGCGTAAGGTAAGTAGCTTCCTTCGCAGGTGGTTGGGCCTACCAAGAAGCCTCAGCAGCATAGCCTTGTATGGGCATAAGAACAAGCTGCGACTTCCCTTCAGTAGTCTGTCGGAGGAGTTCATGGTTACCCGTGCGAGAGAGGTGCTGCTGTACAGAGACTCGAGTGACACCAAAGTCTCCTTAGCGGGGATTGAAGTGCGGACTGGGCGGAAGTGGAGAGCCCAGGAGACGGTCGAGCAAGCTGAGGCGCGGCTGCGCCACGGTGTTCTGGTGGGAACAGTGGCGACAGGCCGGGCAGGGCTTGGGAGCAACCCAGGGCCTCGGTACAACAAGGCCCGGGGGAAGGAGAGGCGGCAGCTTATCCAGGAAGAGGTTCGAGCAGGGCTGGAGGAGACCCGCTCAAGCAAGATGGTTGGGATGAGACAACAGGGGGCGTGGACTAGATGGGAGCAGACACTGGATAGGAAGATTTCTTGGTCAGAGCTTTGGAAGGCAGAGCCATTCCGTATAAAGTTTTTGATCCAGTCAGTCTACGACGTCCTCCCCAGCCCTTCCAACCTCTTCTGTTGGGGCCTGGCAGAAACACCTGCTTGCCCTTTGTGTCAGAGGAGAGGATCACTGGAGCACATCCTAAGCTGTTGCCCGAAAGCCCTGGGCGAGGGGCGCTATCGTTGGCGCCACGACCAGGTGCTCAAGGTGATAGCAGATACCATCTGCTCGGGGATCTCACTCAGCAAGCAGCAACAGCCAGCTAGGCATTCAATCACCTTTGTTAAATCTGGTGAGAAGCCTCAACAACGCCCAGGCCAAACAGGGGGGCTCCTGACAACAGCTAGGGACTGGCAGCTGAAGGTGGACTTGGGGAAACAGCTTAAATTCCCAGAGACCATCGCAGTGACCACACTTAGGCCGGACTTGGTTCTTATGTCAGAATCAACAAGGCAGGTGATACTGCTGGAGTTGACTGTGCCCTGGGAAGACCGGATGGAGGAGGCATTTGAGAGGAAGAGGGCCAAGTATGAGGAGCTGGCAGGCGAATGCCGGCGCAACGGATGGAAGACTCGTTGTAGTCCCATTGAGGTTGGTTGCCGAGGTTTCGCAGGCCAGTCACTCTGCAGGGCCCTCAAGTTGTTGGGAATAAGGGGACTGCACAGCAAGAAAGCCATCAAGAACATCACTGATGCTGCTGAGAAGGCATCAAGATGGCTGTGGATCAGGAGGGGTGATCCGTGGGCCACACAAGCTACCTAGACACAAGCCGGGGTCTGATCACCCCCGGCTGGGTCGCCTGGGCGAGGGTGTCTGATGTTGAGAGACCCGAAACACCCTATGACCTCAGGTTACATCACTGATGATGTGTCTAGGTTGCACCAGAGGGTGTATATTAAACCAGCTGAATAAAAGGGTCTGCTAAATGCCCTAAATGTAAATGTAAATGTAGGTATGGTATGGTATGTAGGTAGGATGGATGTTATGCAGCAGGGTTCAGGTGAACTGTGAACAAGTAAGTCTTGAGTCTCTTTCAGAAGATACAGAGACTATCTATGTATCTCTCTTAATCCCCTATACATATATCTCACTCTCCATGATATATCTCTTGCCATCCTGATATCTCCTTCTTTCCCTCCCTCAATGTGCCTCCTTCTCTCCCCAACATGCTGGTGTTTCAGAAGTGATATTTCCACCACCTTCGCCACAGCATGGCATGACAATGATCCAGGTCCCAACCCGAGTAAGTGCTACCTGGTAGCTTGCCGCGGGAGAAGCTCTCAGAGTCCAGCTGGTATGTGTCCTGGAGCCGCATGAGAGCCTTGGCAGCCCCCTTCTCGTCCTCCTCATCGGGGAAGAACTGCCTGTGTACGGATATGTTGGAAATAAACCCTACAGGAAGGAGGGGAAGACAATTTAATTCAACAAAAAACATCCAACTGTTGTGTTTGCAAGCAAAATATGGTAGTATTACTTTGGGAGTATTGCACAGATGTTGATTGAAGGGACACAAAGTGGCACCATGGCTGGTTGCAAGCGGCCTTGAGCTTCATTGTGTCTGCGTTAACCTTTTTTTATGCCAGTGCACCAGCATTGTTTAAGCAAATGGACTAACTTTGACTTCCCCATATGGTTCGATGCAGGCAGCTGTACGTACAATGCACATGGACACCAAATAGAACAGACCCTTAATTTAAACACCTGTGTTTACCCTGCTTAAACACCAGGGAACAAACAGCCCATTCAATGTCTGTGTGTAGAAATGAGAGCAGGGGAGAGAGAAACAACAGAAAAATGTTACATTTTGAAATATCATATTGACTGTTACTTTGGGAGATTTAATGTTGGATGCAGTGACAGGGTTTCACTGAAATAGAACTTCCATTAAAGATTTTAAATATCATTGCAATCTGACATCCCAATCACTGAAAGAGTAAACAAGAAACCAATAAAGGTTTGCATTTAGTCCCCCCAGGAAATTTCACTCCCAATGTGGGAAATTTCATTACACAATTTAATTGCATGAAAACATGTTAAAGCGCGAGCAAATTTACTTTATTTAATAATAGTAGTTTGATTCTTTTAAACACATGCACACACTGTACCATCAGAGGGATCTTGCAGCACCAGGCTCTCTAGTTGGGACCATTCAGTGTTGAGTCTCTTCATCAGCTTGTAGGCGTTGACCGGGTGGGCCAGGAAGCCCTCGGGGTCTGAGCTGGAAACCTGCGTCAGGGAGTCCAGTTTGTTGGCCCAGCTAAGAGAGGACAAGACTAACTTTAGTGTTGCTGCAGCCTCATCCACATCCTTAAGGAGATGTGAATGCAGAATATAGGAATCAAAAGACACACAGTCCACAAAATGGCAGTTTTTACCAGTTCATAATAGTTTCAAACCTGTTATTTACCCACTTCAACCGATTTTAATAAAGGTTATACTAAATCTGCACAGTGCATTTTGTATTGTTTTTAAAAATGTCATGTCCCTACGTGTCTGCTCCTCCAGTTTCAGTTTTTTACCCCATGGAATGTGTTGTCCATGCTTTCCACATAATTTTAATCAAAGAACAGTCTTGACCAGGCAATGCACTGCCTTAGATCTATATTGGATTTTGAAGGAAACACTCTCACGACTCTCGCAGGGTGAGTATACTTGACAATATGATATGGATGGATTCTGGTCTAGATTTTGTGTATTAAGTGTGCAGGACTTTGAAGAAAATGTACATTGTCAAGGCAAGGAGCAAATCTCACAATGTTACATGCCCCCTGCTTGACTACATTTTTGTGGCAACGTGTTCTGGTCAACTCTTATGCGAAAAACGACTTGCAGGTAAAAGGATGAAAGCTCCCACCCATGCTAGATAAAAAAGAGGTGAGATGAAATGACCACAAAAGCGTGGCAGAGGTCAGCAGCCTGCCAACCAAACCCAGCTTTGCCACATAGAAGTGCTTCGCTGTAAGAGAATGAGATCAGCACCAATATGATATATTACTGTGTTCTGTCTGTATATACAGTATATCACAGCCTACAATATACTGTATTATGTGAGCCTATACGAAATATATAAAATCTCTCTCAAACAAATACGTCTCGAATGTATTTGTCATTTATTCGTCATCACAGATATAATTCCAGATGTTTTCCATCTGTACAAAACAAAAACATTATCAATCATATTTAATGCTGTAAGATTAAATAAAATACAATAAGTGTCTAAGATGTTGTGTCGGAAACAGATTGCCATACACACACGAATGGAGTTCTTAACAAATTGATTATAATTAGACATTTTTTCACATAATAGCGCGGGAGATCATGTGGCACTGTGGGAAATATGTGTTAAACATTAACCAATGTGTAAATGAAAAAGACTAATTTGAAATTGTCTCTGAATTAGCTATTGAGATTAGGTTTACATTTTTATCAATTTCCATTCCACTGTTTCAGATGGAATTTGAACACTGAGATTTCCAAAAATGTAGCTGAGATCTTGGAAGGAGGGGGGGCATTTTATCCACATGGTTACCACACAGGACAATTTTTTTATACTTTTTAGTACCGTTGTTGTGTATGAGCTGTGTTGTATATGAAGGGCTTCACACATCGTGGAATTACAGTATACTATAAACCTAATCCTCACTCGGACGCAAACATCACAATTACCCGTTTCTCACATATCTACACACAACGTGCCGTTGTAGTGTCTGAGAAGCATAATCCTCTCTCTGACGCAAACATTAAAATGACCCACTGCTTAGATGGAACAACTCACATTGTGGCATTACACTATTAGTGTACAAGAAGCATAACCCTATCTTAGATGTCGCAATCTATCAGTACGTTTACATGCAGCAAGAAATTCGAATTTCTAATCGTATAAGACATCGTTCAGACTTTTTAAGTGCATGTAAACACGTTAATCCGACCTACTTCGGACCTACTTCGGACATCTCAAAATCGGATAACGACACCTGGATAATTCGTTCATAGTCAGACTTTTAACGGCATGTATACTTTGCAATCGGATCTGAATCGGATTTTGCATTCTGCGCATGCGCAGTGCCATTCTGCACATGCGCAGCGCCACATAGCTTTCAGAGTCAGCCCATGCTCCGGCTGTTAATCCGATTCTCTGAACGGCATGTATACTCGGACAAGTGATCCGGTCTTACGCATGTCATTATCTGATCCGATCAGTAATTCGAATTTCTTGCTGCATGTAAACGTACTGAATATCTACCACTAACCAGACATAGCTTCACACATCCACACACACCTCACGTCCCTTTATCGTGATGTCGAATATATACTAAAAGGCACTTTGACAAAAAGTGTGCATGTTGTTATGTTGGACACACATCCGACATAAACTCAGCAGTTAAGAACTTAAGTTCTTAACTGCTTGTGCTCCCTATGGGCAAAATGGTGTCAGAGTTTTTACCCAGACAAAGGGTAGCTCAAAAGACCCCTCATGATGATGAACATAAATGGTCTTCCGTGTCCCTCGCCCGGACGTGGGTCACCGGGCACCCCCCCCCCGCCCCCCCCCCCCCTGGAGCCAGGCCTGGGGGTGGGGCTCGGGGGCGAGCGCCTGGTGGCCCGGGCCTATACCCAGGGGGACCGGCCGGGCACAGCCCGCAGAGGCAATGTGGGACCCCCTTCCCGCCGGCTCACCACCAGCAGGAGGGGCCAAAGGGGTCGGGTGCAGTGTGAGCTGGGCGGCAGCCGAAGGCGGGGACCTTGGCGGTCCGATCCTCGGCTGCAGAAGCTAGCTCTAGGGACGTGGAACGTCACCTCTCTGACGGGGAAGAAGCCTGAGCTGGTGCCAAGGTTGAGAAGTTCCGGCTAGATATAGTCGGCCTCACCTCGACGCATAGTAAGGGCTCTGGAACCACTCTTCTTGAGAGGGGTTGGACTCTCTTCCACTCTGGAGTTGCCACTGGTGAGAGGCGTCGGGCAGGGGTGGCGATACTTATTGCCCCCCGGCTTGGTGCCTGTATGTTGGAGTTTACCCCGATAGACAAGAGGGTAGCCTCCCTCCGCCTTCGGGTGGGAGGACGGATCCTGACTGTTGTTTGTGCCTATGGTCCAAACGGCAGTTCAGAGTATCCACCCTTTCTGGACTCCCTGGAGGGGGTGCTGGAAAGTGCTCCCTCTGGGGATTCCCTCGTTCTGCTGGGGGACTTCAATGCTCACGTCCAGTGAGACCTGGAGGGGTGTGATTGGGAGGAATGCCCCCCCCGATCTGAACCCGAGTGGTGTTCGGTTATTGGTAGGGATGCAGCGAACCGATACGTTTTTTCAAACCGATACGATACCGATACTTTTATTTGTGTACTTGCCGATACCGATACTTTCTAGATTTGGTCTCTATGAAAGAAGTGCAATTCATTTGAACAGGCTATTCCAAGCCAAAACTAAACAGAGCTTTCTGGTTATAACAAAAAAAGCCTTCAATGACAAAATGCCATCACATTA
Organism: Urophycis tenuis; assembly: GCA_036785325.1. Lineage (NCBI taxonomy): Eukaryota > Metazoa > Chordata > Actinopteri > Gadiformes > Phycidae > Urophycis > Urophycis tenuis. The sequence continues at coordinate 8,842,205 of JAXIVH010000018.1, read as the reverse complement.
GACAAAATGTAAATATAACCAGATAAAGCGAATAACAACAAAAATAAATCACAAAAAGTGATCAGAACTATTGCTTAATAAGCACATTATCACGTTTCAGTTATCAAAAGTAGCCTATCCTTCTTTCAAGTACACAAACCATGTGGTACTATTCCCATGTTTCTTCAGAAAGGCTAAACAAATCAACGAACTATGTTGTCAAATGACGTCAACGTGATCTTTCACTTTATCATACACCATTGGCAACATTACATCGGTGATGTAGAGGCGACTGGGAATCTCATATATGGGCTCTAGCACTTTTAAAAGACGGCGAACTGAAAGTGGCTGGTCATTGAGCGAGAGTGAGTAAGTGCCTCTGTTATTTGTATTGCCCGTGAGTTGTCTTTGGACATTTTCTCTCGCTTTTGCAAGACGTCATAAGGTTGGCTGCTTCGGTCTTACGCCGCTAGCATTAGTGAACTCTGTGTACTAAGTACTATGGTGCGTCTTTCCTATGGAAGTACTTTCCTTTCCGCCTCTCGACACCGTAGCATTACAGATCTTACAGTCTGCCGGATGACGCTTTATCTTAAAATATGCCCAAATCGCCGACATGACTTAGCCTACTGTTACGTCTTTTCGCAGCGAACATTCACACACACAAGCCTTTGGCAGAATCTCAGAGTTTCTGCTCATTCAATATCTCCCCCAAGTTAGTTAGGTAGGACAACTCATCTCTGCATACGGCCGGTTTGATGTAGGCTACTGGCATAGTGGTATCGGTGCGTGGCAATTAAAAACAAATACGAGTACGAGTATTTTAATGAAGTATCGGCCAGTTATTGGACTTCTGTGCTCGTCACAGATTGGCCATAATGAACACCATGTTCAAACATAAGGGTGTCCGTATGTGCACTTGGCACCAGGACACCCAAGGCCGCAGTTCGATGATCGACTTTGTAGTCGTGTCGTCGGACTTGCAGCCGCATGTCTTGGACCCTCGGGCGAAGAGAGGGGCAGAGCTGTCAACTGATCACCACCTGGTGGTGAGTTGGCTGCGATGGTGGGAGAGGATGCCGGTCAGACCTGGCAGACCCAAACGTATTGTGAGGGTCTGCTGGGAACGTCTGGCAGAGTCTCCTGTCAGAGAGAGCTTCAACTCCCACCTCCGGGAGAGCTTTGACCATGTACCGGGGGAGGCGGGGGACATTGAGTTCGAATGGGCCATGTTCCGCGCCTCCATTGTTGGGGCGGCCGACCGGGGCTGTGGCCGCAAGGTGGTCGGTGCCTGCCGTGGCGGCAATTCCCGAACCCGCAGGTGGACACTGCCGGTGAGGGATGCCGTCAAACTGAAGGAGTTCTATAAGACCTTTTTGGCCTGTGGGACTCCGGAGGCAGTAGGCAGGTACCGGCAGGTCAAGCAGAGCGCAGCTGTGGCGGTTGCTGAGGCAAAAACCCGGACATGGGAGGAGTTCGGTGAGGCCATGGAGAACGACTTCCGAACGGCTTCGAAGAGGTTCTGGACCACCATCCGGCGTCTCAGGAGGGGGAAGCAGTGCATCGTCAACACTGTGTATGGTGGAGACGGTGCACTGCTGACCTCGACTCGGGACGTTGTGAATCGGTGGAAGGAATACTTCAAAACCTCCTCAACCCCACCGACACGCCTTCCGGTTAGGAAGCAGGGCCTGGGGACCCGGGTGTGGGCTCTCCTATCTCTGGAGCTGAGGTTGCCGAGGCTCCCGGAGCACCCCCCACAGGAACATCTTTAATTTCACCTTATTCATATCTTATCTTTAAGTCCACAGGTCGGATTCAAGAATGGGGGAGCACTTGCAAAACCTCTTGTGTTTCTTCTGCCGGTCTTCTCATCTCTCTTCCCCCCTCAGTCATCTCCCCAGCTTCCTGACCTCTCTGGTGTGCCTAGATCAAGATCAAGTTTTTAGTAAGTCTCGGGCCACCTCTCTACCACGACACCGTCCATTTGATTGTGCGATTGATCACATTTCCGGAGCCACTCTCCAAGGGGACATCTCTACTAGGGATGCATTTCGGGCAAAAGTACTATTCGATAATAGTGGGGTACTAATCGATTAATATTCAAATATTCCGTTTGTTACTTCTTCTACAGCTTGGCATCTAGCCTGCCACACTGTGTATCATCAAATGCTATGCTGCCCCCGTGCGGAAGGCGCCAGTAATACAACTTTTTTTTTTTCAGGGTGAAACAGCGGGTATGGGTTGAATACGCACATAACTCTCAGCTTGTTTGCTCAGTTTGTTTCACTGGTCTCTCCCCTTTCCAGTCCGTCTTTGGGTACCAGCCTCTGTTATTCCCGGAGGTAGAACGAGAGGTGACAATCAGCCCTGGCTCTGGTCAGCAGGTGTCACCTCACGTGGAGGAAGGCTCACTCTGTGCTGCTCCATACCTCGGAGCAGTAACAGAAGCAGGCCAACCATCGTCGGATGCCTGCTCCACTCTACTGCCCCCATCAAAAGGTCTGGCTATCCATGTGGGATCTGCCCCTCTGGGTGGATTCTCGCGAACTCGCACCCAGATTCATTGGTCGCTTCCCTATCTAAGAATTAAAATATATATTTTTTTCCCATATTGATGACACACAAAGAAAGCATGTGTACATATGGACACATGCAGATAAATATCAATCAGAAGGCAGGAGAGCTTCGGGGATCCCAAGTGGTTGTCACCAGTCTTGACTCTTAAGTTTTGAGGGGGAAGTTGATCTATGACATTGAGGAAGCCATCAGAAAATAAGCTCCTAGATAATTCTGCTTTGCTGATGAAGAAAATTATTTTGCAATACATGTGACGGAAAAATGCTTGTACACAGGAATATTTGAAATGTCATAGTCTCAGATGAGGGGGGCGACTAATCAGATACAGCAGTTGTAATATATCATAGCAGAAATTTTTGGTGGAGATGACACAGAGCCTTGGCAGGAAACCAGAAACTGTAAGGGCCGAAGTTACACCGTGTTTCCTTCCTCATGCAAATGGATGAAGGTTTCAGAAAGGGGATTTAAAAAAAAAAAAAATCTACAATGGTGAGTTCACCATTGTAGATTTACAGTTTATCAATATTTACAGTTTATAACGGTTTGTTCGAGCTTGTATTTGCGATCAGGTGAGCAAACATCTCTAACAAATACCAACCATTGACAGGGAAACTTGTGATACGATTTTACTATTCACACTAGGGTTGGGCTGTAATACGGTAATAAGGTATCCCGCAGTATCTAAAAATAGCAACTGTATCAGTTTCATTACCGTCATTAAAAAAATCTGCTGCGCATATAGGCCAGAGACACTTATATAGGTGGAGACATATCACTTAAAAAGTCCTCCCATAGAAATGTATTGCGGCCGTTCGAAACGCAAAGATGGCGGAGTTGAGAAACTGGAAGTCCTGCCTTGCAGTAAAAATAGCCACTCGCATTGTTGAACGCTGTATGACTGACGGTTAGCCTTTTGTTTAATCCTTCACTATGGTGATAGCCATGCCGCGAATGTTTGCGCAGGCGTACTGAGAAATTGCCGTGTCAAATAATGTCTTTTTTAGCTTTATTTGAGCAATCTACAGGCAGTTTTTGACATGGTTCAATTCAGATTTAAACAAGGATTTGCACAATATACTTTTTAAGTCAGTACGACCCGCCAATCTGTTTCTGACCGGTATAAGCGCAAGCCGACATTTTCGCGACTACGTCTGAGCCCTACTAAGTGATTTTTAATTAGTCACGGTGATACCGTATACCCCGGTAAAATGTGGAGAAGGTTTAACGGTATCAAAATTTGGATACCACCCAACCCCAATTCACACAGACACATTAATCACATAAATACAAAATCTGTAACTACACTTACAGTTCAAATTTAGTTATGGACAAACATTGATTCCAGGAAATCATAATTCCTAGAAAGCTGGGAATAGTTTGTATGAGCTTGCTAGACCCTTTATGTTGGCACACCATAGGACACCATGCTCCCCACACACGCCACAAGCAACCATTGTTCCCTCTAACAGCCAGTAGATTTGTCTTTACTGGATGCAGACAGATTAAATTGGTGTCAATCTTCTTGGCTGGAGGCTAGTAAAATGGACAAAGCTAATTTCCATCATGTCCATCCATTCTCTTGGCCTCTCTAATGCCACATTGGTGTGGTGTTATGCAGTGACCTCTGACCTTTTCACTGCAGTCAGCTTGGACTCCTCTGCATGGATGTACTCCTTCAGGGACTGCACCAGCTCCTTCTCTGTGTAGATCAGGTCTGTCATCTGACCTGCGGGTAGAGGTAGAAGTAGAGGTGGAGAGAGAGGTAGAGGTAAAAAGAGAGACAGAGCCATATGTCTAAAGTACACAAGATAAGAACTTAAAGGTAGATAAATAAAGGGAAGCCTGCCCTTGGCTATAATTGGCTGTTGGCAAAAGAAAGCACAGGATGATGTAAATGGTTAACGTATGGAGGATGGATCCACAGACTGGAACATATAAGGTGTAACTTGAGCCAAGGGGAGCAGCTCATTTGCAAACCATCTCAGGCTTTTGTATTGCTCATTACATGTAGCAATAAAATGTTTTTTTAACGTTGATCCTAGTTTCTTTCAGTTTGCAGCGCGAACATTGGCGCAGACAGTGCGACCTATTGTAACAGTGAACTACGCATTAACGGTGGGCAAACAGCTTGTTCCAAAAAGAACCAATAAAGGATCCGTGATCTGGAGGTTTTGCGGATATTGGGAGGAGGATGTGGAGCAAGTTACACCATTAGTCTCTCTCTCTCACTCTCTCTGCCTCATGTCACTCTTAGTTTAGTTGCACTTTAGAACCTTTTTACTTTGTGATAGAAAAAAGGCTTTTGAAACAGATGTATCTTCACAAACATCATAATCCTACAATGCCCCTAGCATTTCACACCAGCTTTGTGTGAGCCACGGTAAGGTTGGATCACACACACACACACACACACACACACACACACACACTGACTTCACTCAGTATGTGACCTGCAGCACCAGAGGAGATAAGACCTTGGACTTACTGTATGCCAATGTTAAGGAGGCATAGAGTGCAACAGCCCTTCCCCCCTGGGCAAATCAGACCACTGCTTGATACTACTGTCTCCTATATATAATAATAATAATAATAATAATAATAATAATAATAATAATAATAATAATAACTTGGACTTATATAGCGCCTTTAAAGTACACAAGGTCGCTTTACAAAAAGTGTGGGAGGGGGGGCAAAAAGGGGGGGGGAGGGGCAGGGGGGTTAGGGATCAAAGGACTTGCAGAGAAATGTTTTGAGGTGCTTTTTGAACATGGGTAGGGATGAAGCAGAGCGGATGTGGAGTGGGAGACTGTTCCAGTTTGTTGGAGCATAGGCAGAGAAAGCCCTGTGCCCAAATGTTCGCAACCTTGTGTGGGGTATTGTCAGCAGGTCCTTGTCAGTGGACCGCAGGGAGCATGACTGAGTGTAGGGGAGGAGGAGATCCTTGAGGTATTGTGGTGAAAGTCCATGGAGAGCTTTGTAGGTGAGCAGGAGGATCTTGTAGGTGATGCGTGACTTGACTGGCAACCAGTGGAGCTGTTGGAGGATGGGAGTGATATTCTGCCAGGGCTTGATGTTGGTTAGAACCCTGGCAGCTGAGTTCTGGACACGCTGGAGCCTGCTAAGGTCCTTGGAGGGCAGTCCAGGCAGGACACCGTTGCAGTGCGTGAGTAAGGGCCGGAGTCGTGAGATGTTTCTGAGGTGATAGAAGGCAGACTTGGTGGTGTTGTTAATGTGAGACCGGAAGGAGAGAGTGGAGTCCAGGACGACGCCCAGGTTGCGCACCTCAGGAGAGGGGGAAATGCAGCAGCCATCCACAACCAGGGCCAGGTCCCCAACTTTTTTAAGCAGTGGTGCAGGGGCCACCACCATGAGCTCTTTCTTATTGCTGTTAAGTTTGAGTAGGTTTGTGGTCATCCATGATTTGAGTTCCTGTAGGCAGTTGACAAGTTGTGAGGGTGGGAGGTGGGAGGAGGGGTTTGTGCTGAGGTAAAGTTGAGTATCATCGGCATAGCAGTGGAAGTTGAGGCCATGTTTACGGATGATATGGCCTAAAGGTAGCATGTAGATGGTGAATAACAGTGGACCAAGTACTGAGCCCTGGGGCACACCATAGTTGACAGATGCTGGATGGGAGTTGGAGTCATTCAGGGTGATGAATTGTTTCCGGTCTGTGAGGTAGGACCGGAACCAGGACAGTGCTGAGCCACTGAGGCCGATGGGGTCAGAGAGGCGGTGGAGGAGGATGGTGTGAGAGACAGTATCAAAAGCTGCAGAAAGGTCAAGGAGGATGAGGATGGAGATGAGGCCATTGTCGGCAGCAAGCAGAAGGTCATTAGTGATTTTGATAAGGGCGGTCTCAGTGCTATGGTGGGTTCTGAAACCGGATTGGAGGGGTTCGAAGAGCTCATGGTGGGCCATGTGGTGTTGTAGCTGGGCAGCCACTGCTCTTTCCAAGATTTTGCTGAGAAAAGGGAGGTTGGAGATTGGACGGTAGTTGTTGGGGTCGTCCGCGTCTGAACCTGGCTTTTTAAGAGTTGGAATGACTGCTGCCATTTTTAAGCTGGATGGTACCACACCAGAGGCCAGAGATGCATTTATGATGTATTCCACTGGATGGCAGAGGATGGGAAGACAGGCCTTTACCAGGGTGGTGGTCATTGGGTCCAGTTTGCTGGTTGAAGACTTGGCTGAGGTGACCAGTTTTTTAACTTGGTCAGCATCTAGTGGAGAGAAGGTGGATAGGCAGCAGTGTGAGAGCGGGCAGCAGTGTGATGGGGATCTTGTTGGGGCAGTGAGGGGCACAGGGAGGGCCCAGGAGACTGGAGCTGCTGGTGGATGTTGTCCACTTTTTGTTGGAAGAAATCCAGGAACCTTGAGCAGAGGTCAGCAGCATCTGAGGGTTTAGCTGCATCAGGCGGGTTGAGAAGACGGTTGATGGTGGAGAAGAGCAATTTAGGGTGTTTTTGTTGGTTATTGATGAGTGTGGAGTAGTACTTTGTTTTCGCCTGAGCAAGGGCATCTTTGTAACTTGTTACATGTTCTTTGAACGCTTCACAATGGACAGTGAGGCCGGATCTTCTATATCGTCTCTCAAGCCTAGGTCCTGTGGTTTTCATCCTGCGGAGCTCAGGGGTGAACCAGGGGGCGGGGCGAGAGAAGGACACATAATGCGTGGTGAGAGGTGCTACAAAGTCCAGGCTGAGAGAGAGGGCACGATTGTAGTGTTCCACCATGTCATCAACTGTTTCGTGGAGGTGGGAGGTGGCGAGGTGGGTCGCTATGGTGTCAGATAGCATTGAAGTACACACCCGTTTGATGTTCCTGAATGTAATGGGCCGTTTCTTGCACTTCTTAGGGAGAGGCACAGGAACCAAGAATAGAATGGCAAGGTGGTCAGAGACAGCCAGGTCAGTGCACTGCAGGTGGGAGGGGGTTACGCCAGCACAGCACACCAGGTCCAGTGTGTGCCCTTTGTCATGTGTGGGGCCTTGTACATGTTGTGTGAAATTACAGCAGTCCAGCAGTGAGAGCAAATCAGTAGCAAGGGAGCAGCTACTGGAATCCACATGAATGTTAAAATCACACAGAAGGATAGTAGACAGGGATTTTGGGCAAACAGTGGCAAGCAGTTCAGTGAGCTCAGATATGAAGCAGGCAGAGGCTTTGGGGGGGCGGTAGATTAGGACAACCTGTAGCTGTGTGGACCCACTCAACATGAAGTGAATACACTCAAAGGAGGTGGTATTCACTGGGATGTCTTTTATCAGAATGTCAGCCCGATGGATAACAGCAAGCCCGCCACCACGGCCAAGGCTGCGAGGCTTCTGGATATAGCCATAACCTGGTGGGGTGGCTTGGTTCAGAATTATAAACTCTTGTTGATTTTGCCATGTCTCAGTAAGACATAAAAAATCCAGTGATTTCTCCAAGATGTGATCATTGATGCACCTTATTCTGCATTTCTGCATTTCAACCTGCACCTTAATCGCTCATTTGCACTTCTGGTTAGAACGCCAACTGTATTTCGTTGTCCCTGTACTTGTACTCTGCACAATGACAATAAAGTTGAATCTAATCTAATCTAATCTAATGAGAAGGGCTTTGTTATTTAATGAACGAATATTAAGCAGCATGAACGATGTTGGCCTGGTTAGTGCAGTGTCAGGAGTGACCGTATTGTCTACACAGACCAAGGATAGCAGATTTGCATGAGAGGGGCGTGGTTTTGATTGATGACGTCGCTGGCGAGAGGTACACAGAACAGCTGGGACAGACAAGTTTCATGAAAGTAAACAAACTTATGATGAGCAGCCCTATGGACATAGGGGGACGACGCAGGAGATGGAGAGATTTTATCACCTCTAGGCAACTCGGAGATGTGTTTGAGTTGAGACTCATGAGTTGTACTGCGGTATATTTGATGGAGTTCGTGGCCAAGCGGGAGCAGCCAGTCCTTAGCATCCTAGCTCGGTTTGCTACTTCCATTACGGAGACAAGAGGCCAGGAAAGCCACAGCGCAGCGGAGGAACGTTAGTGGATAGCAGTTTGCAGGGGGGGTGAGAAGGAGATGGTGCTATTGGAGGACTCACGGTAGGTTACTCACAGTACTGACGTCTGATGGGTTGAAGGTGTAGTAGCATATAGTTTGCCGCGGCAGCGTTAGACAGCCATGATAATGCAACGTGACCGAGCAAAACAGCAATAAACGTCCACACACTGATGTCGACTGGTTGTAGTACGGTTGTAGAGCGTAAGAACCACAAGAAAGTCGGTTAGATCGGAGATGAGAAGCGGCGACATACACGCCAGCGTCCTCTCAACATCTGGCAACACATCAACACATATAAGATTCTTGTGAGGAGACAGCCCATCACCACCAGGACTGTGCAGCAGTGGTCTGAGGAGGCTGAAGAGGCCCTGAGGGAGTGCTGCAGGACAACAGACTGGGGGATGTTTCAGGAAGACTACGGTGATGATATTGAGGGTCTCACTCAATGCGTCAAAGACTATATAAAGTTCTGTGAGGAGAGTGTTGTCCCTACTAAGAAGGTCCTCTGCTTCCCCAACAGCAAACCGTGGATCAACAGGGACATCAAAGTCCTGTTGAACCGTAAGAAGAGAGCCTTCATGGTAGGAGACAATGAGGACAAACAGAGAGAGATACAAAGAGAGCTGAGGAGGGAACTGAGGAGGGCTAAGGACTGCTACAAAAGCAGGATAGAGGGGAAGCTGCAGCAGAACAACCCCCGAGAGGTGTGGGCAAGGGTGAGAACCATCACCGGCATGAAAACTGCCGGAGGAACACAGGAGGGGACAAAGGAATGGGCCGAAGAGTATCTGTTTTTCAACAGATTTGACTCTCCAACTGGGGCCAGATCATCAACGCCCCCTCCCCCCTCCTGCTCTACTCATCTCCCTGCTGTACCACTAGACCCGGGCATGGCAGCTCTTGCACCTCCCCTCCCAGCACCACCCTCTCTCTCTCTCTCCCGTTCCACACTCACAGGGAGGCTGGACCAAGGTCCAGCCCAGAGGACAGAGGACAGCTCCTGGTGATGCAGGTCGATCCTGACATGGTGGCATGGATTACGAACTACCTCACGGAAAGGCCGCAGTATGTCAGGCTGTGACAGTTTGTCAGACACGGCAACACCGGCATACCCCAGGGAACTGTACTTTCACCATTCTTGTTCACCCTCTACGCCTTGGATTTCCGCTACAACTCCCGAGCATGCCACCTGCAGAAGTTCTCTGACGACTCCCCCATTGTTGGATGCATCACAGACAACAGGGAGGAGGAGTACAGGGAACTGGTGTGACGGGAACCACCTTCAGCTCAACACAGGGAAAACCAGGGAGCTGGTGGTGGACTTCAGGCACAGAAAGAGCCCCCCATTACCGGTTTCCATAAATGGGGAGGAGGTGGAGATGGTGGATACCTGTAAGTTCCTTGGGGTGCACCTGAAGAATAAACTGGACTGGTCGGACAAAACTGAGGCCCTCTACAGGAGAAGGGACAGAGTAGGCTGTTCTTCCTGAGGAGGCTCAGATCTTACAATGTGTGCACTAGGCTGCTACGGATTCTACCAGTCTGTGTTAGCCAGTGTCACCTTCGCTGCTGTGTGCTGGGGAGGAGGCATTGGGAGTGGTGGTGCCAGCAAGCTGAATAAGCTGGTGAGGAAGGCTAGCTCTGTGGTGGGGATGAAGCTGGACTGTGTGGAGGTGGTGACAGAGAGGAGGATGAGGGGAAAGCTGCAGGCGATCCTGGACAACCCCTCTCACCCTCTCTATGCCGAGCTGAGGCAACTCAGGAGCACGTTCAGCCACAGGCTCACTCAGCCACGTCCCTCAAAGCGCTTGGGGGGCTCTTTCATCCCATCAACTATCAGGCTCTAAAATACCTCAACCACCCGCTCCCAACGTCTCGGAAGCCCCAACACCACCAGATAATGGACTGAACACCACATCACACACCTCAGGATTGTTTTCTAAGCCGTTGTTATTTTAGGTCTACTCACATGTTTTACTTACACTACCTTGAATATCCTGTATAATTTGGACATTTAGCATTTTGCACATTCTGCACATTTGCACATCTATTTTGCACAACTTACAACTGCAGATCTATTTTTATTTTTATATCTACACCTCAGTAAGACTCTGTTACCAATTGCACTATTCATCTATTCACCTACCAATTGCACTGTTCATCTCGATGACTACCAAGTATGTTTATCTACCAACTGCACTGTCCATCTCAATGATGACTACTGTGTATGTTCATCTACCAATTGCACTGTCCATCTCAATGATGACTATTATGTATGTATATAGGTTCTAATTTTTTCACCTGATCTTATTTTAAGAGCTTGCATATAATTTAATCTTGTTTAGGTAAATCTATTTATTGTTTATTGTCTATAGTCAGGTTTTTTATCACACCCCTCTTGTACTGCTTGTACCCCCTTGTACTGCTGGTCAATGTGAATTTCTCCTCAGGGGGATTAATAAAGGAATATCTTATCTTATCTTATCTTATATGTTTTAAGAGTTAGTGAACAATTTTGCAGCTCTAGTGTACCTCCTGCTGCTGTCCATATTTGAGCATACTTATCTTATCATAGTCTTTGATACAATTGTTACACTGCAACCTGTATCTACTTCAAATTTTACCATGTTACCATTTAGGTTCAGCGGAGTAGTAGGGGTCTGTTTTTGCTATTTTTAGCTCTATTAGATTGTGCGGTGTAAACACCTCTTCGTCACTAGAGAGATTCACAGGGGATTTACTTATGTGGTGTGCAGTCTGTTTTCTATCCAATTTTACCCCTTTTACAAACTGCTGATGCTTCTCTACCCCCCTTAAGCTGCTGCTGGCCTGTAGGAGGCGAGGATCTGCACATCTTCTTCACGTCATCTTCATCATCGTCATGTCCTGTTTTTCCACATCCATGGCACTTTTCATTGATAAACCGACTGTCCCGTGCCATATGTGCACCCCCACACCTGTAACATGTTAGCGGCGTCGTTTTCCCTTGCAATTTCTGTCCCACTTTCACATTTTGCACTGTGTTGTAGTCTTGCTCACATTACTGTCCATCAGAGTCGGATGCAGCTGCAGGTCCCGCATGTCCCTGCTTGTGGTCTCGATGGCTTGTGCGACTTTCAACACCCGCTCAAATGTTAGCTCTGGCTCCGCCAACAATCTCCGCTAGATGTGGTCATCTGCAATGCCACACACGAGCCTGTCGCGCAGCACCTCTTTCAGCTTATCACCAGGCTTCTCCGGGCTTAACAAGTTTCTCATTAAACTATATGTCCAGCTGCCAACTGAGCTCAACAATATAGACCACTTTCTTCCAGCTTCTGTGATCCCATTTGCCACAAAAAAATGTTCCATCACCTCTACATACTCTTCCCAGAGATGAATCTGGCTGTCAAAAGCCGCGAGTCTCCCCACCATTGCCATAGCCATCCCGACGTTGACTTCCTTGTCGCTGCTACTAGCTCCGCCGTCAGCGTTGATGCTAGCGTTAGCTTCGTCTTTACACACTACTCACAGTGAGCTCGCTGGGTTTCCTCGTCGCCAAATATAATATCCTTCTGATATTATAGAAAAGATGGACGGAGACGGGAGTTACGTTCTAAGGTGGTTTACTGGAGCTCTTCATTCAACATGGGGGGGAACATACCACAGAACAAGAGGTTAATAGCCTCCTCACCCTCTGCTGCTACCCTGAGGACAACTCCAGTCATAACATCATACATTGTCACTCTTCTACACTGTCAATGTCATTATACTCTATTGGTTGACCTGAAACATTATCCGGAACTACAAAATAATGGCAAAAGAAAGCCACACTAAACAAGGGGGAGCTATGACAGCACAGGATGCACACTAATCAATAGCTAAATAAACAGTGATAAAGTATTGGTTTAGAGCAACTAACACACCAATCCCTGTCACTCTCTCCTGACAGAATGCATACAACATATACACAATATACACACATCACAGGGATTATACAGGAATTACAGGTGGTGCAGAAAAAAGTGGGAAAAAATAAAATGACAACAGGGAAGCTGTACAACGATACGCAGACAGATATTGACAAATAAATGTCAACCAGCACACCAGAACAGGTATAGTCAGAATTCGACACATATGCAAGATTAGTACACTACGGTGACGTGTCTAGGTGAAAGACCAACAAAGAACTGCACTAGCATGTATCATGCTTATCTATCAACCTGGTTTTATATAGTATTTATCTATAGTATTTATTGACTATGAGCTGTCTTTTTTTATGTCTTTATGTTTTTATGTTGCCAGGAGTGCCAAAGAGGAATTTCCAGTGTATGTAAATTCAGTGGACAATAAAGTTTTATCTATCTATCTATCTATCTATCTATCTATCTATCTATCTATCTATCTATCTAACCCAGTAGGAATGCAGGTTAAGCAGAATGCTAGGCTACCATGGTGAAAGCAGTACTGCATGGATCCAGAATCTGTAGGTAAACAATACACATAAACATAAATACCACAGGGAGTCAAACACTCCCTACATGTTTAACCAAATACTGCTAAATAATCTGGAGAAACAGGCACTACACCGATACTACAAAGATCATCCATATGCTGATCCAGTATATGGATGATCTTCTTTCTTAGCTGGATCTTCGCTCTTAGCTGGACTCCCAGCAACCGCGATAAAACTTTTACAGTGGATTCAGAACGCTGCAGCACGCCTTGTGTTCAACCGACACAAATACTCCCATGTGACCCCCCTCTTCCATGACCTCCACTGGCTCCCTGTAGTGGATTTCATCAAATACAAGAAGACGCTACTGGCCTACAAAGCCGTTAATGGAACTGCCCCTACCTACCTCCAAGTGAAACCCCACACCCCTGCTTGAGCACTCCGCTCAACTACCTCAGCTGGTCGACTGGTACCTCCATCACGCTAAAAAGAGGAAAAGGTCGGACGGCAAAATCACAACTTTTCTCCGTTTTGGCACCGCAGTGGTGGAACAAGCTCCCTGCCAATGTCAGGACCGTGGAGTCACTCCCCATCTTCTGGAAGAGACTCAAGACTTACAGTACTTGTTCAGAGTTCTTAGTTAACTTAGCACTTAGCCAGAGATATTGTACACTTGCAATGGTTAACCTATCAATTGGAATGCTTGAAACTTTTTCTGGTGACTTACTTACTGTATTGAAAGCAATGAAATGTTTCACCTTTTGATAAATGTACTTATTGGGGCAGCCACGGCCTACTGGTTAGGGCTTCGGACTTGTTGCCGGTTCGAATCCCGACCAGTACGAACGGCTGAAGTGCCCTTGAGCAAGGCACCCAACCCCTCACTGCTCCCCGAGCGCCGCTGTTGCAGGCGCTGCATCGGGTTTAAGTGTGTGCTTCACCTCACTGTGTGCTTCACCATCACTGTGTTCTGAGTGTTTCACTAATTCACGATAGGGTTAAATGCAGAGACCAAATTTCCCTCATAGGATCAAAAGATTCTTCTTATTGTTAGTCACTTTGGATAAAAGCATCTGCTAAATGCTCCAAATGTAAATGTTAATGTAAGAAATGCTTGAAACTTGGTGACTTTCTTACTGTATTAGCAGCAACTGTATTAGCGTGCCTCAAAGCGCTTGGGGGGCTCTTTCATCCCATCAGCCATCAGGCTTTAGAAAGCCCCAACACCACCGGAAAATGGACTGAACACCACACCACACACCTCAGGACTGTTTTCTAGCCGTTGTTATTTTAGGTCTATTCATATGTTGTACTTACACTACCTTGAATACCCTGTAAAATTTGCACATTTTGCATCTTGCACATTCCGCATATTTGCACAACTATTTTGCACAACTGATTACTGCACATCTACTTTATTCTTATGTCTATTTTTATTTTTATATCTACACCTCAGCAAGACTCTGGTACCAATTGCACTATTCATCTATTCATCTACGAATTGCACTGTTCATTTCAGTGATAACTACCAAGTATGTTTATCTACCAACTGCACTGTCCATCTCAATGATGACTACCATGTATGCTCATCAACCAATTGCACTGT